>JBAMHX010000022.1:18735578-18752084 GCA_037177515.1 Pseudomugil tenellus
AGATAGATAGATAGATAGATGCAATAAAAAGTTATTTTCTCTAAAACATTGCCAACATATGGCTCAGATGAAAACACAGAAAGCATCCAGAGCAGTTGTCTCGCCAAAACTGGACAACAGAAGATGGAAAAGCACTGCTTGGTCTAACTAGTATCCATTTCAGGCTTTGTACAAGCTTACTATGTAAATATGATCCAAAATCTGGTATATTGTGTGACATTAAAGCAGGTTTAAAGGCCAGAAAAGTCCCAACCCAGCATGAACCTAAGTGTACAGACATTTCTAGGCTAATGTGTTGTATAAAGTTTGTGTCCTTAATGTGCAGAAATGTCTTTATTCTCCCTTTATTGAGCTGTTTACTTCCTCTGCTACCAACAAACCCTTTTAGCTCTGCTCTATCACTTCTATCTTAATAGCGCGATTTTGCCGAGTGCGCATGCGTAACATCGGATGTGACAAAGAGAGCATGAAATTTATCACAGCGGACTAAAATTACACTTTTCTGTAAAGTCCTATTTGGGCATAAGAAAACTTGGGTTTAGGTTAGACTTAACGTGTCTGCAAACACACTTAAATCGACAGATAAAGCTATAAATGTGGATTTATTTGCAGCAGACAGAAAGCACCCTCCCCCTGACGCCCACCAATGAAAAACAGCCTCAGGAGGAGACTCCTGCATGAAAGCTACTGCTATCTGACTTCTTCCCCGACTTTACTCCCAGTCCGGACAGGCAGAGCTGCTCAGGACAGACACCCAGCATGGCGACTCCTCTCACCGACCAGGAGAAGCGGAAGCAGATCAGCATCAGGGGGATCGTGGGTGTGGAGAACGTGGCAGAGCTGAAGAAGGGCTTCAATCGCCACCTGCACTTCACCCTGGTCAAAGACAGGAACATCGCAACGCCCAGGGATTACTACTTCGCCCTGGCCCACACCGTGAGGGACCACCTAGTGGGCAGATGGATCCGGACGCAGCAGTTTTACCATGAAGCAGACCCCAAAGTAAGACAAGTCAAAGTTGGGAGGTTTCCTGCATCATTCTGCAAAAGCGTCTGAATATTTCCTGTTTTTGGCAACAGATTAAAGTTGACTTATCACCATATTTGTCCTTCCTTTAAGAATGACTATATTATGTTGCATTAAACTGTTTATTTAGTTTATTGGCTGCTCAGCTTTTCACTTCCTTTTCTGCAAACAACAAGGAAGTCTTCTGCAAAGACACTAAATGTCCCCCTGTGTCCCTTATTTATTTATTTTATTTAATTAAATAAAAATAAAATAAAGTTCATTATTTTATTTTAATATTGTTATTATTTATTCATTTATTTTTGGGTAATTTCAGAGGGTGTATTATCTGTCTCTGGAGTTCTACATGGGCAGGACGCTCCAGAACACCATGATCAACCTGGGTCTGCAGAACGCCTGCGATGAAGCCATTTACCAGGTCACAAGCTGCTTCTGCGAAGGCTTTTAACCACAGTTGTATTGGTTATAATGACTGTTTTTAACTGCTTTGCTGTAGCTCGGCCTGGACATGGAGGAGCTAGAGGAGATGGAGGAGGACGCAGGGCTGGGAAATGGTGGTCTGGGGAGGTTGGCAGGTAAAAGTTTTTTTTAAAAAATCAAGGAAAGGACAGATTTACTGCACAAGATATAAGATAAAATGTCTACACTTTACTTGAACACATGTTAAAAACACAAGAAAACTGTCCTGAACCCAACAAAACCACTTAAGTTTCATGCAAACACCTCATTTCCATTACAACACTGGTTCTTTGTTATCTCCTGGTGATATTGGCAGTACTCCACCAAATAACTCTGAGCCTATTGAACAAGTGAAACAACTAACCTTGGAAACGTTGCAACAGATGGTGCAAACGAAGACCCAACAACCCCAAAACCAGCACTGCAGTCATGTTGTTCTCATTTAATGTCTGAATTTTGCTTTTTTTTTATTATTCTTCACAGCTTGTTTCCTGGATTCCATGGCCACCCTGGGTCTTGCAGCGTACGGTTATGGCATCCGATATGAATATGGGATATTTAATCAGAAGATAAGAGATGGTTGGCAGGTAACTAAATCAACACATCTGAGAGGAATAAGAAATCAGCTATAGTTTCAGATAGAATGCTTAATATTACATTTTTCTTATTTTTTTTAGACCAGGATTTCTGGGTCAGTGTTGATTTAGGCCAAAGTAGACACGAATTGGGTCAAAAAACATCATTAGCCAATCATTAATAAAGCTTAGACTGTGGCCTGCTAAGCGCCGCCAAAGTGGTGCGAGTTCCTTGCAGAAGCGGGAGTAGGATGACAACACAACATAAACATTGTGTATCTTGTGATAAGGGTTCCTAAAACTGAAGGCTTTTGCTCTTTTGAATTCTTTTGGGTTTATTTGCAGTGTAAACATGTACCTCTGAACTCTGAACCGCGCGCGCGCTTGAGCTTTTCTGAAGGCAGGTGGATGAACCGGTACATCTGATCCCTGCTGCTAGTCACTTTGTAGTTTTATCTATGCAGAGATGCTCCTTCTAACCAACAAGTCAAGGATTAAAGTCATTCCAACAACTGCAAAATGAATCAGTTCATGTAGCTCCTTGTTAGCATTTCAAGCTTGTCCACTTCTTGGTCCATATACATCATTTCTTCCTCTTTGTTTATCTTTTTCTCCTGCTTCACATGCTAAATGATTACTCATTGACTCGCCAAGAGGGGTGTTATTTTTATGATACTTTTCATTAGTTTTCCTTTTTTGCAGGATTACTCATCATAACAGGTAAGAGCCAGAAGTACAATAATATGTTGAGTGGAGTTTTGTCTAAATCACAGAAAGACTAACTAGAGTTAGCGCAACAGATAATAATAAAACACAAAATGTGTGGATATCCTCTTCTTAGCTAAAACTACAGCATAGTGTGGGTCATATAAGGCAGAGTTTACCCTCTGATTCATGTTTCTGTCCTGATGTGCTATAGGTGGAGGAGGCAGACGACTGGCTGAGGCATGGGAACCCCTGGGAGAAAGCTCGTCCAGAGTACACGCTGCCAGTTCACTTCTACGGACGTGTAGAGGAGACCAAAGATGGCCCCAAATGGGTCAACACTCAGGTAAATCTGTTATCGACGGGAAAGATTTGTCTCCATGTTAAAAGGGAGTTTTCCTTCCCACTGTCGCATCATGCAGCTCAGGATGGGAGATTGGATCGAAGTCTAGATTCGATGCAATTTTGCTGGATCCCTATATAAGGCTATTTTTATGAATTGGCCGATCTCTGTGAAGCACCTTGAGACGACATTGTCGTGAAATGGCACTATACAAATAAAGTTGAATTGAATTAATATGCTCATTCTGAAATATTTTCTATATTTACTAGTAAATTTATGTTAAATTAACCTTCACAATGCTGCTTTATCTGTCCATCGTTGCACAGGTTGTCTTAGCGATGCCTTACGACACACCCATTCCCGGCTACATGAACAACACGGTGAACACCATGAGGCTGTGGTCCGCTCGCGCACCCAATGACTTCAACTTGAGAGACTGTAAGTGAAACAGGACTTCTTTTATTTTTTTACTTGCATTAAGACAAAACTCCACTTTTGCAACACAGCTGCTACATTTCCTTTTAAATCCTCAACCTAAAAAAAAAGAAGTCATAAGACTAAGAGAAGCTGTTGTAATTGTGGTCATTTCCTCTCCTGCACATCTGAATTTACGCCATGACGTGTGACGTTATTTGTACAGTTAACGTTGGAGATTACATCCAGGCTGTCCTGGACCGAAACCTGGCAGAGAACATCTCGCGTGTTCTGTACCCCAACGACAACGTAAGTCCTGTCTCGTGCGTTCATGAGAACTCCACCTTTTGTGAGCATGTTGCTCGTGCTTGACTCTCCACGTGTTATGTTGTAGTTCTTTGAGGGGAAAGAACTTCGTCTAAAGCAGGAGTACTTTGTCGTGGCGGCCACACTCCAGGACATCATCCGCCGCTTTAAGACCACGAAGAAGGGAAGCCAAGGTCGCACTTCGTTTGAGAGCTTCCCAGACAAAGTAAGCTGCAGACTGGCTGCAAAAGGCAGAGTGGTGGTATCTGCTTCTGTGGTTCTGCAGCGATGTAAGAGGAAGTACAACTATTTGTTTTCCAGGTCATGATGCACATTCAAATAACAATTAGGTCTAATTTTAAGCAAATACAAACTCAGATGAAGTGAAACAGGATATATAAATAATTTAGTTTTTAAAATAAGGCAAAATGATAATTTTCACTGAAGAAATCCTTTTTTTTACATTCTGTTTAACTTCATTTAGGTTTGTAAGAGTCTTTAATGCACATTTCTGTCAGATTAAGCTCAGAACTTTGGATCATGGCAGCTTGATTCTTTTCTTTCCCAGATGTGCTTTTTTTCTGCTTTGGCTCATTTTGTTGTACAACCAGGTATCGGCTATGATTTAGCTGTTCAACCAATCCTGACTTTTGACTCTTATAGAGGAGTTGACGGTTCACTGGATGGGTGCAGGTTACTGCAAAGCAACAGCCTTCCGCCGCTTTGTTCTGGTCTGTTGTGTGTGTTTAACAGCAAACACGCTGCTCTGTGTTATAGCCAAACATCTCCACTGTTGTTTCGTCTGCTCAAACCACTTGGTATGGCTGATTCAGATGCAGCTTTGCAAGACGGAGCAGTTATCATACCCTCAGGTTAATTTGCTAAAGACATGCACATCTGGGAAGGATGATGATTCTCTTGAGCGTTTTCTGCTTGTGGATAATCTCTCACAGCAGACAGATATTACAGATAATTAGATTTTTATAGATGTCCTCACACTTTCTGATGATCACTCTGTCAAATGCATTTAATGAACAGCACCATGCTGCTACTTTGCCCTTTTTTCTGAACTCTTTCCTCTCTAGTTTCATCATCTCACCATAAAATGTCCCAACAAATGCAGCAGATTATTGCTCTGAATTATGTCCCGGTACAGCAGGAGGGAGATTCATGTGTCACCAAAGGATTGTCGTGTTTTCCAGGTTGCAGTCCAGCTGAATGACACTCACCCTGCCATGGCCATCCCCGAGCTCATGAGAGTCTTTGTGGACATTGAGAAACTTGACTGGGACACGGTGGGTCATTTATTTCTAATAAGTGTGTTAAATGTTAGATGTTTTTGTGTGAGAGCTGTCTACAAGTTAAAGGTGACACATTTAGAGAGGTAGTATCTTCTTTATTTATTTATTTTGATGGGAGAAGTAGGGGGTTGTATTGAATTTGTTATGTCTTCATGCTCAGGAGTCTTGCTTGTCCTCTTGCAGGCCTGGGACATCACTAGACGTACATTTGCTTACACCAACCACACCGTCCTCCCCGAGGCCTTAGAGCGCTGGCCCGTGGAGCTGCTGGAGAACCTGCTGCCCAGACACCTGCAGATCATATACCAGATCAACCAGGCCCATTTGGATGTGAGTATCTGGAAATAATCCAGCCGTCAGCCTCATTTGTCTGTTTTTTTTTTTTTATTATTATTATTATTATTATTATTATTATTATTTCTTCATAACAAAGGAAAACTACACAAGCTGAAATGTTGAAAAGACGTACTCTTAAGCTGGAAGACATGTCGTCCTTGTCGCTTTCACCTCTGTAGAAAATTGCCGCTCTCTTCCCGAAAGACATTGACAAGCTGAGGAAGATGTCTCTGATCGAGGAGGACGGGTGTAAGAGGGTGAACATGGCGCACCTGTGCATCGTGGGGTCTCACGCCGTCAACGGAGTGGCTGAGATACACTCCAACATCATCAAGACAGACGTGTAAGCTTCCTGTTGATGAAGGCTGAAGCTTAAAAATCGGATAAAGTGCCGTCACTGAAAAGGCGAAATATTAAATCGTCATGACAACAAATAGGGATTGCATCATCATCACAGGGAGAAAGAGAGGGAACTGGAGCTCAGAACAGTTCTTGCTAAATGAAAACGGGCTCATAAGTTACCAAAGATCTGTCTGCAACCTGAGGAACCTCTTTTAGTCTGTTTACAACAAACAGTACGGTCATCTTACAAACACAAAGCTTACTTTTCCACTTCCCGTTTAGTTTCAGGCAACTTCCTTTTTTAGTTTTTGTGAATGTTTCATCACCTTTATGAGACAACTTAGGCAGATTCTTTAAAGTTGGTATGTTGGTTTGACTTCATTAATGAGCTGCCGTCATGCAACACCACTTTATAAAAAGATCAAATTAAATTCCTCCATCCATCCATTTTCTACCGCTTATTCCCGAACGGGGTCGCGGGGGGGCTGGAGCCAATCCCAGCTACACAGGGCGAAAGGCGGGGTACACCTTGGACAGGTCGCCAGCCTATCACAGGGCCACACATACACAGACAAACAACCACACACGCTCACACTCACACCTATGGGCAATTTAGAGTCTCCAATCAGCCTAATCCCCAAGCTGCATGTCTTTGGACTGTGGGAGGAAGCCGGAGTACCCGGTGAGAACCCACTCTAACACGGGGAGAACATGCAAACTCCACACAGATAGGCCCAAATTAAATTTTTGTACATAAAAAATATCTTTTAAAAAAAACTAATATTCTTTGAAATGATCCCAAAGTCAATATTTTTGAGGCAGTGATAAGATATTAGGCTGCTTTAAAAAAAAAAAACCTGAAAAGAAAATGATTTATTTATGACTTTATTGTCATTGCAGCAGATGATACTGGATTGAGTGCATCTGTCTTGTGCAAAAACAGCAAATATTTACAAATGTATACAATAACAGCACAATGTATAGTAAGAAACAATAAAAAATAGTATATATCTAATATGTACAATATAAGAGTAAAACATTTTTGCCTTGTATGAAATGTGTGAATGTTTGTTTTTTCTCCCTGCAGATTTCGTAATTTCAGTGACCTGGAGCCAGAAAAGTTCCAGAACAAAACCAACGGCATCACACCCAGACGCTGGCTGCTCCTCTGCAACCCTGGACTGGCTGAGCTTCTCGCCGAGGTCTGTTAGCAGCTGAATCAACGCCACGAGACATTACAGCGTCTGCACACTAAAACTTCTCCATCTGCAATGCGATCAAACCTCACATGCACAGCTTTGGCTTTTCAGCTTAGTCCGCTGCGTGTGAATATCTTTGTGGCCAGATGAGGACCTCTGCTGTCTGCTTGCTTTGCAGACAGTGTTGTAACCTTTTTGATGTGTTTTTTTTCTTTTTCAGGTCATTGGGGAGGATTATGTGAAGGACCTCAGCCAGCTGCAGCAGCTGAAGGACTTTGTTGACAATGCTGCCTTCATTCGCGATGTCTCCCAAGTTAAACAGGTGAAAACAAAGTCTCAGGACTTTTTAGATCATTCAAATCCATAATATGATGGAAAATGGCACAACACAAAAGGAGAGTTGTGTGCTGTTTGTTCCCAGCCTGCTGTGTCAAAATTTTGGAGCTTTTAATTAAAAATGGAAGGTTGTATAAGAGGAGACATGCAGGCAAAAAATCAGGACAGAAAATAGAATATGTATGATTAAAGTAAGAAAAGCCAAACCTGAGCCATCGCTGACCCTTATATGTAAGAAGCTAAAGGGAAACCGTCACCAATGAAAAACATATTTATATCCCTGAACGCTGCGTGTCGAGATATAATGGTTTCATCACAACAGCCACCGCCAGATATCCTTCGTGATATCCTCGCAATAACTCGAACAGTTTTCAAAATAGGAATTTGATACTCAGTAAACCTGTTTAGGCCCCCAAGAGGACGATCTGTATGGAATTTCACGATTATCGGATTTACGGTTTCTTCACCAGGTGACGCTTTATTCACAAGAAATCAGATTTTTGGCTATATCTCTGGAACTATTTGTCTTATTGACCTCAAATCAAGTGCAAATAAAAAGACATGACATCAGGATGCATCCTGTCCTGACGCCATACCGGGGGGGTTCAAAGTGTCAACACCAGGTGGAGATTTGTGACTGAACATGTGCGTCTTTATATTCTTGTATTGTGTCTATTAGTGGATTGGATTCCGACAGCATAAGTCTTGTTTATTTAGCTTATAAATTTCCCAAATCTCCACCCGCTTTTTCATATGTGTTGATGTCCAGTACAGACCAGTGGAGGTGACTGTCATTAATGCTGCCTTCATATTTTATGGGAAAGATGATATTAAAATAAGTAAATGATGTAAATGAGTTTCTGTTCAAGTGCTGTTGTGGTTTAAAAAAATGGCAGACAGAGAGTTTATAAGCTGCTACATAGGTAACACAGTCATGGACTTATCTAGTACATCAAGAACAAGATGTATCAAAACTGAAACAAGTGTGCAGTATTTTGTATGGATTATGAAAGAATAACAGCATTTTTAACACAAAGGGGATACGCATAAGCTACATAACTAAACAGTGAGCCAACACAAGTAAAAACATTTATTAACGTACACATTTCTTACATCCACAATTTCTTCGCTGCTCTCCGCCATTTTGAAAGGTCAAATTCGACTTCTTTGCAACTCGGGTATTAAAATAAACTTCGAGTTCTCCAGTGGAAATTACAAATAAAGAGGGTGTTCATGTGCAAATTTGACCTCAGCAAGTGATATTTTTCTATAATTCCCATAGCAGATGAAGGCAGCATAGTTTTACAGTAAAAATCCAGCTGAGAAGAGCAGCTTTGGACACTTTTCTCATTTTATCAGCTTGGAGGGGTGTGGCGCTGCTCATCTGTTTGCTAACAGGCAAACAAAAATATCTTAGAACACATCAGCTCACCACACTGTAAAAAACTAAAATCTAAGTAAGATTAAACATCTCAAATCAGGGACACAAATGCTTATTTTTTAGAAGTAAGATGATTATTCTTACTTAGTAGTTTTTTTTTTTAAAGATTTTTTTTTTTTTTTTTTTTTTTTTTTTACTTGTTTTAGGGTTAATGTTCCTTGAAATAAGAAATTATCTACCAACCGGACAAGAAGATTGATCTTCTTTCAAGGAAAATTAACCTGATTTTTTAGGGGGGTTTTTTTGTTTGTTTTTGTTTGTTTTTTTTATTGTTTTTTTTAAAGCCAGTTTTTGTAGTGCAGTAAACAGTCTGGATCCGATTGAAACTTTATGCTGGGGAGGGAAAATGGAATAAAGTCTACAACAAGGCTGCAGTCCTGGAAGGCTGATCCATCAAATACTACATCAGAAAGTCAGAACCTGACGGAAGGAAATTGATCCACAAGTCTGTAAGTCTCATCTCCATCTCTTCAAGATGGTAAAACAGCTGGAGCAGCAGGATTAAATACCTCCATCAAGCTGGAGTTTTCTCCGTTAGCAACATGACTTTTAGTTCTGGACGCATTTTGACTAAATTTTCATGAAATTTCCGTAATAGAATAATAAGAACAAGTGATCCGATTTTGTGGGTCGCTGCCTGCTGCACGCGTTTCCGAAGGGATTCTTTAAAATGGAGAGGAATTATTTTCATTGGCAAAATAAAAAACGACTGGCTTGGTGGAGGTCTGCACTCTGAGGTCTTCTGGTAAATACATTTTGACTGATTTAATTATTTTCCATTATTGGAAAATAACCTGGGAAAAAGGTTAAAATTAGATTTCATGTTTTCAGTTGTATCTGTGGTTTTGTGTGTGTTTTTGTTTGGTTATTTCATTTACAAAAAAGAACAAACTTCCTCTTAGAGTGGAGTAACTCTGATTCTTGTGGGATAGTGTGAAGCTTTTCTCTTTTTTTTTTTTTCTTGTTCCCATTATAAACATGATACCAGCTGTGTGTGTGAACTAGTTTGGACAGGATCATGTTCACAGCTGTGTTGCATCACGTCTCTGTTTCCTAACGATGTGAAGAGCGCAACCGCCGTCATGTTGAAAGTGAAATATTTCCAGATCTTACAGAATTACAGCTTTTCTTTCTCTCCATATGCATTTATTCATTAGTTTGCTGTTTTTAACTCAACTTCTTTGCATTTTTATAACTTAAACATGACATCAAGTTGTTTTAAATCTGCAAACACAGTCATGAGATTTTGCATCTTTACATCTGACCCATGCAGACATTTCCAGTCTTATTGACTTTATCACAACTATTAATAAATGTGTTGCCATCACATCTAGAATGGGCAAAAGTTTTAAAGTTTCAAAGTTTTTTCAAATTTTTTTCAACTAATTTGAACTGAAAAAGCACAGTGCATTAATGTTTATATATATATATATATATGTATGTATGTGTATGTATATATATATGTGTATATGTATATGTATATATGTATATGTATATATATGTGTGTGTATATATATATATGTATATGTATATATATATATATATATGTATATATATATGTATATGTATATGTGTATATATATATATATGTATATGTATATATATGTATATGTATGTATATGTGTGTGTGTGTGTCTGTGTGTGTGTGTGTGTGTGCATTCATGTGAAGAAGTCCAACAATGTTGATTTTACATTTGTTCAAAAAGGATATTTTTAAAATCGTATAATTTTTTACCAGATGAACTCACATGACATATTGTGTAATTATAAACCTAAATTAGGCACAAATGTAGAACATTCTGTTGAAAAACTCATAACTCGTAATGAATCACCTAATGAGTCAGTAGCTTGTTGGTGCACCTTTACAAGAGACACCTTGAGGTAATCATCTTCCGTATGATGTTAGAGGTCCCTTACATAACCATGGATTCTGCTTTAAGGACATTATCCCAGATGTCATGTGGTTTGTTCAGATTTAACTTTTTAAACGCAACATCTTCTACATAGAGTGGAGCCACTTTTTCCTACTAAGTCTTCCATTTTTGTACAGTTAGCACCTTTAACATTTAAGATGCTAACTGAGCTCTAAAGAACACAGATGTCAAATGCTGGTTCTGCAGGTTTTTGTTGTTTCCCAACTCCAACAGACTTTATGACCATCTTTAAATTATAAATGTGCTTATACAGTACTTTTCCAGTCATGTTGAGCATTCAAAGCACTTTACACTAAACAGTACATTCACACACACACACATACTTGCAAACCAGTAAGCACATTGGGGGGCAACTTGAGGTTCAGTGTCTTGCAACATTCTTCACTTCAACATGCAAGTAGGCAGGAGAAGCCTGGAATCGATCTCCCTGGTTGAAAGACAACTGCTCTTCCTCCTGAGCTTCTGAATGTGGAATTATGTCTTTTCTCCTTGACTTTACATTAAAACATTCCTGCATGCTTCAGACCAGAAACATATGTAACTTTTTTTATGGACACGCTCCCACCTGCTGATGATCAGTTAATCAGGTGTGAGTGATCATCACAACATCAGATCCATAAAATTATATTTAGTCCCCTCTTTGCCACGAAGGTGCATGGTGTCATTATCCCAAGGATGAGTGTGAAAATGAACTTGCAGCGAGTCAGTCAGCAAGAAATTGGAGTAATGTGATCTATATAAGAGGTGAATAAAAGAAGAGCATTTACTTCAAGACGCATGAGAATGAAACTAAAAAAACCTATTTTTTTGACAGTGAACAACACACTGATTGGACAGGTTTAAGAGGGGTTGTTTGACTGTAAATAACAGCAGAAATGGGTACAGGGCAAAAATTGTTTTTCAGGAGAGGAGCATCACTACAATTAAATGAATTTTGTAGGTGCTTTCAGCAATTTGGGCAAGCTGAAGTGATGATACAGACTGTCTGCAGAATGGGACAATAGCAGCCAAAATGTTCCCCTTTTCCAAGGAAGTAAATTCTAGTTGGAAAAAAATAAATGAAAAGCCAAAATTTCTTTGTGCTGATGGTTTAAAAGATCACCTTTTTTTAAAAAATAAAAAAACATGGTCTCTTTGTCTTTATTATTATTATTTTATTTATTATTATTTCTTAACAAAAGTAAACCATTTCTAAATACAGCTACACCCCCAGCTTCCACCCAGGACCAGGTTATAACATCATTCTCCACATAGAGGATTTCATACTGCTTACTGTATTTCTTCATAACACAGGATGACTTTGAGTTAAATGTAGACTGTTTACAAAGCCTGCATTTTTATCAATATGTAAACCCAGTAAGTCTTAATTAGCACTGAAGTTGTGGCCTCATGCTGAAATAAAGTGTTACAGCTTTCAGTAGAGCCTGTAATATAAATATATATTAAACCAAATGTCAAAAGAGAATATCGAGTAGTATGGATACTTTTTTGTGAGAATGAGAAATATATTTTTAATCTAGATCAAAGTGATTTTGTACCAAATGTCAGTCTGGGCCTCGGTGCCGGACTGACTAACTATCCCACTTTGCCATCCGTTAGGTAACATATGTGGGTATATTTGCAGATGTTGGTGACAACATATGAGAGTACATTTTTTCGCTTTCAGAACCACAACCAGCATCTGAATCATAACCCCATCTAACTATCTCTTGGCAACCACACCACAGCTGGCAATTGGGAAATTGCTCTACAGAGGACTCTTCATTAGAGCCCTTCTCCATCAGCATACTGATTACCTCTGCCTGCAATCTGAAAAAAAGCCTGATTTTGACTCTCCTCTCTTTGCTCCCTCTCCCTGCCGAGTGGTCCCGACCTCCTGCTGTTTCCTCATCTCAGCCCAAATCAACCCACAGCATTGCTGATGGGACTTTCAATATTCTGCCCAGTTTCAAACAGCGGTAATTGAGCTATGTCTCTACAAATCTTCCACCTGCTTCCATTACAGTCTGATTTGTATCACAGGCAAATTGTATACACAAACATCCTTCAGTTCAAGCAAAATAATACATCCAGGCATGTTCTTTGTTCTCAGCAGAGTTGAGGATAAATTAAAGCTTTACTGATTCCTTTGCTTCTCCATTCCTTCTGGTTTTCATTGAACAGCAACTGACGGTGCTGGGGAGGACAGGGACTGCTGTCCCTGTCAGCAGTGCTTAGTGCTGCTGCGATCATTTCCACCACAGGAACACAGCCAATGTTGTTGTTTTTCTTTATTTATACTGTCCAACCGAGTTTGGTATCTAGACACATTATTACGGGAAGAATTGTTGTCCCGAAAACTGTGTATTGTCAGCCGACAGCTTTGAGGATTTTCCTGTTGGTGTGTTGTCTGTTTGGACACATATTTCTGTGCTATATTTCCCATATTTCTGATCCAGTGTGTTAGATTTGTTCATGTTAGTCTGGCATATTATTATCCTTTTAACGTTTAGCTGAGATTAATCATGAATGTCTCCAAAGTATTTTACACATTAAAACATGGTAAAAGAGCTTTCTTTCATTATCTCTTCATTTTTTTGTAAGATTATCCGGCTCCAGTGGTGTTTTATTATGCAGTTGTAGAGATAGAAAAGGGCAGCCCCATACCCACACCAATGCTTATATCATCATGTTTACATATTTAAGTTTATTTCAGTATGCGATGACGCTCTCTGCATTTGTTAAAATTACTCCGGTAATGGACAATATTTGTTCCAGCACTAGAAAGCTAAAAGAATAAAACCATGGAGCTTTGCATGCATATTTTCTGTGCAAGATTTATTTGAACAAAATAAATATCTCATTGGGATCTTCACAATGCATCAATCATCAATGGTCACTTCAAATGATACTGGTTGGACTGGTTTTAAGATAACAGAGAACCTTCTTTCACTTAGATAATCTCTTTAAAAATTGTTAAAGGTTTTCAGTCATGATTTTCAGTATAATGAACTTTCTGAAAAAGACAAAGTGATGCGCAAAGATTTGATTTGAGAAGAATATTAAACTAAATGTTACCAACGAAATCCTGTTACATTGCTAATAAAGTAATGAAAAATGCAAAGGTTATATTCTTTAAAGATGGCCAAAACATTTTTGGAAGTAATTGATCATTAATTAAACTAGAAAAGTCTAGTGCTGACAAAATTTTGGTGTTTTTATTAAAAAACTAAGCCGAATTATTTCTTTATCAAAGCATGTTGGGATGGACTGTGCAGTTAATTGACTCTTTAATTTCATAACCTTTGTCATAGTTTCACAAATGTGTCCTTTTGCTGTGATACATACATATGTTCAACCCAAAACGTCTTATTTGCATGATTTTGCATTTTGGGTCTTAAAACCGTCCGATACATTGAGCTACAAGCCCAGCAGCGTTTTCTGCCCCCAGTATTGGCAGCTCTTGATGGGAAAACTTTCCAAGATAGATGTTGAAGCACTGTTGCACCACATTTCAGATTGACTGATGCCACTTGTATAGCTGTCATAAACTGACATCAAAAAGTTCACTTGCTTGCTAGTTCAAAGGATCGGGTGATAATTTATTATTCATTCTATCCTATACCAGCGCCGTGACAGTTGCCCTTGATGTCGGAGAGATTTTTCAAAAAGAATTAATTCCTTCTAACCAAGGATTTTGCAAGGAGATCTAATATCATAACTAAGTAGTTTTATAACAGTCATAAATGTTTGTGGCAGATATTTGGGTTTTGAAGCATTAATTTTACCCAGATTTTAATAAGAAAATATGGTCAAATGTTTGCCATTTTCCCATTTTTACTGCATCCACCACAAGAGAAAAGGTAAAACAACTGGTTTTGCACCACTGATGTTATCTGTCACCCTCTGGACTTCCATGTTAATCAAACATTGTTCCTTTAAATGTAGTTTTTGCTGCATCTCTGCTTATTTCATTAACATTGATGTTCTGTGACATACAACCATCATAATGGGAAATAAACAAGTTTAATTATAGAAATGTTATGTCTAATTTTCCATTACACTGTGTCCCATCTAGAGCAAAACAAGACACAGTATGTTACTATGGAAACAGAGGCAGCCCTGAACCCATCCGTCTAAATCCAGGTCTGTTTTTAATGTGGTTGCTGTAGAAACCGTTCATTTCACATTCACCTTTCCTCTTGGCCTCTGGCCCATCCATGTTAGCCTGACATTTCAGTGTTGATATTGCTCTCAGATTATTTTTGATATATAAAAGGACTAAAAAAAGACACCAGCAGAGCTGACTGTTGTGTATATTTGTCTGTGTTGTTTGCTTTGACCCTCAGCAGGAATCTACAGCTTAAGTAATTCACTCTTGGATACTCCATGGAGGAAACTTCTGCAAGGCAAGCAGCACTTCAGCCGTGTTGTCAATGACCAGACGCTGTCTGATGATGGACTGGTGCAAGAGCTGCTTAATGTCCTTAATAATGAGGAACTGTGAGTAATGAGCACCATCTTAAACACCGCCTATTAGTTGCATACTTACATATGATAAGCACGTGTTTAATATTAATTTGTTTTTTTAAAGGTGCTCCTCTGTTCTGGGCAGGAATTTCATGTTAGAAAATCTATAAACCTGCTATATGTTGTGACTTTTTGGCCAAGTGTAGCATTTGTTTGGAGTCATTGCATCTTCATTAGATGTTTCCTGTCAGCCTGCTTTGACTGCAAGTTATAAAGAAAGTGTAGAAAAGTAAAAGCGTCAAATATATTCTGAGATGGAGAGACATTGCAGTGACTTAACTTTCAGAGATATTTGGATGAAAGTGGTGGAAATGAAAGAGAGTAAATGGGTAGGAAGCACAGAAAAGCCTTCCTCAAGGGGCCTGTTTGTCTTACAGAAACACGCCTGATCCAATTCAAGAGAGCCAAGGTGATGGCTACAGCAAGTCCATGATCCAGGCTTTGTCAGCTGTGTGTGTTCGCTCCCCTTATTATGGTACAAGGTCAGCATCTCCCACCTATGCCATATCTTTTTATTTCTCATATCTTCTGCTTGTTTCCACCTGTGGTGACTGGAAGGATTTCACTAGGCTTCAAGAACAGATCAGTGTTGGAACACAGTAATCCCCAATGTAATCATCCTTTCATGGTGAGAAAATGAAAGGGGATCATCTGTGTTGTTATGGCATCCTGGGTTAGTAGATAGACTCTCCTGAAAACATAACCAAAGGTGTTATGTTTTTACAAATGCCATTAAAATATCCTTGGCAAGGCTACCTACTCATTCATCATAACTGGCTAGCAATGTGAAATTTAAATGTATTTGTCTTTTTATTCTCATTACTACCGTATTAATATTATTTTCTCGTGTGTTTTTCTCTTCCTTCTCATTCAGGACCAACACAATAATCCTAATAGATGCAGAAGGAAATGTTAGCTTCACAGAACGCACCATGCTTGACTGTGACACAACCAAATGGAGCACCAACTCTTTCCAGTTTAACCTACAGGAGTGAAGACAAGATGGAGGAAACCCATTCTGTGCCTTTCAACATCATCTTCCCTTCCGTCCCACTCGCTCCTAATCCTATATCCCAATAGTATTGATGTGAACAAGGGGGACTCTTCTGCACTATTTTTCCTGCAGCTAGTCACTAGCTGACTCATAAATATTAGCAATATGTCTTTCCTAAACTAGTTTAAGTTAAAATGCAAATCTGGAAAATGTGTGCTAATTTAAAGAATAAAAAGCCAAAGGACATGATTCTGTTTTCTTTGTCACAAAGAGTATTAGTATATAT
>JBAMHX010000022.1:18762789-18782897 GCA_037177515.1 Pseudomugil tenellus
GAGATGGGGAGGAAAACCCTTTCCATACAAGACGCTTTTTCGATTTGTAACGTGACTGTCAACCATACAATGCATGAAACATACCCCAGGAGGCAGCCCCCCCCCCCCCCCCCAAAAAAAAAACACTAACACAGAGAAAGAGACCCATTTTTAAAGAAATATATTAGAGCACCTAGATATGTGGATACCTTTTGTTGTTGTTTTGTGATGTTTTTATGATCTATGGAAATGTCATTAATCATTTGACATCATTGTGTGTAAGGGTGTCTCTGTGTTTCTTCTTTCAGGTCAAAATTTTTATTTGATTTGAATAATTCGGCATGTTTTTATTGTCACTGTGACTTTTTTTTTATCAACTTTTGATTACTGGCCATCTTTTTCCCTGTCACGTTTGGGATGTTTGTTCTCCAACTTTACTGCTTTTATCTCTCATCTTTCTTAGTTTGAACTCACTATTTACTTTACCTGTGTAAACCTCATATCCAGGTAGGAAGGAAAGAAACATGTGATATACTTGTATCTACAATCCACGTTAACGTGTTCTAGATCATGGTGCAGCATGTATACAGCATCATCTCACCAACTATTTATGTGGGTGATAATATTTGTCCCTCCAGATACTTACGTTTTATGTTGTTTCAGATGTCTTCCTTTTTAGTTTTGATATTATTTTTGTACTGTGTTGTGTGAATGTTTTCAGTGTGTTGTGAATATTTGTAATTGTTTTTGTGCTGCAGCTGTGTTGGCTAGAAAACTCAGAGTATGTTTTCCTAGTTAAACAAAGGTAATATGAATATTAAGCTGACATAAAAGCAATAAAACCAACAGATGTGACAACCGCAGATTTAAATAGGTAATAATAGGGGGGGGGATACACATGTAAAATCCATTATTAGACTTGAAGCAGGAATTTCTTGTAGTCATTGCAGTCTAATTGTTCATTCAGCAGAGACCATACATGGCAGAATGATCTTGGGTGGAAAGTAGCTGGCTGCTTGTTTGTACAAATTTACTTCAGTTTAGTTGTTTTAGTTGCTTCATTACATCCTAAAAACAACAGCAACAAAATATTAAAGTCACCTTAAAAAAGGTGTCATTTACATGTGCACCGCCCCCTTACTAAAACATTTTCTAGATCCGCCAATGTTTTTTTCCTTTACAAAATGTCCCTATTACTACTGTTATTTGTATTTAGTTCATGTTTGAGAAATTGTGAAAGAATAAAAATGTTCTTGCCCTGATAATGATTTCCCAATTGTTTGTGGAAAGAGCCTTTGCTTTGTGTTTATATACAGTCAATGGTTTTGGTACATTCTTGGCTCATATATGAGGGTTGGATGATTCAAGAAAAGGCGGATACTGTTTTTAATGTCAACATTAGTAAAAAGCTCCCCGTCTTCTTCTGAAAATGGGCGAAAACACACCAATCCAACAGGAAACAGAGGCGGTTTTATCCATACAGCAGTTCTGCTTCGGTCCGCGGGGGGCCGCGGGGAACCGCGAGCACTGAGGCCGCTTCCAGGCTCCCAGTCACCGCCCCTTCCTCCATCAACCGCTTTTCAAAATCCGCTACAACCACCGCAGGATCATCATGATACAGCTGAGACACAAAGCGGACACTCATGAGTTGTAGGCAGCAAACACTGCTATGTTGCTCAGAAATAAGACGCCTCCATCGCTGAACTAGCTGCCTGTCAAGTCTCCTGGACAGGACTGTTTGTTGCTTCGGGAGAAATGTACTTTTAAAGTTTTCTTTTACTCATTTAATCACTGAATTTTATCAGAAGACAGCTCTCGGTAAACTTTGAGAGACTTTGGTGAGTTTTTTTCTTTATATTTAAACTTCCTTTTTTTTTGTTTGTTTGTTTTTTGTTCAGGCGGTTTGTCAGGACATGTTTAGGATAAAGTTAGCTGACCGTTTCCTCCAAACATGCCCGCTAATAAGTTAGCCGGTTAGCTTAAACTCTGATAATGTAATACAGGTTTGGCTGGTTAAACTACTTTACAGCCTGTCACGTTGCTTATAACTGACTTGTATGTTTTAACTCAAATAGTCTGGTTAAAAAAAAAGTTGTTTCCATTGTTGTAAAACTCTTAAATCAAGCAGTTTAAAATAATTTTCTGACTCTGATGGTTCACAGCTGATGTGGCAATCTTTAAAAGTTTGTGGTTTTGTAAAAGTTTAAGTTTTCACCATAGATTTCATAATCTATATTTATTTATATTTAAAGGCATTACTATTGCATTTAGAGGCCAAGCTTTCATATCCTCATTGGTGCCTGAAAATTAACATTCACATCTTAAGTCTTTGCGGCTAAAGCCATTTTTTGGTGGACTCTATGAAGTTTTTCTTGAGATTTAAACATAAAAAAAGCTTAAAGACAAGTTTTAAACTGTTTTGTAGAATAATCATTGAGTTGTAAATCTGTACATCCCATTTTACTCACATTGGTTGCTTCTCCTGTTTTCTTCTATGTTAAAGATGAGAAAGCAAAAGGACTAAAAATTCCTTAAAAGTAATAAATGGAGGCTTCATCTCTTTTCCACAATCACAGTTAAAAGTTCAGGGATGTTTAAGAATAAACTTTTCATAACTTTAATTTTCTGACTGACATCTGTTGATCAGCAGTGTTACCAGTCAGTTCTTGCATAATGAGGGGATTAACCTTCTTATTGTAACCTGCACTGGTTCAGATCTTTGGCTTGTAACAGCTGCCGTCCCAAGCTGCACAGATGAATGCTGTGAGTGGGACTGCTGGGTTAACTGGTTCAGAAGTTGTTTGCAGATAGTAAATTGACTCAAATCTGCTGTTTGAGCAAAGTATGCAGAGATGATATTACCAGATCCAATCTGTGTTGTGAGAATGAATGGGATATTTTTGTTTCTCATCTATTTTGATTGTTTCTTTTTTGTAGATTTACATACTATGATGGTTTTAGATGAACTGCAGTTTTGCAGATATGTTATTAATAAAAGTCCAGATGCGTATCACTGCAGAGGCTTTTGTATGGAGGCTATTGTCTGAGGTGAATGGTCGCCCCGAGTCTGGGCTGCAGGGACACCTGTCCAAGTGTTAGCTTGATGATCTCTCAGAGCAGCTGGAAAAGCATGGATGCTGATTGTTAAAATGCATAATCCCAAAGTGTGAAGTACCTATTTAAAAAAATATCTTTGTAAGATCTTTATTTCCTTAACTTTAAATTTCACCTTTCAGCCCAAATTTGTCATTTCTCAAAGTCGGCATGCATAATATGCAGTGAGTCAGAATGCTTTTCAGGAAAATATGTGTCAGTTTAACAATAAATATAACATATAGAAGTGGAAAATGGTGCAAAATATATGAAGCAGTAGTGAAAGCAGGTGTGAGGCTGTACTAATTGCAAGGCAAGTTTATTTGTATCGCACCTTTCATATACGAGATGGACAATTCAAAGTGGTTTAAATAAAACATGAAAAGCAATACAGATGCTGTTTAATAAAACACCAGTTTAAAGCATTTTAATCCAGTGTAGTGTCTCTTGTAAAATAACAATATGATGGTTTGGTCCAGTTAATTAAATTAAATCAGTAGTAAAGCATGAAAACAGGCATGTAAATGGCATTATTACGTAAAATACATAAAAATCTAGTAGCTTAAAACATTTCAAGTGAAGTTTTTGCTAAACAAGACACTACAGCTATCCTGAACATTTAATAGAAAGCAAGTACACGCCATCCGACTCATAAACGTACTTGCTAAGTTTCATATTAGTTGTTGTAATTCACATTAACCTGCCTGAACGTTTCAGCTGGCTGTAACTTCTTTATTTATTTACCATTTATCTCCTTTTCTGCCTTTTTTAAAACTAATTGTGTTCTTCCTGCAGGTCATACTTTTATCATTACTGTAAATATTGTCTTTGTTCGAACTTTTCAGTGTTGCACTAAACTAATTTCATCATTTTCTAGTCACTTGTGTTGTTTCAGTTAATGAAATGAAGCATGCTAATTGAATGAGCAAATTCTAGCTCCATGTGTCTGCAGCCGAGGCTCCCAGCCAGTAAATATTGGCAACATTCATCTGCATTGGTTTCTTCTGTGCCGCTTTGCTTCTTCTTGGTCTCCATCACTGATTTATTAGCCACAATTTGTTTTCTATCATTTTATTGCTATAAATCACCATGAACAAGCGTAGATATGTCCATAATGTGTTAAATTTTCCTCTTCATGTGCATTTACATTGAATTTTATGAAATATTCCAGCAGAAAATTTTCTAAAACTGAACCAAGATTAGTTTTTAGAGTCTATTAATTTACCTGATTGTCTAAGAAAAGTAATCGGATTTGCTAAAAGCGCCACCACATATGACCCTGGGACCGAAGCTGTGTGTTGGAAGCTCGGTTCCTGAGCAACATTTACCTGATGGTCTTATTAATGTAATTGGATTACCTAAAGCCTCCGCCACAAATGACGCTGGAGCGGTATGCTGGGAGTGCAGTTGCAGAGATGAACTTTCAGATGAATGTGCTGTTAGGGATACATGCTGTTGAGATAGATGCCTCCACCTTGCTTGTGAGTACATCTTGGTGGACGGGTGGAGTTTGTCTGACCTATGATGCAAAAAGAGAAGAGAAGCACGTTTATGATAATGCGAAATGTTGCTTTTTATTTTCAGGGCAGGGTGCTGTCCTGTGGGATGGATGACGGACAAGAGCAGGACCAATATGAGGAGCGGCTAAAGGACGTTTTTAACAGTTTTGACACCAGCGGCTGTGGATCTCTGAACCCAGAGGAACTGTCTGACCTCTGCCAGTCCCTGCACCTGGACGATGCCGCTCCAGTTCTTCTCCAGACGCTGCTGCAGAGCCAGGACCGCCTCACTGCCAGGGTAAGATGAATCAGAGCATCGCACAGGTTTGGGAACCTTTTGTTGCCCTTCTTCAATGTTTCTGCTGCTTTGTTTGATGTCTTTTTGAGGAGAAAATACCCCTCCCCGACCCACTCCTGTCAGCTCTTATTCTAAGCGTCTGTCACCAAGACAACCGAGCCATCTAATCACCGTCCGTGCAAGTGCTTCTTTAAGTGTACTCCATGTGGAAATGTATGAAACAAGCAGGATCCTTATCAGATATGTACACCTGGACTTCAGTATGACTTCACGCTTTTTCCAAACTGCTTGCGCCGCACTTTCACATGAAATCATGTTTGTATATAAGCGTGTGGACAGACGGGTGGCTTTTGTCGTGTGTGTGTGTGTGTGTGTGGTAAATGATAGGACAGCAAACTGATTGCACGGCCATGGCATCCAGTAATAATCTCAGAAGCAAGAGAAAGAAAGGCCTTCCTATAGGCGCCAGCCGTCAGCCTCTAAAGCACAAAGAAAATCACCATATTCAGGGTTAGCAGCTGCTGATTGTTGAAGTGTGACCTCCCTGCTCAGACCCTCCTCCACTCAGACAACCAGGGACACCCAGTCTCCACCCAGCACACGGGGAATTACACCCAGTCTAAAGAATTTCATGAACTTTCTCCTTCTTCGCATATTCAGCGTTGCTTAAATTCTGCGCATAGTTTTAACAAAGTACACAACAATGTAAAATGTTTATTTTAAATTCTTGTTGCAGGTTGACTTTGACCAGTTCAAAAATGCACTTATTCTGGTTTTGTCCGCATCTTTTGAGCCGCCACAAGCAGAAGAGGAAACCTTGCCAAAGCCAGGTAAAGTTGCATAAACATAGCGGATAAAAAGAAAAGTGTTTTTTAATAAAGATCAGTGTAAAAGGAGAGCATGAAGTCGTGTTAATATTACCTGTAATTTATGGCTGGATCAGGTTTTATGTTGATTTTTAGCTTTCTCTTTCACCAAGTCATCCAAGCATAGATGGTGGAACAAGCAGTGCTGAGTCAGCTGCAGAGTGATGAGGCTCACATCCAATTAGCTGTTAGCTGTGTCATGCTTGGGCCACTGCCATGCCTCCATGCTTTTGTAAAGTTTAAGGATAATTTATCTTCATTTTTTCCCGTGTTTACAGTGTAAACGCTGTTATGTCTGTTCCACTGGCCTAAACCCGACATGTTACTATATTTAAAGAAGTTGTTTAGTTTGGAGAAGTATCCGAGTGGAAAATGTTTATCACTGGGACTTTATTTGTCATTTTGTCTTCTATATTTTGGAGACTGAAACGATATGGTTTTTCTCAGCAGATTCTCCTGAGATCCAACCAAAGTTTGTAAAGGGCAGTAAACGTTATGGTCGCCGCTCCACTCCAGAGTTCATGCAGCCCGTGTCGGACTTGTCCGAAGCTGCGGATATAAACGCTGCTGCTGACGAGGAGGATTTGGAGGACAGCTATGATTCAGCCGTTCCCAGGAAGCGTGAGGTAAAAGGCTAAGAGTTTTTTCCAGCGTCACGTTAAACCTCCAGACAAACGCTGGTGCCAATCTTATCACCTCCTGTCCTTGCATGTTGTGCGTTACTTGGCAACCACAGCCATGTTGAGGTGTTATTCTTAGTTAATCAGCTTGGTGTCGTGCAGGGTCGATCCAGAAATGTAATAAAGATGCTTCAATGCCAGCTTCACGGTGCAGTCTTCTTTACATAACCACTCTGTAAATGCATAACCAGTCCGTATTTAATCATAAATAAGGACGCAAGCGCCTTAGATGATCAACATGTGACCTTAGTCTGTACCGTCACACATGACTGTGGGTTAAATGGTTCGTGATGGGATTCTGTGTGAAATGAAGTGTTCACCGTGGAGCTGAGCTCTACTCTGTCCTGGCAGTGATGCAGCACTGAATAAAAACGTGACGTCCTCTGGGTCGCAGAACAGAAATGAGGTATTGATTTATTTTATGAGCGCTGGAACAAAATTCAATATTTATAAATCTTATTTTCTGTATCTCTTCATGTCCGAGGAGGAATAGGAGCCTGTTGGTATGTCTGTAGTATCTGGACCTCAGCACACAATTTTATATCACTTCATATCAAAATATGCTGCACAAGGAATAACTTTCAGTCCACATTTATGTTTATTTTATTAGATATGATGCAGCATTTATTTTGCCTACGAGAGGAATTGAAGATTACAGATTTTTTATATTTATATTATTTTTTTTTTATTACTAAAATTTTCTGTTGGGTAAATTCCGATCAATTGTGTTTCTAATTAATTATGTTTGAACTTTTTTAATTACAAGTTTAATTGCCATGTTTACATCTGATTCCCGTGTTTATTGACGTATATAAAGTCTTTTCCATTGGACAACAAACTTCCTGCTTCTGCTCCGTTTCCAGTTGGAAAGTATGCAGCCGTCACTCAGCTGCATGTCAAATGACTGTAGATGTTGCATGTTGAGTCGTTCCAGCTTCCACCAGTCAGAGACGAGAGTGCACGGTCATTTTAATTGTTATAGCTGCACAAATAAACCCAATAATTATTTTATTGGGTTTATCAAGTCAGCCTTCGGTTGCTTACCACGATGACACGTTTAACTGTGTGATCATGTCAGAAATTATTGCACTAATTATAAAATTGTGTTTAGTAATTAATGTTGTAAAATTTTAAAACATTTTCAACCAATACGATATCATTTTAAGGCTAAATATACCCTTTTAAAGAATAAACATTCATTTTAAAAGGGCATTTAGCTTGATGTGCGGACTTGTTTATGATCTTCAGGGTTCCAGCAGTGTGATTATCTGGTCTCTAAAATCAGTCAGCAGTTACATGGTGTCTGCTTATGTGAGAGGTCATGTTTTAACTTGACCACATGTTTAAGGTGACAGAGAAAACTGATCTCCCGTAGTAGCTATGTCATCATATAGGCAATGGTGCCTCTGAAAGGCTCTCGTGCATTATGATGCACCGTAGGGACACCTATTGCTTTGCAGTCTTTGATAAAGAGAGAAAAACAAAATAAAATTAATTGCAGCCAGCAGACTTATTGTGCTTTATTTTTTCTTAGAGTGCAATTAATTGACTTATTGGAACAAGTCTACTCACAATGGACTTTATTAGAAATGATTTGAACATAAACTGAAGGTTTTAACCACATTTACAAGGATGAATGTTTCATGTCTGCTTAGGTTGGGTTAAGCGTCCGTTACTTTCCAACACTGTTGCATTTTCCAGGTCGAAACAAGTATGAAAATACTGCATCATCAGTAGCAACAAAGAAATCCTCCATCCATTCAGCTAATGGTCAGTTCTTGAGCGTGGATGGATGTGTCTGTATTGTCCCCCCCCCTCCAGATGCCTGCCAGCCTGTAGACAAACACTATCCGAGACGCTGAATTGAAGTGTGTCTTGGTGTTGACTAATCTCGACTGCAACAATGCAGCGACGTCCGCCCTGTGGACCAGCAGATGGGCTAGGGTTGGACCGGGGGGGGCTTTGCTTCAGAGACAGCAGACCTGGTATTGTGGGAGGAGAAGGGTGTAGGACTGTGACGGAGGAACAATGAGCCTGGCTACCCCCCCTCCATCCTGGATGCCTACAGTCCGTGTATCAAAACGCCACTCGTAGAGTCCCATCTGCTCCTCATTCCCTCACTGTCTGCTTCCTAAACAATAGATGGGCCACTCTGGGACTGGGTCACAACCAGCTGAGCCCCACCCCTTTTTAATATTTGACAGCACACACACAAAACAGGGGGGCTTGAGGGGAAAGTTCCTGGATTGAAGAGTATAGTTGTATTAGACTTAAACTGAAATATAAATGTTCTACTTTCAACAAAAACGTTGTGTTTTTTATTAGATTATTCCCTCCATGTGCATCTGGACTGGATTTTTCCCAGTTTAACATGTTTAAGAGCATTTGACAGAGCCAGCCAAACTAAATGCATTGTTTTTATTGTCTAAGTGGTTTTATATAAATATATTTGTCGTCCTCCACAGCGTTGGAATGCCAATGAAACAAACCAAGAGGAGTACGAGGCCGAAGGTATGTCCGAGTATCATCATGGATTTTTACTTCTTAGTGGAGGTTTGCTGTAATGTACTTCTCATCCCGCATGCAGGCCAAATGCATCTCTGGAACCCGGACGAGCCGAGCACGCCCCGGAAATCCAGCGCTCCTCTGTCCTTACGTTTAGAGGAGAGGCTGCAGGACGCTTGTGAGGAGCTGGCCATATCGCTAGACGGATGTGCTGGTCACACTGAGCTGCTGGCCCTCTGTGAACATTTGGGCTTAGAGGTGGGATAAATTTGAGTTTGGGCATCTCTTTGTCTTATTTTACGTTTTTTTTGGGGGGGTATTTCTTTGCTTATAATGTGATTCAAGTCCCTCATAATGAAAGTATTTTAAATCCAAACACAAATATGCGTTTTCCAGCCGAGCGGGGATGTTCTGCTAAGTCTTACCGGTGATGGAGTGATGAATGTGCAGGAGTTTGTGTCCATGGTTGTGAACCGCGGCAAACCCCCAACACCATCTGCCTCCACACCATACAGACAGCTTAAGCGGCACCACTCCACTCAGGTAGGACATTGAAGCTCTCCCAGTGTTGACACCTTTTTATTAGATTCGTTTGAAATCTAAATACAATTCGTTACTCCTCCAGCCGTTTGACGAGGGAGGCCGCAGGATTTCCGTTTTAACCAGTACCATTGGGATGCGTCTCTTCTCCATACTCGATGATGGCACTGGTTACATCCCAGCTGAACAGATCCTGGATGCCTGGATAGAAGAGGGGATAGAAAACAGTGCTGAGATCCTGCAGGTACAAAGCTTTTGCAGCAAAGCTGATGTTTAGATGATTAGGCAAAGAGGAAGAATCATCTGGGTGAGAAAAAAGCTGAATAGTTGTGTGAAAAACGTTTTAGGCTTTGAACTTTGACCTTGATGGGAAACTGAGCCTTGCCGATCTCACCGTGGCACTTGAAAATGAGTTGCTGGTTACTAAGAACGGGATTCACCAGGCTGCGCTGGCAAGCTTCAAAGCCGAGATCAGATATCTCCTGTGAGTACGAGTCTTTAAAGCAGCTCATTTACATCCAAATCCATGGTTAGCTACGTTGTAAAATACTTTGCTAATTTCAAATAAAGTCATAGAAAAGGCTGAACATCGTTACTAGATGGTGACTTTCAGTTGTTTTTACAGCTGCGGTTTTTTTTTTTTTGTTTGTTTTTCTTATCAGAGAGCGTGTAGACCAAGAAATCAGAGAAAAAGAAAAAATCCGTTGCGACCTGGAAAAAGCCGAAAAGCAGAAAACTCAGCTTGCTACAGAGGTGGATGAACATCACTCTGCAATCGAGCACATGAATAACCTCAACCTCAGGTACTCCGCCACTCAGATCGCCCCGTTCGATGGCTTCTCCTTCAGCCGCCTACAAGATATACTGGATTATAATGAATAAATTTATTTTGTAAATGTGTTTTTTTTTTCTGGCATGTTGGATTTTTTTTTTTTGTGGTGGGATTATAGCTTTGACTCTACTAATCTCACAGACTACAGCTGATCCTTATTAGTTTTGCATGCTTTTACTCAACTTTACGAATAAAAAGTTCAGTAATCCATTAATTTTTAATTACTGTAACTTTGCTTTTTTTTTTTTTTTTTTTTTTTTTAAGTGAGGATATGGAAACAAGTAATATTTTAGATTTAGATGTATGTTTTAGCATTTTGTGTGTGTTTTAATCTGTGCAGGAAGCTTGAACAGGAGCACAAAGAGAAGCTACTTGCGGTCCGGTCAGAGCTGATGAAGGAGATGGACCAGATTCACCAGCAGGCGGGCCTGCAGCGTGAGGAGCTGGAGGCGGAGATGGAGAAGATCAGAGAGGATGAATCCTTCCTCCGAGACCACCTCTCCATCTCGGTGAAGGTACCAAAGCAATCGTAGAGTGACGTTTGTGCGAAGACAATAACTTTTTTACAGCAAATCTCTGTGCTTGATGTGGTAGATTATATTAAACAGATTATTCCATCATCTGTTTGTTTAAATACAAGAGAATAAATATGACGTATGTTGTTGAATTGTGCTTATTTTCAGGAGAACAGACGTCTTGAAATGGAATTACTGGACAGTAATGAAAAACTAGCAGAGGCTCAAAGTCAAATAACAAAACTCCAAAACAATATGGAAAATATCATGAAAAACAAGGTAACAAACCATTTTTATTTTCTACAATTAGATGTTCTGTAAATGTGTAGGTTGTTTCTGGTTGGTTTAGTCTAAAACAACATTAACTCAACATCATTTTGTAATCTGGTGTCATTTCCATTTAGTTTG
The DNA here is from genome assembly GCA_037177515.1 of Pseudomugil tenellus. NCBI lineage: Eukaryota > Metazoa > Chordata > Actinopteri > Atheriniformes > Pseudomugilidae > Pseudomugil > Pseudomugil tenellus. Next base: position 18,774,005 of record JBAMHX010000022.1, read on the forward strand.
GGGATCTAGACCCTGGCAGTGCAGACTTCTTAATCCAAGAGGAGCGCATCAAACAGCTGCGCAACAGCTACGAAGCACAATGCAGGGTAACTGTGTCTTTCTTTAACTTTTTTTTCTGCAAAAGGCTAAATTCTTATGGAGCTGCACATATTTGACTCGCATTTAACAGGAACTGCAGGATCGCATTGACGAGCTGCAGTCAGAGTTACAGGAGTTCCACACACTCGGTCGACATCTTGAGCCCTGCCACAAACCTCTGTCTGAGGAGCTGGAGAGTAAAAGTCCTGGCATGGAGTCCGACCCAGGTGGATAACAATCACATGTACCGACGTTTTACATGGAAACAAGCAAAGTCTGTGTGAAATGGAAGCTCACAGATATGCCGACTCTTCACAGGTATTGGTGCAGAAGATGTTCAGCCTTTCAGCATGAGCCTGGAAGCAGAAATGATGATGGAGCAGCTGAAGGAGCGGCATCTCCAAGAAATGGAAGATCTGAGAAACCAGCTTGAAATAAAGGTTTGTCCGCTTTGTCCATGTTTAGCTGCGCGTCTGTGCGTTTATACCAGTGTTACGCAGATGAAAATGTTGCAGTTGGAAAGAGGTGCAGTTTTAGGGGTAATTTGGTGTGTAAGGATCTATGATTGATGCAGAGTTTGTCCCACTTAATTTAATTAAGTATCACAATCTTCATTCATGATTTTGAAAAAATGAAATTTGATTATTTTGATGATATTGTCATTGTAGCCACAATATCTAAAATTAGTGATTCACTATATATCTGTGCTATTATCTGTATCTGCAGATATTTTTCAAATGTCGATAAACTGGGCTGATATTATGATATTATAATAGATATTTTAGTATGTCGGTACATATAATTTCATACTTAAACACAGATACTTTTGTAGATAAGCCGTACATGTGTTACTGAATTTACAAGGGATGCACCTTATTTGAATGAATACATTTTTGTGCTACGACATGAAAGAAATGAATATTAGAAGAACCAAACCTGTTTGTTTGGTGTTACAGATACGCCAGAGCGTATCTGTAACGTATCTGCAGTTTTCGATCACTGCATCCAGCACAAACTGCAGATTATAGTAAACGTAAAAATATCATGTAATGACAGGCAGAAAAATCTGTTTAAAAGTTTTTATATCTTGCATCACTATCTAAAATAATGGCATGTCTTATGAAGTTAATTCAGTTAATTGTGCCCTACATATATCCATATAAACTATAAGACAAGTTAACATTTAAATGAAAGAAGGAAATAAAAAAGTTTAGATGTTTTCATTCTGCTGTTCTCATCATCCAGATTAATGATTCAGTCCCGTGTTTCATTCTCGCTGCAGATGAATGAATTTGACAAAATGGTCGAACAGCAGCGGGCGACTCACGAAGACCAGAAAGCTGCTTTGACCCTCCGATACCAGCAGGAGGTCCAGGCTTTGAAGGAGGAAATGTCCAACATCCAGAACCGCGAGCAGGAGCTCCTGCACCAGCTCGAACAGGTGGCGCTGAAGCGGATCTGTTTGGAGCAGAAACAAACCAAAGAACAGGACGATCTTCAAACCCAGCAAGAAGAGGAGGTGTCCAAACTCAGAGAGCAGCTGCTGGAAGCACACACTCAGGCCGCAGACCTGGAGGAGCAGCTGAAGACCCTGGAAGCCCAGCAAGAGGAGACTAATGAAGATTTTCTCTCAAAGATGGAGGAGTTGAAGAACCAATATGCCGCAGAGATCAGCAAACTTAAAGAAGAACAAGCAGAACAGCTAGAAGGCAGACTGGTAGAAGAGAGAGAGGAGCTCCAGCAGCAAAAGGCTGCCATGGAGAGAAGGTTATTAACACAATGGGAAGGAGAGAAGAAAGGTTTGGTCCAAAGCCATGAAGATGAACTAAAAGCCACTTTAGAGGAGGCACAGCGGAGGTTTGAGAAGGAGCGAGACGAAGTTGTGAGACGTTTAACAGAGCAGTGGGAGAAGGAGAGAGCTCAGCTGGATGAGCAGAACACAGAGTCTCTGCAGATGTTGCTGGAGGAAGAGATGCTGAAGCTAGTCAGGGAGCAAGAGGAGAAGGAGAGCATGCTGAGGCAGCAGTGGGAGAGGGAACGAGCTCAGCTTCAGGAGCATCAGGAGAAGGTTTTGCTGGACAGAATACTAGAGGAAAGGCTGCAGATGCAGGGTCAGTTTGAGCAGAGGGAGAAAAGGTGGAAGGAGGAGTGGGAGAAGGAGAGACTGCAACTGGAGGAGGACTATGAAGGGATGATGCAGGACAGGCTGAATGAAGAGAGGGAGAAGCTTGAGGGTGAAAAAGAGGAGGAAGAGAAGAGGATAGAAGGGCTGATTGCAGAGGAGAGGACCCGTCTGGAGGAGAACCACCGAGACGCCATGAAACAGCTGAGTGTGAAGCACGCCGAGGAGAGGACCGCGCTCACCGCCATGTTGGACAAACTGCGAGAGGACATCGCTCGGGAGAGGTGAGACACACGAGTGAGAACTCTGCTACACAAATGGTTTGATAAACGTCTTTTGATGTGGGATGATGTTGCATGAAGTTTCTAAAAACTTGCTTTAATAAACATTGAATGACCCTGTGCAGGGAGGAAGTTGAGCTCAGCTTCACGCAGAGAATACGAGAAGTGGAAGATCGCTTCTCAGGTGATCAGGAATATGTCGCAGAACGTTTTCAAGCCGATATCTTGAAACTCGAGCAGCGCTACCAAAGTGAGCTGAAAGCTCTGTCCGAAAGCCACGTCGTGCAGAAGCTCCAGTGGGAAGCAGAGCTGCAGGAAGCTCTCCGGGAGCAAGAGCGAGCGATGGAGGAGGCCGCGAAGACGGAGAGAGACGAGCTGATGCAGGAGTGGGAGGGAGAAAGGCGGGAGCTAGAACGTGTTCACAGAGAAAAGATGGAGGCGCTGATGATGGAGAACAAGCGGCTGCAAAATGAGCTGGATGAGGCGACGAGCAAAGCTCAGAATAAAGAAATAGAGCTCAGCATGGAGCTGAACGAACTCCATAGCCGACTTCAGGAGAAACACGAGCTTCTATCCCAGGCCGAGAGCAAAGCGCTTCAGATCGAGCGCCTGTTGAATCAAACTGTGGAGGATTTCAAGCAGGAGGGAGCAGAACTTCTCAGCAGCAATTCAGAACTGGAGGAGAAGTACAAAGAGACGCTTCACACTTCTGAGAGGCAGCTAGCAGAGAGGATTCAGCTGTTAGCCGAGCGCGATGGCTTCAGGATGAAGGTCAAAGAGCTGGAGATGCTTCTTAAACAAGCGGCCGAGGACTTCCGAATGGAAAGGAAAGAGCTCCAGGAAAATCTGTCTGCAACTGAGAAAAAGCTCAAGGATTATGAAGAGATTGAAAGAGAAGCACTTAAAATGAAAGCAAAACAGCTAGATATGTCTGCAGAGAAGGAAGGAAGGAACGAATCAAGCGGCATTTATCATTTTCTTGATATACCAAACACCAAAGAATGCATTTCTTCGTCTGAAGAAACATCTCTTCTTCTTGAGCAAGGTGGTATATTTGATAACGTAAATAATGATGCTAGAAATGAGCGAGGAGATGAGCGCATGGATGCTTATGTACACCGAGAACAAGACGTTCAGTCTGTGGAAGATGCAACTGAGGTTCATGACTTGCAGCCTGAAAACATCAGGGATGGATGTGAGGATGAGGTCGGCGTTATTTCTGACCGCATGCTTGAGGATACGAGCCCAGAGCGAGGTGAACCCCGTGTTGAAGATGCTCACCTCAGCTCAAAGTCCCCTGATAGTTTTTCATACGTTGAAAACAAAAACGAAGCCATTTTCCCAGAGATTCCATGTGAGCCCATCTCTTTGCTGGAGGCGACTGGCGATGGTGAGAATAAAGTAGCTCTTGAGTCCTTTGAGGAGGAGAGGAAACCTCAAGATGTACCAGAGTCTGGAAGCTGTTACCATGGCGATGAACAGCATCATGAGACTGTGGTTGTGGCCTTTACGCTGCAGGAGATGGGTGACCTCGGCGAGCGCTGCGTGGAGGATGCCGAGGCAGATTGTTTAGCAATTCGTTCTCACGACAACCAGGAAGTCAAAATACTTTTCGATTCAGACTCTGAAGATTCAGCCACAGAAATAAAAGATGAAGTGCGTGATTGTCTTCAGACTCCACACGGAGATTCCGATCAGGAAAACCAGGAGTGTGCACTTCTTAAATTACACGCCTTGTACAACACTGCCACGGAGGAGAACGTTCTCCTGCGCGAAAAGATGTCTTTGCTTGTGCAGAAAACCGAAATACTGGAGAATCTGTTGGCTCATCACAGCGAGAACGTAAGAAATGGCCGCCAGGCTTTAGAGGAAAACTACAGCCTGAAAGTCCAAATGCTGCTTTTGATGGAGCACGTCAAAGAGCTGGAGATGAAAGTCTTGGAAATGACGGATCTGCAGATTAGATATGAAGATTGCAAGTGTGAAAATGCTAAACTGAAAGACAGGAACAGCCAACTGGAGAAGAGGGTTTGGAGCCTCGAAGGCAGGATCAACATTTTCCACGATTTCCAGGACGAGCGCATTTCCCTTGTGGATGAGATCAGCAGGATGAGAGGCGAGAACGCCCAACTGTTTCTGCTGTGGAACCACCTGGAACGGCAGGACGACGCCGAGCAGCGCCAGATCCACGCGGATCAGGACGAGGAGGAGGCGCAGACGGGGACGCAGCTTGAAAATTGTTGTAAGGAGTTCGAGAAGCAGAACGGCAAACTCCGCAGAGCGATCACAGACCTACAAGACGAGTCGCAGACGTTAAACGAAAGCACTCAGGCTCATAGGTAACGTGGAGATAGCGAGACGCCTCCATGTCCCCTGTGATCTGTGCCACCTCATCCCTGTAGCGCTTGAAGCCCCAACATAGTGCTGTTGATGTCTGTTACCCTCGCAGCGCAGCACATTTACGTTTAGCTGCTTTTAGCACCAAGAAATCACCAGAAATGATCTTGTGTTTTTGTTTGTAGAGCTTTAGTATTATCAACTTTTTCAGGTATATATCATGTGGATTTAATTTGAAATGAAATGTTGGAATGAAGTTTTTCTAACGTCCTCTCTTTGTTCAGATCTGAGGCCAGTCGTCTTGCGGGAGAAAACGTCCTCCTAAAGAAAAAAATCGCAGCATTGAGAGAAGGGGACCTGAAAGAAGCCCAGGATGAGTTGATGTAAGCAGCAGTCTGATGTAAAACTTGAAGTTGATCACCTTAAATTTGATTGAGAAAAGCTTTATTTTATTTTTTTTATTCTAGGCAAACTCTGGAATACCTGAAAACAGAGAAGCTTTCGGCCCAAAAGGCAGCCGATAATTTCAAGAATGAGGTAAGAGAGTAATGACGTGAATTAAAAATGCTGCATTCGTACAGCTGTTTCCCTTTTTCAGTCCAGTAGCAGCTGTTTAGGCGTCGTTTTATTTTCTTTCAGATCTCCGAGTTGCGTTTGCAGAGCCAGCTGCTAGAAAGCGAGAATGGCTTCCTGACTGAGAAAAACTCCCAAAACTTTTCCGAGATGGAGAGTCTGCAGCAGCAGCTGGCCGAGCTGGTAAAGGAAAAGGCTGAAGAGAAAAACAAGGTGAGACCAGGCCAGTGGTTGTCACGGTGATGCGGTGGCTGTAGCGGGTAGTTAATTGGTGGCTGTTTTGTGTTAGATGGCAGCTTGTGTGTTGGCTCTGGAGGCAGAGTTGACCAAAGCTCTGGAGGACACGGCACAGCTGGAGGACAGAAATATCCAGCTGTCACAGCAGCTCTCTGAGCTCAGGGAGAAGGTGAGCATCCGATATAACAAAAATGATTCAGGAACCAATTCGACAACTTAAGGGAACAAGCGGAATTAGGTTTTTTAGAAATTGACGATCAGATGATTCTTGGCAAATGGAGTGATTAATGTCTAAACATCGCTTTCATCCAGACTGTTAGAGCTCCATTTTTATCTCTGTTGGTTCCTCTGCTTACATGTTGGTGATTTACTCTTTAACTGTTTTTTACAATCTGTTCACAAACATTTAATTTGTTTCTTTGTTGTACATTTACTATTTTCTGACATTTTGCTATGACTTTTCTGTCCCTGATGCTTTAACACCCTCCATGGTTAACCTGCAAGTTTAGAATCATCTTTCCCCACTTTGAGCTGAATTTACCTCCTGAAGAAGTTTTGCAATCCGCTCCACTGATTGGCGGGGCGGGGGGGCAGGCAATGTTTCCTGTCAGGATGTTAAAATCTGACAGCACTTTACTTGAATTACAGACTCTTTTGCACTTTTATACTTGTTCAGATGACAAAATTATGCCATATTTTGTGCACTCCAGCTGCTTCAGCTGCTAAACAATCCTACATTAAGTTTATGTCAGTTTATCTGATTTTAAAAATCAGTTTTTAGTGCCGAAAGTTACAAAAGAGGATTTTCAATCAGTTAACCTTGAGTGTAATTTCTAACTTCAGGCTTGCTTCATTACGGCTGTTGTCATTGTGTTTTTCAGGCTGTCAGGGTGAACTCCATGGAGAGTCAGCTCAGCCATCTGGCAGAGGAGTGTAAGGGTGTCGGCAAGGAGACTGTAGGCCTTCGTAACCCGCTAGCTAAATCTCAAGAGAAAGTAAGAGTCTGCCTGAACGTAAATGTCACAATTAGTCACCAGATGAGTGAGAGATCATGTGTTGATGTGGGATTTTAAGCAGACTTGCTCAGTCTTTTCCTAACTTTTGACCTTACTTAATATTACAGGACTATTTACTCCAACACATTTAGCATGAATCTGTCAGGTTTATATAAATTCTGTTTTAATTAATGATACCATTAAAATGAAATTCTTTTCCACTCCAGGTGAAGACGGTGGATGAAAGTCTTACAGCCGTCAATCATCAAAGCTCTCGACTGAAGTCAGATCTTCGAGTTTTGCAGCAGGAAAGGGATTCGCTGAAGCACGAGGTCGCAGTGCTGCAGAAACAGCTGCAGACTGCCAACGATAAAGTGAGATTTTGTGTCATTTGCAGGATTTAATGGCATGTTTAAAGAAAAAAAAAAAACAACCTTTTTGTCTTTAAATTTCAGAACCAGATCTTGGAGATGGCCTTGCACTCGAGCGGTCTTCAGAATCAGAGCAAGAAGCTGTACAGGGAGGAGATGTCTCGGCTGATGGGGCAGGAGCAGCAGCTGCTCAGGCAGGAAAACGAGAGGCTCCAGGCCGAAGTTCGCAGTATCAAAAGCGAGCTCATCCAGTCCAGAGAAAAGGTTTGCTGACTCCTACACCAAACACTTAAAACAATAAAACCGCCTGTTTATTTTCTCATCTGTGCTTCACTTTTGGGCTGCAGCTCCGTCAGCTTGATGCCACCATCCTGTCGCAGAACAAGCGCAAACAACCAAGTCAGTCGTCGCTGGTGAAGGCCTTGGAGCAGGAGAACGCCTCTCTGAAACAAAAGCTCGAGGCAAAGCGAGACGTCACCAAGGTATAAACTGCAGACCGGGGGAATCCTTAGCGAGCATGTTAACTATGCGGTGGCTCTCTAAGTTCTTTTGTCTGGTTTCAGGGATGCGGCGCTGAACAAAGCCACGCGCAGCTGGAGAGCCTTCAGCAGGAAAACGAAGCGCTGAAGACACAAATGGCTCGACTGTCTTCACAGCTGCTGGAGGTACCTCCATGATACTGACGCTTTCCTGTTTTCTTGTCTTTGCTATGAATCGCCCAAGTCCAGTTCCAGAGATCTACTGTCCTGCAGCTCTTCTCTAACACACCAGAATCAAACGAATAGCTTGTTACCAGGCGTCTGCATAGCTGCACATGAGGGGATGCGATTGATTCGAGGACTTGGGCACTTTTTTTTTTTTCACTTAAATTGTTTCTAACCCTTTAAAACATTAATGAGGGATTATTTTCCTTCCAGTCATGCAGCTACATTTGTTCCTCCTGTCAGACATTTCAGGCTCAGTTAGCTGGACTCCTGCCTCCATCGCCTCACAGGGTAGCCAGGGGACCGCATCGCGGTGAGGATCCAGAGAACGTTCAGGTACGGCACGACTTTTATTTTAATACTTTACATTTGTATTTTATTTCAATCCACTTAGGCTTGTTAAAAAAACCCTGCTTTGCAGTTTATATACCTGAGGATGTCTGTCGGTAGCGCTGCATTATTACTCACACGTGCTTAACATTTCATCTCCTTCCATTTTCTTTGTATTTTTCTCATCATTATTTGTTACCGTATTGGAACTGGTTGTAATGGGACACACTGGGGGCTGCAGTTGTACTCCATCTACTCCAACCTCTCAATTCAGGTGTTATTAAACATTTTTGTTAAGTTTGGGGAAAGTCGTTGTTGAAATAATAAGCATGGGAGAAAATAAATGGCAAAAGAGGCGGGATATTTTCCAAACACCTGAGTTGAGCTTTCCATTTATTTTCCCCATTTCCTTTTAAGTTTGGTTGCTGGGTTGGCTGTGCTGTTTCCGTCACACATCTCCAAGAGGTCCTGCCTGCAGACCTCCACTGTGAGGTCGCCTCCGGTGCAGGCTCCACTGTCAGGACGGTCAGAACCGAAGCAATAAAATCATAAATATATTTCGGGTCATTCCGTTTGATACATTTCAAAATATTGTTGCAAATGTGCAACTAACTTACACAACTGTGCGTAAATTAAGTAATTACTAATGCGTGGGAACGACATCCTGACCGCTAGTTATTAATGCATAGGCTTTCCACCGATCGGATGGGCCGATATTTCAACATTTTTTCCTATTTTTTCGATCGGTCCTAAAGTCTTCATTCACCGATCCGATCAATGACGTCATTGGAATTTGAAAAAAAAAAAAAATTAATGTCACTACTTTCAATGAGTTGTAGCTTTGTGCGTTTAATTACAATAAGTT
>JBAMHX010000022.1:18782997-18797119 GCA_037177515.1 Pseudomugil tenellus
ATTTCAGGACAAAGAAATGTCAACAAAAAATCCTTTTATGATACTCTGTAAACTGTAAAAATATTGGTAAACAAGTTTAAATAGACATATTTGCTTCCTCCTGTGATCGGATCGGTGATCGGCCCCTAAAATCCTGATCGTGTAAAGCCTATTAATGCGTGGGAACGACATAATTATGTGTTGGTCAGGAGTTATGAATTTTTTTTGCAGATCGACCAGGCAACACAACATGAATCACAAACACAAAATAAGACTTAAGGAGGAGCAGATATTAGAAAAGGCACAAGGAAGCTTTTATGCTCTTTCACACAGTCCGCAGGAATCGCGGCCAAACTGCGGATCTGTCATGTCAGTTTCACCAAACAACTGACGACAGCAGTCATGTTGCTTCTGATGAGAATTAAACAGTGTGACTCATTTAAAGACTCTATTTTCAAAGCACTAAAGGATCACGTTTGGTAGACAACAGACATGGAGCAACGTCTCGCGCTGTGGCCCGTTAAAAAAAACACGTAATCAGTGTCTGTCAGACGATCCGTGTTGAAAGAGCTTCTGCGAGGGAGCACAAAGTTAAAATCCCTGTATCCCAAGAACGATCGCAGGACATCATTATAATTCACTCCAAGATTGAAATAAACACAATCAGATCAGAATTTTCCTTTTTTATGTTAAACGGTAGTCTATGCTTCTACCACAACAGACAAGTGCAAGACTTCCTAATTATGTCGTTCCCATTAATAATGCGTATTCTTGATATTTGGTTTTTTATATATATTAATGTCACCACAGGTTGTTTTTACCGGTCCGGGTTTTTTGTTTGCAGCACTCCAGAAGGTTATTAACGGATTTCAATAAAATTTTTAGGATATCTCTGCGACTAAGAACAGATTAGTAAATTTGGTGGTAATCCGAATAATATTTTATGTTGTAAGTCAAAGAAATCAAACAAAGCTTTAGATTTATGCAGCTGAAGCATTAGTCTTACTTCTTACTTTTTAAAATGTTTTATTAATAAATGCCGTTGAGTAATTTCTAATGCGTAGGCTAACTTTAGAAATAACCGGATATGACTCAGTTATCTCCTTATTGGCTACTATAAAGCTGAGGATCTGGAAGAGGTGCATAATCAATGAAAAAATCAGCGTGCTTGTTTCCTTCAAAATTCACGGCAAGCAGATGAAAAAAAAAAAGTCCGTACTTTTGGTTCTGACCCACCTGACAGTGGAGCCTGTACCGGACCTCACAATGGAGGTCTGCATCTCCACATCTCTGCACCTGTGTGTCCTCATCTTTTTATTTCGAACATTTCCAGATAATTTCATGTTGTTTTTGTCACGTGCGCATGTGTTCATTTTGCTGTGTTCACAGCTTAGTGTATGTTTTGGTTTCCATCTCGGGCCTGAAGTAGTTTCAGTGGTTTGATCATCTGGATGTGGTTTTAGTGACTGTTTTTTTTTTCCTTTCAGTTTATTCATGTTGCACAAACATCCGTCTGTTTCTAGCAGTTAGATACTAATCTTCCCTAGTTTCTCAAGAAGGTAGCAGAGTTTGAAGTTAAAATTCACAGCATTGTGCAAAAGTCTTGTTTCATCCCAGTTCGATATCTTCCAAAGAGCACGACTCTTGTGTAGTTTTAGCAGATCTCTGGGTTTTCTGGACATTTTCCAAAGATTTTTTTTTTTTATTTTGTTATTTTGCACATTGGCTTCTTCTTTTGCTTTTACTCATTTTCAGTCCCGTTCTTGTAAACGTTTTCTCCTGGTAATGTATAAAAAAACTGACAATGGGTTCAAGACCTTTGCACAGAACTGCTGTTGTGTACTTTGATGCATAAAATATAAATTTCACTGAAGCTGAATGTTTGAAAACTGTTTTATCAGTATGAGACAAAATATTAAACTAATTTAAATATTCCCAAAAATACATTTATTAGAATTTATTTAGCTTAATTTGACCTTTTCCCAAACTATAATAAACAGCTTTTTATTTTTCATTTAGAAATAATTGATCAAAATAGTATTTTCTTCAAAGCTGCAGGGGCTTCTTAAAAGCTCAAAGTACTTCCCTGAATGGGGAGTTCTTGTTCAAAATTAGACAGAAAAATAATGACACTCCGCTTTTTTTTGTTTTACACACCATCCCTACTCAGTGTAAACACTTTTTTTATCGCTTGCAGTGATGCAACGTGGTGTTTTTTACTGTTTGCTACCAGCTGAAGCCATTCAAGAGGAAAATCATCTTCTAATCATGCAGACATAATCATATGGAATGATCAGCGTGTATTACAGGCTGTAGGGTTTGACAAATGGCTTTGAATAAATGTTATGTAAAACTAAGAAAGAAAAGAAAATGAAATATTTTTGCCCCAAATTTTTCTCTGATAGATCATTTTTTTTATCCATTGGCTAAAGATCAACATTACCAACTTGGTCAGATTGTATTATTCAATAGAATCGCATCATTTTTTAAAGATTTATTTCTTTTGCATGTAGTTTATTTTATTTAGTACTCATGAACGTCATTTCCAGATTTCAATGAGCTGAAACTCTGTTGGCCTCTACTGAATAGCTAACCTGTTTAGGATTAGAGGAGAGGGTGGAGCTCTGGTGAAGTGTACCTGCCTTTTCTCTCCAGGGGGCGATGCCGGAGCAGCGGGCGGCTCATGCAGACAGCTACCGGCGGATCGGTGGATTGTAACCTCGGCTTCTCTGTCCTGCTCATCGCTTTAGCTTGTCTTCATATTCTGCTCTTCCTCATGTTCAGAGGATGCCATGTTTTCTGCATCCTTATAGGAGATTGTGAATCATTTTTGTGCCTAATTCAAAAGGCTCAGTGTGTGATTGTATTGTGTCTGTGCTGCTCGGTGGCAGGAAAACGCACAAATTTGTTTTGTCTTTGTGTTTTTGTTTTTTTTTCCATCCAAAGGGATTTTAATTGCATCGGTGACGATACCACTGAACATAGGAAGTTTGTCAGACATGCTATAGGAAGTGTAACAGCGGCTGCATGCATTTCTGTTTTGACAAACTGGAACCTGACATGTTGTAGACTTTAAAATGATTACAGGGAACCTTCTTATCTTTGGGTGCATATTCTGTTGTGTAACAGGGTATATGAATATGTGTATCCCTCCTCAGAGGCTTGTGACAGTTTGCCTTATGATGGTGGAGGAGCGTCACTGAGGTGCACTTTGTGCCTTCTGAGCCTTTTCTGTCAATCAAACCATTCCAGTCGCTTTCTCTGATGTTCCTGTCCGAGTTTCTTCCGGATGTTTTCCTTCATATTAATCCCGTCCTGCACATTTTACACTAAGCTTGGTTGAAATGTGTGCTGGACCTGTTTTATCTCTTGCACAACCAAAGTGAATCACGTACATTTGACTTTATCCCAGTGATTCTGTTTCACTGCTTTTATGTAGTTCTGTTGTTTTTAATGTAATGTGGTGTTTGTGTTTTTAGTTTTTAACTTGTTTAGTGAAACTTTTCCCCTCATGTCCCAATTTAAATATTTTTTTAATTTATTTTATCCTGATAGGGTTTATTTTATTTATACATTAAATTATTTTTGTAGAATATATGAAGTAGTCTTACATTTATTTATAATTTATTTATTTTTAGAGCATTGTCCTATCTTTTTAGAAATGTACCAGAAATCATTTGATGCACAAATCGGATAAAAAAAAAATAAAAGTAGCTCAAAAGTTATTCTCTTGTATGTTTTTTTTTTTTCTTTCCCTTCTGATGTCTGTCTCTGCATTTGAATCAGCCTGAGGCTGAAAGTTCACTGATATAATAAAGATTGCATCTGCATTAGCTTGATATGCTTGACTGTCTTCTCACCAGGATGAAAGAGAGAGGAAGATGAAGAACATGGAGGAGCGCATGAGGGAAATCGAACTGTCGCTGCATAACGTCAAGCTGCTGCTTAAAGAGAAAGTCGCTCAGCTAAAAGATCAGGTCAGTTCAGTATCTTTTGTTTTATTTAAATGGATTTTCATGGAGACATTTTTGCTTTAAAAAAAATAAATAAATAAAACTTTGAAGGATGAAGCAGCTGCAGTTGGTCTCAATGGGCCGTAAGAAAGCAGAAAGAATTGTTTTAATGAAATATATTAGAATCTATTGATCTATTTAACATTTTACAAATAAACCATGTCTCTATCTGTCCATCATCTGTACCGCTTAGTCCAAAGAAGTGTTGCTGGTAGCTGGAGCCTATCCCAGTAACCACTGGGCGAGATGTCCCTGACTGGGACTGAAATGTAGAGAAAATCAGCAGCGTTTCCAAACTTATTAGTAGCGCAGCGTCGCGAGTCACAGCTTTAGTCACGCCTCGGATATCTTAGATTTTTTCATTTCCAGTTTCTTATTTGAACATGTCGCACTTTGCATTTTAACGTGTGATAAATTGGATACATTTCTGCTTTGAGCCCAGCAGCAGATTAAAGCTCTTTCTGGACATCATGTGTGAATCTACTCCAAACCAGTAATAACCAGTTAGAAAAGCTGAAGCAAAGGAAAAACATGACCAGTGTGAGACACTGCAAATATGGACGGACTGGTCTTCGGACATTCCAGCCACCTTCCCGATGGGCCGACAGTTTATTTATCCTGACTGGTAATGAAAAGTCAGTAGCCAACCTGCTTAGTTTACCAGCTGCTTTCACTGGGGTCTCCATGACTGAGTCGTTTATCCAAATGGTCAGCAAATAACTTTTTCCTGATCCATGAAACAGGTCGACCCGCAGCACTGATCTGTTCATAACTGACAAGTTTAACCAATCAGATACCTCAAACCCCTTCTGGTTCTACACCAGTGCATCCAGTTACCTTTAGGAGACAGGACATGGAGAAGAGACACACAGGACCTGCACTAGATTTAGTTCAAAGAAGGGAAAAAAGAAGCTGCAAAATCTCCAAAAATGATCACGTTTGGCACAGCAGGAACTTAAACGGCATCTAGGAGGGTGGAGATGATGATGATGATGATGGTGGAAGAAGCTGCAATAAGCTGCACTGCTTTCACGTCACATTAAATGCTGGTTAACTCAAACAAATCTTACATTTAGTTCTTTCTAGCTTACAGAACTGAATCATCTTATTGAAAGTGAGAGCATTAAATTTTAATGCTGATTCATTAATGTTAACAGCGAGTCAGCATATTTCTGATTTATTAGTGTATTTATTGTTTAGGGCTGTTATTATGCTGCGTTTGGGTCTAAATGTGTTAGCAGTGTTTATTTCCTCACTATGTATTGTTGACAATCTAAAGTATTTACATTTTGTCCCTTTTTTTAAGCTGTTTGTTTAGTCATTCTGGATCTGACATCACTGTTAGACAAAAAAAGATCTCCATTCAATCTTTTGTTTAATCTTTAACCAGTCTGGGCCAAAATGCTGGGCTCTCTTTTCTCTCAGCCTGGAAATATCCAAGCTTTCTGATTCTCATTGTGTTTTTGTTATTCATCTCACTGCCAGAAGGAGGAACTAATCTTCTCCTTTTGCAGCTAGATGATCAAATATAAAAACATTTTAATGCCTTTCTTTCTTTGGCTCTTCCAGCTGCACAAGAACGGCAAAGCAGACGCGCTGATCGGTGACCTGTATGTGGAGAACGCACAGCTGCTGAAGGCTCTGGAGATAACAGAGCAGCGGCAAAAAATAGCAGAGAAGAAGAACTACCTGCTGGAAGAGAAGATCTCCAGCCTTAACAAGATAGTGCGGGATCTAAATCCATCCCCTCTTCCAGCGATACCGTACAACTACAAGTGCCCGTGATGGTATCGCTGAAACCCAATGAGGGTTTAAATGTGAAAAGCAACCAAATGTTTTAGTTTTTATTTTACTGCAGGGACACTTGTGCAACAAATCCAGCCAGCTGAATGCTAACTGGAAGGTTTTTATCTTATCTAAAATATGCAGTATTTTTAATTTGTTTTTACTCTACACAATTTAAAATACTTTTTCTCATAAGTTATGATTTTTAAAATGGTTTTCTCTCAAAGCAGGAACTGTTGGTAGTGAAAAATATAAGTTTAGCACTGTAATTTACTTTTTACACATGTGTTCCCGTGTTTTTGTTTTCTCCATCAGTCTGTAGCCAGGAACAAAAACCAGTATGGTACTGGTAAACCTCTGCAGAATGCAATAATCTGTTTGCCTCGGATCAATTTTGATTTTTTTTTTTTTTTTTTTACATAAAACTACATACTTTGTATCCCTAATTTGTAATATTTACATTTCTGAAAAACTACAATCTGTTAAAGTATGTGAAGTTTCCGTTAAAGACTTTGCCATCATGAATGTTTTGGGTATAAATGAAGGAGCACTAATGTGTAAGCAGGGTAATGTCTGTTTTACAGGTGTAAATAAAAATATTGGACTGTTTTCTGTGTCAACCTGTAATTTGTTACGGATTTCTAGTAAAAAGGATAGTTTAGTGGTGAAATCCAGTATTTCTCTAATATGATGAATGTCTTACCTTAATCTGCATTTAAACAACTTTAATCAATAAATGAGCCTTATTCAGCTCACTAATACATTTTTAATTCAGATCTTTTTTGTTTTATTATATTGTATAATATTGACCTAATTAGAAATATACTTTATATAATATATATTTAGATTCAAAGCTCGGGTATATTGTGTAAATTCCTTTAACATTAACAAGGCTTTTGTCCTGCAGAGGGCGAGTTAACAGGGTGGTAGTGTACAGTAAAAACAGTCCCAGTGAGGAGGGCCAGCGGTGAGAGTGGATCTCTGCAGCTGCACGGTGGCTAAAGTTAGCTGGCTAACTGCTGCTAGCTAACATAACGCAGAAAATGTTCCCTTTCCGCTCGTTGCTAACTCACCGGGATGGTAGCAGAGTCGGCGGATTTTACCATGACTTTCCAGCGCCGTGTTGTTGATGTTTCCGAGCTTTGAGTTATGCTCTCACGAAAGAAAAGTAAAAACGAAGCGTCGAAACCAGCCGAGGTACACGGGAAATATGTGAAGAAGGAAACGTCGCCGCTCCTCAGAAGTAAGCGCAACAAGTTGTCCAAGCTAGCTCCAGTTAGCATGCGATAGCCCGCTAGTTGGAGTTAATAACTTTATAATAGAAGACATTTACTTGAAACAAGCATTTTAAAGTGAATGTATGGAGATATTTTACCACATTGATGTTGTTTATCAACTTGGGAATTCGTGTATAATACTTTATACATTAAGAAGCTACTAGAGATGCTAACCGAAATGCTCATCAAGTCACTAAAGTTGTGAAAACTAAATATTAACTGTTTTTATTGATGACAAGTACATAAAAATAAATATATGATAGATCTTTTATTACTTTTTCCACAACTTTACTCGGTATGTTAGTAGTTAAAAACAACAGTTTGCCATTTAGACTGGAAACCGACCTGCTAATGGTCACCTAATGTTAAACTTTAACTGGGATGTTATTTTTATAAACACTCAGAAAAGTATTGATAGATGTCTCTCAAAACATTATGACTAATAAAAGAAAAAGTTTTAAAGCAGACAATGTGTATGGTTCTCCTGACTAACATATAACCTCAGTATAAAAGATAGTGAGGAAAGTAAATAGGCTGAATATTTTGTGTACAAAGACACGTAGTAATTAAATTGATTAAATGTATTACTTGTGCTAACCTCCCCTTATATTGTATGAATCTTTTACTGCTAATTAAATGAAATACTAAAATAATTTAAAAGTTAAACTGGATGACAAATATTCATCCTTTCCTGTTTTGTTTTTCTATATTGCTGTTTTTATGTGATACTACCTCAATACATTAACTATATGTTTACATTATCTTTGTTACCATTTTCTGGTAAATTAAATGTTTAAATAATTTGGAAAAAATTGCATTTTTAAAGAAAGAACAGAAAAAAAACAACTGCTGTACTTGTTATTGGCCATTTTTGACTTTTGTTCTCGCCTCACCGACCTTGTTGCAGATCTTATGCCATCATTCGTCCGCCATGGACCCACTATTCCTAGACGAACGGAGGGTCCCCCACCAGAGATGGGGCCCTCTTCCTACACCGTGACGCCGAACCGGGAGTCTGTGTTGCCCCGTAACAAGAGTATCCTCCGCACAGCTGTACAGAGAACTCCGCATGAGGTGGCACGCAGAGAGAGCCACCGCATGTCGGCGCCTCCATACCTGCCTCGCAGCCTGGGGGACTTGTCCCATGAGTACCGAGGCTCGTCACAGTCCTTCCTCACGGACGTGAGCCCCATGTCGGAGAATGGAGATGCCGCCCGGTATTACTACCCATCTGAACCTTATTATGACAACCAGCAACAGCAGCGCCAGCCGAGGAGAGTCCCAGAGCGCTTTCCTGAGGATTATAGATACTATGAGCACAATGAACACAACTTCCAAAGATTTCCCCGCCAGCACACCCCCCCAGCTCCAAGTCGACCCCCCTCAGGTAAACCTAAATGTGTTTACTTCTCCGTTTTAAGGAGCAAATTTCTCTGCTAAAACATTGCACTGGTTAAAACTGGTTTGTTGTGTTTCCTGACACATTAATTCACATTTTTATTGAAGTTTATACAAAAAAAAATGTTGTCGAGAAATTTTTGTAACACAAAGTTCAACTGTGGGTCCTGAGAAAATGTGCGACTTCATTAAAGTGGGCAGTGCCAACATATGATTACTGTTTTGAGTATTCTGGATGGGTTTTAACCCACACATAAATCACTGAGAGGAATGCAATCCACAGCTTTTCATGTCCAAAAGAGCGAGTTTACTTCACTTTTCTTCTGGAATTAAATATTTGCCTTTTGCTGCTTTACAATGCAAACACTAGTGTGTCATAAGTGTGTAATTTCCTGTATATTTACACATCAGAAAGTCTAGGAATGTTAATTTTCTGAGTTTTTTTCGCAGCTTTCTTGTCAACGTGTAGATTTTACATGTGAGCTGCGCATCACGTGTCATGTTTGGGGGGAGTTAAACGAACATTAAAGACGCTGCATTTTTTTAACCCCTCCATTTGCCAGAACTTTCTGCCTGCAAACTAGCAATTTGCAGACCGCCCCGAGTCGTTGGTCTTCATCATAAACTGCTCTCATGCAGCGAGTTTGATCACAAGCTCTTTGTTTGGATCCACCTGGCTGAATCAGGAGCATTTTGCTCTCTTTTCTTAGTACTTTCAAGATACCGAACAAGAGAATACTATTTACTAGTATTAACATTCATCTACTTGTTTACGCTTATCCACACATGTATTTTTTATACGCTTGGTTTAAGTGCACAGTGACAGATGAATTACTCACTCTGCATGAATGTGTGATTGCTCAGCAGACAGTTGTGTCCTGCAGAGAGGATTGTCGTCTCTAACACACATTGCAGCTCATCTTGAGCCTATTCTAATTGTCAACTCTTCATCATTTACATGTCTGCTAGCTTAGCAGTTAGCGGTGACTGTGTTTCTGTTTGATCTTCTCCCTCACATGCATCATTAATAATATAATATTAGGTGTGATATGTCTGCAACATTAATGGTGTGGCTAGTGAATCAAATAAAAAGTATTAACTGATCGCCTGGAGCTTCAAAACCCCCAAACTCACCTTTTTCTAGGGGTGGGCCAAAAGTAAAATCTCCGATTTTTTTTTCGGACCAAATCCGATTTCCAATTTTTAAATCGATATTTTCCCCTTCTGTTAAAAAAAAAAAAAAAATACAATCGATAAAAATGATTCTTTGTCAAAAAGGCTTTTTCATTTTAGACCACGTCATGATGGCTTTCCATCGTGACTGTCTTTTCCTAGGGGGACAGAGTGAAATAATCCCCCCTGTTTTGTCTACTGGTGGGGTTTTTGTAGGCCGAGCATGTCGTAGTTGCACCATTTCTCCCTCTCTAGAGCGCCTCTGTTTCAGGTGTTGAAATAAATTTGTTGTGCTCCCACATTTTGGTAGCAACAGCTCTTAAACAGACTTTTAAATGAGGCATTTATGCTCCAAATCCATGTTTACAAAACCAAACCAGTTCCAAATAATAAAGGAAACTGGCTTTTTTTTGGGAACAATCTCTTCTTTGCTGCCATGTTGATGTGTTTATGTGGATTCGTGGGAAATCAGCAGGAGTACGTTGACGTTACCATGATGTAAGGAGGCAAAAAAAATCTCGATTTTCATAAAAATAAATCTTTATGAATAAAAAATCGCCTCTTTCTATTTCAAATCTAATTTCTCCAGTAAAAGTAATTATCTGGTTGAGTTTTTAAAGAGATATGTTACCAACAAACGTGGTCCTATAGGGGACGTAGCATCTATGAGATAATCAGACGCATGTGGGCTACAAGCTGTGGTCAAGCAAAGCTGTGAAACTAGTCGCAACTTTCATGTTACGCGTAAATATAAAAACACACATTGCGATGTGTAACATTAACCGAGTTTTTTTTTTAAATGAATACACCTCAGGGGAACTTTCTGTGTTGGTGGAGGTGGCAGTGAGCGTAAAGAGAAACTGGGAGACTTGAACAGAGTTAAACTCAGACGCGTGAATTTAGTTTCTCGGCCTTGGGATGCTGCAGGGCAACAAAGGCTCCAGGAATGTGAGTAATGAATGTCTTCGTACCATCAAAACAAGTCAGTGCCACATATTTTGTATGTAGAAGGCTACACGGTGCCGCTGTAATGTGTGCAAATATCTTTTGTATTAGATCTGCGAATGTAAAAGACGTGTAATAAACATCAGAGGATTTAGTGCAAAAGTCTTCCAGCAACACACCGACAGCTTGTCAAAGTTAAAGTCATGTCATTCTTAGACTCTATATTTTTCCAGTGGGTGTATCCAAGTTCAAAACGCTTCAAAAATCTCTTTTTTTTTTTTTTATTAAAAGGGGGCAGAAGGGTAAAGATGATGAGGAGTGCATATGTGTGCAGCGCTCACACATGCCATCCCTGGCAAAGAGCTCCAGCTCTATTGCTGTCATTCCCGTGCAGAATTTATCAGATTGTAGTCGCCATTTTGCCGATACTTAATCCTTCATTTTCAAGCCGTTCTCGGTCCCTGCAGGCCGCTTTATTTGGGTTGTGATACTCCTCAGTCGGCCTAACTCATCCGCGCAGCTGTCGGCTCAACATTCCTCGCTGACGTTACTAATAAAAGTACAGGACGTGTTGAATGAGCTGCTTTGCTGACCACAACTTGTTCTCTTACGTTGGCTTCCTGTCCAACAGTAGCAACGCTCCCACTTCCTACCATTCAACAAACACCATCCATCAGAGTGAGACGCTCCTCGTCCAGAGTCGCTCCTCTTCCTAAAGCTTAAATAAATCATATTTTAAGTAGTACTTTGGTGAATTACTGCACATTCTGTTGCTGCCTTTTAAATGCTGTGCATTCCTGTCTTTAAATGACACGTTCCCACACTTGCTGGGTTTTTTGGGGAATCTCTAAATATTTCTTTTTTCCCAGAGGCACTTTTAGCCGACAGCTGCTCCACTGTTTGTTTGGTCAGACGTCTCTTCCTCTCAGTTCCTTTAAAAGAATGTTTGTTGTCCTCAGCCATAGGTCGAATACAGGCCAAGTCTCTCGGGAACCTCTCCAGCCTAACAGGAGAGGACCTCCCCCTTCCCGCCGGTTGGACTGTTGACTGGACCATCCGAGGCAGGAAGTACTACATTGACCACAACACCAACACTACCCACTGGAGCCACCCTCTGGAGAGGGAAGGGCTCCCTCCAGGCTGGGAAAAGGTGGAGTCAGCCGAGTTTGGAGTTTACTACGTAGATCACATCAACAAGAGGGCGCAGTATCGACATCCCTGTGCGCCTAGGTAAGCCAAAAAATCTCCAAATTAGATCATTTATTTCACCAAACTGGTCTTTTTTTAACACGTTATTTTGGAATTGAGGTAACTAAAATCTAAAATTACACGAGAATAAAAGCGTCTTTTGATTCCAGCGTTCCTCGCTATGATCAGCCCCCACCACTTCCCCCTCCTGTGACCTATCAGCCACGGGCAGCAGAGAGAAACCAGCCAGTACTCGTACCAGCAAACCCGTACCACACAGCTGAGATCCCAAACTGGCTGCAGGTGTACGCCCGCGCACCCGTCAAGTGAGTACACAGCTCGCAGCACCTTAAAGACTTTCACCAGTCTAAATATTCACCCGATAATTTAAATCAAGCAGGTTAGAGAGAATGAAAATGGTTTGACTTTAGTATCTGTTAATTAGGTGAAGGGATGTAAGTTATTGATTGCTCCTGAATGAATAAAATGCGAATGGATCGCACAGATATTCAAGCTTCTTGTCTATTTGTTTTTGTTTTCCAACATCTTAAATTGTATTTAATTCAATGTTTATTTTATACCTCCTGATTTAAAAAACAGAATAACTCAGAAAATATTAGTTCTGTAAAATAAAATGATTCTCACATACTAATCAGTATTGAATCTTAGTATCTATTTGGATATTAATTAGTATGTGTAAGGACCAGCCGCCTCTACGCGTTTTAAACAGGCACTGCAGCAGGCCGCCCCTCCCCTACAGCAGGACCCAATGCGTACGATTACATGTTTTTTAATTATTCTTCTTCAAATTTACATGAAATTATTAATTACGATTTAAGTTTTACATGGAAACACGGTTTTTCACCTTCTTTTAATTCTGACGTGACGGCAAGCGTGACACATTTTCGTATACAGGAAACGCACAAACCACTTCCTGCTTCTCGCTTTATTGACTATGTTGAAAAACAACCTGATTAAAAAAAACATATACGGTTCAATTTTGATTAAATTTTTGAACCAGCTCGTTAGGAATGTATCACTTCACTTTTTTGAGCAGCTGAGGACGAGAAGAAAAACAGACGTTACCAAAATATATCGCAGACAGCAGACAAAGCATTTAAAAGCAGAATATTGCGCATGTGCGTCGTTGAGGCGGGAGAAGGTAAGCATGTGTAGAACTACTGCAATAAAGGTTTACATGATAGAAAAATGATTTAGTTTAGCTTTAAAATGAGAATAAATCAGCCTCTTTATTCGTAATTAAGTTTAATTCTGAATTGAGGACGTTTACATGATACTTTTAATCCAAAATAGAAGTTTATTCTGCTTTTAAAAAGATGAAAAGTAACATTATAAACAGCTTATTCTGGGTGTAATGAACAATTCAGAATTAAACTTAATTCCAAATAAAGCTGGCTTATTCACATTTTAAAGCCGAATTAAGTAATTCCTCTTTCGTGGTGTTACTATTGGAGTCTGGTATGAGATTACGTATCGTTACTTTAGGACCAGTTGTTGAGATCTGCCATCCATAATCAAATAGATGAACTCCCTCCAGGGTTGATCTCCATCTTTAGTATCAGTATTGACTCTTAAACTTTAGTATTATATGATTATATCAAGTCCTCAAACCTTAAAATGTGATTTTTTTTAACTATTCTCCATGTTGCACTGCAGTATTACTACATTAGCCCAGAAGGGACAAACCAAATGAATGACCTTTGCTTTTTTCTTCATTGTAGTGGTTGAAACCGGATCATTTTCCAGAAAGCAGCTGTTTGCTCCGAGTACAATAATGTTCTTTGTGTGGATTATAATCTACAATATGTTTACGATGTTGTGGCAGCAGGACCCCCCCCCACGTTTGACCTGTTTTGTTTACAGCTTGGTTCAGCCCAGCACAGGTGTTCCCTGCTTCATTTTCACTGTGGATGAAATCAATTCTCATACTAGCTGGGTTGGAATTGTGTTCATTACTTTAAATTAATCAAAAGCTTTTGTCCAAAACATCTTGCAAGTATAAATATGTTATTGGGCTTAAAAGGCTTTTGGTTTGGGAAGATCTGGGAATGTTTTGGGAAAGATCCTGAGCCGGAGTTCAGCTAGAGAATCAGTAGAAATTAAACATTGTGTTTTAAAGTTTTCAAACACTGCTACAAACCCGGGATGTGTTTGTGAACTCAGGGTGGATTTTTATTCACAGAGATTAAAAGAATAAGTTAAAATACTACGTGTTCTTACGTGTTCCTAGTTTAAAATCATTCTCAATGTCTCAAACTTAAAGGACCTATACCTGATTTTGCATTTTTTGCACCATGAGACAGGAGTTCGAACTATAAGCCCCGCCCCTAACTGTTTTCCACA
>JBAMHX010000022.1:18797219-18809594 GCA_037177515.1 Pseudomugil tenellus
TACCACATACTATACCATGTAGAAAAGCATTTTTCTTATAAGGATTAAAATAATATCAGGTATAGTTCCTTTAATATTTGTATCTTTTTATGGCAACTGTAGTGAATAAAACTCATGTTATCAACTCTTCTCATCAGGACCAGAAACCATCTAGGCTGCCCACAAGATGCCTTTTGAAAATGAATCTTTGCGTCTTGTCCATCAGGTACGACCACATCCTGAAATGGGAGCTGTTCCAGTTGGCGGACTTGGACACGTATCAGGGCATGCTGAAGCTGCTCTTCATGAAGGAGCTCGAACACATCGTCAAATCCTACGAGGCGTACCGGCAGGCGCTGCTGTCCGAGGTGGAGGCCCACAAACAGCGGCAGCAGTGGTACGCCCAGCAGCCCAACAAGAACTTCATCGGGAACATGTGACGTGTCTGTGAGGTTTCCACGGTTTGGGAGCGGCCCTTCCCTTTTACTGCGTCCTTACCAAACACATCGGTGCCTTCGCTTGATCCAAATATATCAGTAAGTGAGGACATGCACTGATGCTCACTTTATGAATGAGTATTAAATAAAATGTGGCTCCTTTTACAACCACTGATCTGAGAACTGAAGTGACACTAAGAAGCACAGCGACTGAAAAGCAGCTCGGGATATTTTGGGGAGCAAAAAAAAACAGTGATTGTGTCTTTTTAATCAAGTGAAAAGCAACAATATTTCTGGTATCTGTTCATATCTCGTATAGATGAGCTGCTCCGTAGCGGTTTTCCTGCAGGAAGCAGCACTGCTTTTTTTTTTTAACCCCTTTTTTGCCTTATAACCATCATAAACTGAAACATACTCTTATACCAACACAAAGTTCTGTATACTTTATAAGACAATCCACCAAAACTCTAAGTGATATTTAAATGTTACAAAAAGATGTGATGCAGTGGTTTGAGCATCTTTCAGCTCAGCTGGACATTAATGTAAGTCAGGAATTTTCTTGTGTGAGGAAACATAAATAAGCTACTGGATCTTCTTTTTGTTTTGTTTTTTTGTTTTTATTTCTATCTTTTTCCCAACATTTAAGTTTTCCAAATACGTGCAATGTAACTTCTTATTTCTTTCTGGGTTTTTCTCGCCTGACTTTCATGGACTGCTCTGATTTTGCCTAAACACAAGTTCATACAAACATATTTCACTCATTAATAATCAGACAATATTAGTTTTTAAGATGTTTTCCAAATGAAAGATGTCTGGAAAAACAACTGGCCCATTTGATGGGATGTGTAAAGACATGAGGTTGGAAGTCTAAGATGAGCATCGGAGTGGTTTTCACGTGTAGGACTTTTTTTTTTTTAAAGAACCTCCATATTTTTTCTTTTTTTGTGCTTTGTTGACACAGAGGTCTCAGCTTTTCAGAAGGTGCCATCAGTTTGTAAATAATGCGGATTTCAAACAAAACATGAGCAATAAAGTCTGCAGTGAAGAAAAACTAAATTGTAACTTGTTTTCTAGAAGAGTCACAACCTGAATCTGCATTTCTGACGCAGATTTATGGAGACGTGATGTTTGTTTGTTGCTGTTTTTGGTGTTTCAAGCTGCAGCAGGTCGCTGGCTGACCTGCATGTGCAACATGGTGATGGTCCAGCTTCATCACATTACAATATGGATGCAAACTCGATTTTTTTTTTATTTAGGATTGACTTATTTAAAACGATATCACAGATAATTTTATACAGATGCCATTCATATCAAAATCCCAAAAAGCAACAAAAGTGTCACTGAATATTTTTATTCCTGAGCTCAGCTAAGTGTTCTTACTTTAAGACAGACTAGTAAACGGAGAAAGATGTGCTGAAAGAAGTCAACAAAGTGTTTGATAAATATGTATTGTATCAGGTTTAAAGAATGTTTGGGATCCACATATTGATGTTTTGGTAACCTGTAGTGGACGCATGAACCTACGTGGTAGATTCGGAAACAGTTACTGATTTTCAGTAAGCGTTTAGTTTGAGCTAGAATTTTATTTTTCACCTTTTTTATTCAAATAAGTGTTTAAAGTCTGATTTACAAGCAAAAACAACTAATTCTTACATTTTTACTTTGCTTGAGGGATCAGGTTTATTTTTTTATTCTTATTATTATGCAGATTCTTCGTATTTTATCATTAGGGTCATTAAATTTATAAGGCAGGATTTAATGTATTTTTACATTTTTTTCATTTGATAAAATTTCAGAATAATATTAACATTTTTCTTCACCATGACTTTTTATTTATTTATTTTTTAAAAAAACTATTAAACTCTTGACTTAAAGGAAACATGTCATTAAATTGTGACAAAGTTTTGAATTACAGTATAGTTTTCAACAGAATTAAAATTCTGAAATTAATTGCGCTACTTAAATCTTGTTTTAAAACAGTTAAGTATTTTTTTCTTTTATAAAAATGTTTAACTAGTATTTTTTATAATGAAAATGAATTTCTTTTCTAAAACATACTTAAAGAAAAACAAACATCAATGTCAATAATTTGGTCCATCTTTATTATTATTTCATGACTGTCATTTTGAATTGTGTGTGTGCTGAAACTAAGCAGAGTGATTTGGAGGAGCTCACCATGACGTTATCATTTAACCTGATGAAGAATCATTAAAGTATCTATTTTTTTTCTTTTTTATATACAAGTTTTTGCTCCACAGTGTAAACAAATAGAACTTTGCTGACAGAATGGACAAAATATACAAAACAAGACTTTAAACATTGTGAGTCGTGACCTGGACGCAAGTGGTTTGTACTGAAGCCACGTTGATGCTGATTACACACTGTGGAAGACTCCAGAAGCCACTCTGCTGCAGTGCTTTTAAATCTTTGAACCCTTGAGGTCAAACTTCACCATGAACCCGCTAAATATGCATAAAAAGTCCAGACTGTTGGTTTGTATGCGCTGCCGACGTCTTCCAGAGCAACGATTGAGGGTTAAAGAGAAAAACAAATGAGCCGAAGCATCTCTAGCTGTTTTGTTTACAAATTCAAATGCTGTTGTTCCTCTGTTGCCATGCAACAGATCTGAACAGATGATTTCGTTACATGTGTGAAGATGATGAAAGGGATCTGGAATGAAGATCCTGTCCCAAAGCGGGCCCGTTTTTGATTCCTGGTGGCCGCAGAACAGCTACATTCCTCGGATTTGCTCGAACATTCAGTGAGGAAAAACAACAATGGCTTCGCCGACCACCTCTGCGTCACAATAGCACTTAAACACACTCCTCCTGCGTCACCCTGAAAGGTCAAACACATGTAAAAAGGATCAACCTGATGTTGTATATTTACAAAACCGCAAGCAGATACAAAGTGAGACTTTCTGCCTGCATGTTGGGTAAACTTTAAACTGCTTTTGTCCTCCCAGTGCTGCTATACTGGTGCAGGTTACTCCCTGATCCAGAACTGCCCTCCAAACGAAGCAAACTAACCGTATACGACTAGATAAATGCATGTCTCCAGGCGGCAGCAGATGTGAAATGACTTTACATGTTATGGCACGATACCACTTTGTCACAACCATTAAAACAATGACTTTTTATAAAGTGTACCTGATTTTAGAGCTTAAAGATGACTAACATTAACCATGCTGATGATGCTGCTTCATTATTACACACAGTACATATTTTGGCGTTTGCAGATCATACATAATGTTCTTAATAAACAGCACCAAACTCCAAAGAACAGAACGATCACCACAAATGAGGGGTTCGCGGATTTACCGATACTTAAAAAAAAGGTCAGGTGTGGGATAAAAAGCGGAGTGAAGGTGGGATCTCCTCCAGCAGAGGGGCCTCGGGGGAATCTGTACACGTGTGCTCGTGGACAAAAAAGTGAAAGACTATGAAACTTTGCATCCGACTCTTGATGGCAGGCATCCACCGAGGAGCTGACGTTACCTATGCATGTACGTTATACAGTCCGCTATAAGGACTAAAGTGGCGGCTGCGCTGGTGGGCCGCAGCAGTCAGTAACAGAATGAGAGAGTGCCTGGTGGGCGAGGATGTTCTCCTCTTTTCTCTGTCCGTCCCGGGGAAGTCTCTGCTGTGTCTTTATCCGGTCAGTCCCGCTTCTTGTCCCGCTCCTCAGTAGCCTCGTCCACCTGCGGCCCGGGGAAAGCGTGGTGGTACAGGTGCCTGTGATTGGCTGCTACGTTGTACAGCTTGTGGAGAGCCTGCGGAGCCAAGACGGGAATATGAAGGATTCAGTTATTCTGGAAATATCTCTGAGGTCAACAGCAGTTTATATTAGATGCACACACACAGAATGTAAGATATTAAAGTTATTTATTATTATTTAATTACTATTAGTTAATTTATTATTATTAAAATTAAAATTAATTAATATTTGTTATATTGTATTTAACACATTAAAGTTATTCTTATAACTATTATTTAATTATTTATTAATTTTTGAGTAACAAATATTAGTAATTATAACTAATAGTATTTACTCATATTAGTTATACCTTATATAACACATTTAAAGTTTTTTAATAACTTTATTAATTCATTATTAATTATGGATTCATAATCAAATATTATTATTAATTATAATTAATATTATTTATTAATATTTGTTATATTGTATGTAACACATTAAAGTTATTCTTATAACTATTATTTAATTATTTATTAATTTTTGAGTAACAAATATTAATTATAACTAATAGTATTTACTAATATTAGTTATACCTTATATAACACATTTAAGGTTTTTTTTATAACTTTAATCATTCATTATTATTAATTATGGAGTCATAATGAAATATTATTAATTATAATTAATATTATTTATTAATATTTTTTAGATTTTATATAACAGAATAAAGTTATTTCGCTGAAAAGGGATAAATAAAGTATTTTTCATTTCATTTTTTATTCTATTCATTCTGATAAACAGGACTGATAAACCTGCAACGCTCTGTTAGTTTTTGTCTTTTTGTACATGTATGTAAACATGTAGAAAACATATTCAGATGCAGAGTACAATGTAAATATTTGACAAAAAATGTCATAAAAATGAAATATTGTTTCATTTAAACTTTTTACTCCTTCACTTTCTAACATTACATCTGATTGAGCATCGGTGCTTTTATTCTCTCTGCTCTGCCAGACTCTCATACGCACCTCATTTGTACTCCCCTGCAGAAGCATGAAAAAGAAATGAATACAAAGTGAGTACATGTGCATGTTGAACACTCAGCATATCACAGTTATTGAATAAAATGACTTGTTGCTCAGTTTAAACTGAGCTTCATGGAGTTTTCTGCAAAAGATGCAAAGGGAATTGTCGCCACCTAGTGGTTAAAATACACAAATGCACCTACATTAGATGCATTTGTCTCTGCTATTTTCCTTTGCAATTTAATTAGTTATTAAAACAACCAAAAAGGAACAGTTATTGTTACATTATAATTATTTCTGTCTCTATTGACGTCCTGAGTTATAACTGTGGGTTATGTGTGTGTGGCTTCGTGTATTTACCTGGTCCCACAGCGCACCAGCCACCTGGTCGATAACAGCGCCGAGTTCTCTGTATTCCCCAGAGTAGCGGATGTAGGCCCAGGTGCAGAGAGTGATCAGAGCCAGACCCAGGATCATGTTGCACAAGCTGGCAATGATGTCCACGCCCACAAAGCCCGTGATGCCCGCAGCCACGTACATGACAAAGATGACCACGAACAGCGTGGCCGGCGTGCGGGCGGCGTGGAAAATGTTCTTGGAGTCATTGTGCTTGATGTACTGGACAAACACCTCGTCGATCTCTCCCTCCAGCTGCTGCAGGTAGCGGCGGCTGAACTCCTCGCCGCCCATCTTCTTCACGCCGCGGAACAGCTGCAGGGCCTCCTCTCTGATGAGGCCGTGTCGAGCCTGCAGCTCGCTGGGGGCCAGAAAGGGCCGATCGCCTCCACACACCTGACAACAGATAAATTCTAGTTCATGCAGAAGTAGCAGACAAAAAAATGGATGAGAAAGTCTCTTTTTATTACCAACCTCCTCCATTTTTTTGTTGTACAAATCCTTTGCCGCTGCAACGGCTGCTAAGTTATTGGCCTCTGCTGTAGCCTGAGTGGAAGCAGAGTGATTATTTCTTTTAGACACTCTAAATAAACTATAAAAACAACAAAAAACATGGCTATAAACATACCTGCAGCATTGACTTTGGATGCGGCAGCTCTTCACCTTGATAAATTTTGATGTATGCCTGAAACACGAAGCAGCTGAGTGTATAAATATGTTGCAAGTGAAGAAACACACCGTTTTAAACAGTCCGTGCTTCATGCTTCATTCTTACCTTAAAGTACTCCAGCAGGCCTCTGCAGGTGATTTTACTCCCGTTAATCTCCTTCACGTCGATGTTTCGAGGACTGAGGAGCCAGGGAACCAGAGTCTTCAGGTTGTTTATGAACTCACCATCGATCTCTAGAGAAGGAGGATGAAATCCAGCAGGCATCTTTTATCATTTATAAATATAAACTTAGAACAGAAGGTGAGGAAATTTGTGTTTAGTTGATTATTCATCCCTCTAACCATGTAGGTGTTTTTGTGAAAGCTTAAGTCTTTATAGAGGAGTAAAAGCTGAAAACTAAGAAACTTTAAACACTTTTTCCGACTATACAGATGCTTTGTTTGTTTCTTTCTATGAATATGATTAAAAAGGGGGTAAAATTGGATTTTTTTTTTAATAAAAGGAAATTATTCTGAGTGTACTAAAGGCAGCATGACAAATATTTTGATTTGAAGTGAGAAAACATTATTTTCATATTTCTTCCCTCTAACCTCCACATTGCATTTACACAAAGTTTGCAAGTTTTCTTCAAAGTCTGTCTTTTCTTTTTTTAAATCTCAAGGTGTCGCAAACAATGACTGGTCTGTAAAATGCATGCACAGACTTGATTACCCATTTAAAGAAAAGAAGAAAAAAGATAATCATGGTAACTAAATGATCCATCTGAATTAGAAATCCATGAACGGCAGGAAGTCTGTTCCAAATTTCAATAGCAAAGCAACCGTCAGTTTAAAGGATTCATGTAGGCTAAACTCATCTACTTGTTCGGTGTACTTTTATAATCGTTAAGGAAAAATAAAACAATAAATATGAATTATCTGAGATTTTGTAAAATGTCTTTGCAAAGCTCCATAAGAGCTGGACCAACTGCTTCAAGCCATAGAAACTATTTCATTTACTTTTGTGACAATCTATATACCCAGGCTTTGTCCCACCCTTGTGGGGTAGCCTAGACAGGGCACACACCCTCACAGAGCACCCCCCCCCCCAAAAAAGAAATCCCCCTAAAACCCATCCCCCTCCAAGCACACCCCCAACATCACC
Organism: Pseudomugil tenellus; assembly: GCA_037177515.1. Taxonomy (NCBI): domain Eukaryota; kingdom Metazoa; phylum Chordata; class Actinopteri; order Atheriniformes; family Pseudomugilidae; genus Pseudomugil; species Pseudomugil tenellus. The sequence goes on from JBAMHX010000022.1 coordinate 18,804,569, forward strand.
ATCATTGTTGTTGCTCCTCACTGAATTTTATTTCCCCTTTTCCAAACATTTTAACCTACTATGTTACCCTATACTGTGTATATAGTGTTTTCTATATATTATGTCTAAATGCATTTAAAAGAAGGAGGACATTGTCCTGCAGGCCTAAGTGTAGGTATACAGCTCGCCCTAACTAAGAAATGCTGCATTAAAAACACTCTGAAAACATTAGGAGGGGGGCCAGGTTAAAATGATTTACAAAAAAATATCCTAAAGAACAAAACAATAACAGTAATAATCAAAGGTGCACCCCGCCACCATCGTCCCCATTCTGGCGCCCCCGCCCACCTTACAGCCCCCAGAGAACCCCAGACCCAGATGGCCATCCAGACCACGCCCCTAAGTACCAGCCAGCCAGTCCCCCGGCAACCCAAAACAGGGCCTGGTGATACCACCCAAGCACGCCAAAACAATCCCCCCGACCACCCAGTACTCCGATGGACACCCAGGCAAACGCCAGTACCAACCCAAAACGTCCCAGGTTATGATGTTGGGGAAAGCACACCTTGGTTTAAGGTTTTGGACTGGATCTATGACCACACTAATCAGCTGCACAGCCCAAGTGTGACAATAAAAACCCATAATTTACTCAAACCTTTCTGGTCTAAATGCAACGCCGTCTATTTTTCAGAGGTTTTAGGCTGTAGACCCAAACCAAGGAGACAGATGTACCTTCATAACACCATGTCCACTGTTGTTCTTGCTATTGCACACACACACACACACACACACACACACATGACGTCAGGACAGGATGCATGTCTTTTACAGAGTTCCCGCTGCATAATGTGTGCATGTTTCCACACAAACAGACCCACACTATACACAAAAACAAAAAAAGATACCTTTAATTCTTCCATCAAAGTGTGGGTTGGTGGCCACTTTGAGGCCAGGATGAGGCATCAGGAAGCAGGAGATGTTGGTGAAGCAGGAGTGGATGTGTTTCCGCACATTCTGCAGCTCTTCGTGTTGGTTTTCTGAGATCTGCATCACACACACACACACACACACACACACACACACACACACACACACACACACACACACACACAAGTGCGCATTTCAGGTTTTAGTCTTGATCCAGGTCAGTTGGTCTCAGCTGCTAAGACTGACCTTCAGTCTCTTCTCCAGGAACTTCATGCCTCCTTCTTGTCCGTAGGAAAACTCGTACGGAAAACTCCAATCCCGAACCAGGAATATCATCGACTTGGAGAGAAAAGAGACCGCAATGTTCTTCTGCAGGGATTTCTAGGATACTTACTTAAGTGCTTTGCAAAACAAACCCAAATCTTACACGTTTAACAACATTTCTACCCACTCTGCATGTTACGGAAATATATCATCCCGTACCTGGAACGGTTTGAGGAAAGTCTCCTCCATTGCTAGTCTGCCATACTCGGTAAAAAGCTGAAAAAAGAAGCTAAAATCAACAACAGTGTAATTTAAATCTCTTAGAAAAATTATGGAATCACAGCTGTTTGTTTGTGAAGAACTAAACAGATAAAATGCAAAATAATCTGTTGTTTAAAGAGAAAAACTGCAGACTAACAAGCTGCTATGCTGGGCTGCTTGACAGGAAACGGCTAAAGCAAGAGAAATACCATTTTACATGATTTCTGTCTCTCTTACAAGCCAAACTAAACTATATTTCTTACTTTCAACATACTTAATAGTTTATTTTTACCTGCAAATGCTGGAGATCGTCCTCTTGTACATTCTGTGAGATATTGTAAACCTGAAAGAGTTCATTCATGTATTTACTATCAGATCTTTTACACATCTGCCAGATGTTTAGTCATTTACGTTTGTACATGGACTGAAATATTCTGAAGCGGGTCGAAGTGAAGGACGTGTTGAAATGCTACCGCTAGAACAGCAAACCGGTAATGATGCAGACACGTGACCCTGCACGAGCGAGCCGGGCAGATGAGTCGAGGTGTTTGTACCTGCATGGAGCTTATCATGGTGCTCAGAGCAAACACGGTGGCTGAATCCCTCAGCGTTGACTGGCTGTCAAACGTGCCCTGCGTGTCCATTAGCAACACAGCGACCTGTGAAATAAGACAGATGGAGACACTGCTATGTGCTTCAGGACTTATGGTGTCTCAGAAGGCTCTGCTGTGTCTAACACATCCTGCATATGTAGGTAAAAAGCTCTAAATGGATTCAAAATGAGTTTAAAGTTACAGAATATATTCGTGCTGGAATCAGTCTCATATTTAATGACCTACACGCAGCTGTTGAGAGAAAGTCAGTCTCACCTTTCTTCCGTCTGGTTTGTCCACCAGAAAGACCTCGCTCCAGATCTGGATCCCAGTTGTCTCCCTCTCTGAGCCCCCCCTCCAGGAGAAGCCGGTCAGAGGCTCATCTGCATCTCCAAGCCACTTTTCAGATGCCTGAACATCCACATTTAATGGACAAGTTAGTGTCAAATGATTATGTCAGTACTGGATCATATCAGAAGCGACTAAAATCATGCAGAATATGAAACTTAAAGGTAATATTGCAGATATGTGAGAACGAATTTATACTATGTTCTATGTGTCAGGACATAATTTAAGAAAAAGAAAACTTGATGAAACAAGACAGTCGGGAAGCGACGGCTAGGGGTATATCCATGAACACCTCCAATCCTCCTATTCCCCAATCCTAAAATAGATGCAAGACAATAATACAAAGATGCACATGTTCAGTCACAAAGCTCCACCTGGTGTTAAAACTTTGAACCAGCTCGGTATGACGCCAGGACAGGATGCATCCCGAGGTCACGACCTTTTATTTGCACTTGATTTAAGGTCAATTAGACAAATAGTTCCAGAGATATAGCCAAAAATATGACTTTTCATGCATAAAGCGCCACCTGGTGGGGAAACCATAAACCCCAAAATGCTGAAATTTGATGCTGGTCGTCCTTTTGGGGACCTAAACAGATACACCGAGTAGAAAATTCCAATTGTGAAAACTGTTCGAGTTATCACGATCACACGGAGGGTATCCGGCGGACGGTTGCGATGAAACCATTATATCCCGACACTCCGCTTTCGGGGATGTAAATATTAGTATTCCCAGGAGTGGACTTCCAAGCAAGGTCTGATAGCAGTCGTCAGTGGAAATACAAAGAACCACATCTCAGACTCTACAGGCTTCAGGTTGCAGGATAAATGTTGGAGTTCATGACAGTACAATTAGAAAAAGACTGGACAGAAGTGGCTTGTTAGCAAGGGCTAAAGTCAACACTGACTTCAAGGACAGTAACAACATGTCATAACACTAGTGGAGGTGTAACGGTGTGTCTTACTCCACAGCACCTGGATACCTTGCAGTTAACCGTGTCTGCTTTTGTGTACTTAACTATTCTCAAGTCAAATGTGAGACCATCTAAACCGATAGTTTAAACTGGGTCAAGCAACAGGACAACGATCCCAAACACAGCAGCAGATCTGCCAAAGAAAAGGATAAAGTTGTTGCAACACTAAAATGCAGACATTCACCTGGTTGAAGTGTTGAAACTTTAATGGTTATTCAACTCAGTCCTATTTTTACTACAGTGTCTCTGGATGGGACGTGAGAGCCCTCGGAGATTTAAAATTTCTTTTGACAGGTGCTAGAGCAAAAAATAAAGTTTTAAAAAGGAAACCAGAAGAAGAGAGTAGTGATATAAAGAATTTTAAATAGTTACTAGTAGATGGCTCTCACATCTCCGGGGCTGAGGTGGTTAAAAAGGGACCCGGGGTGGATGAGATCCGCCCGGAGTTTCTGAACGTTCTGGATGCTGTTGGGCTGTCCCGGCTGACACGCCTCTACAGCATCACATGGACATCGGGGACATTGTGTTGTGTGTGCTCCAACTACAGGGGGATCACACTCCTCAGCCTGGAGAGGAGGGTCCGAGTCGAACCTCAGATTGAAGAAAAGCAGTTTGGTTTTCGTCCTGGCCCAGGAACAGTGGACCAGCTCCGTACCATCTTCATGGTCCTGGAGGAAGCATGGGAGTTTGCTCAAGCAGTTTACATGTGTTTTGTGGATTTGGAGAAGGCGTTCGACCTGTGGGGGGTCCTTAAGGAGTGTGGGGTATTCCCTTGTACGACCGGTGTCAGAGCTTGGTCCACATTGCTGGTCAGTAAGTCGGATTTGTTTCCGGTGAGAGTTGGACTCCACCAAGGCTGCCCTTTATCACCGATCCTGTTCTTATACTTTATAGACAGGATTTCTAGGTGTTGAGGGGATCCGGTTCGGTGACCTCAGAATCGGGTCTCTGCTTTTTGCAGATGATGTGGTTCTGTTTACTTCATCTTGTCGTGATCTTCAGCTCTTGCTTAAGTGATTTGCAGCTGAGTGTGAAGCGGCTGGGATGAGAATCAGCACCTCCAAATCTGAGACCATGGTCCTCAGGTGGAAAATGGGGGAGTACCCTATCCGGGTCGGGAATGAGTGGATGAGTTCAAGTGTCTCGGGGACTTTTTCACAAGTGAGGGACAGATGGAGCGTAAGATCGACAGGCAGATCGGTGCGTCTGGAGTAATGCGGACGTCTGTCACGTTGAACAAGGAGCTGAACCAGAAGGCGAAACTCTCGATTTAACGGTCGATCTTTGCTCCTACCCTCACCTATTGTCATGAACTGTGTGTAGCGACCAAAGGAACGAGATTGCGAGTACAGGCGTCTGAAGTAAGTTTCCTCCGCAGGATGGCCGGGCTCTCCCTTAGATATAGGGTGAGAAGCTCGGTCATCCGGGAGGAACTCAGAGTAGAGCCGACCCCAGATAAGACAATATGGTACAATACGGTACAATACGGTACAATGCGGTGCAATGCGGTACAATACGGTACAATACGGTACAATACGGTACAATACGGTGCAATACGGTACAATACAGTACAATACGGTGCAATACGGTGCAATACGGTGCAATACGGTACAATACGGTGCAATACGGTACAATACAGTACAATACGGTGCAATACGGTACAATACGGTACAATACGGT
>JBAMHX010000022.1:18809694-18825910 GCA_037177515.1 Pseudomugil tenellus
CGGTACAACGCGGTACAATACGGTACAACGCGGTGCAATACGGTACAACGCGGTGCAATACGGTGCAATGCGGTGCAATACGGTACAACGCGGTGCAATACGGTACAATACGGTACAATATGGTACAACGCGGTGCAATACGGTACAACGCGGTGCAATACGGTACAATACGGTACAATATGGTACAACGCGGTACAATACGGTACTATACGGTACAATGCGGTGCAATACGGTACAATACGGTACAATATGGTACAACGCGGTGCAATACGGTACAATACGGTACAATATGGTACAATACGGTACAAACGGTACAATACGGTACAACGCGGTGCAATACGGTACAATACAGTACAATACAGTACAATACGGTACAATACTGGCAGTCATCGCTTCACCTGATGCCTTTGGATCCACTCACAGATGAAGACACGTTTATTTATGAAAGATATTGGCCGCTGCTGGTTACCATCTATTCACACATGTGCTTGGCATTTGAAATCAATACTGAGCCCATCTTCATCACTAGATGCCATCATTCTAACACACTGTAGCTTTACGAAAGCTGTGTGTGTGTGTGTGTGTGTGTGTGTGTGTGTGTGTGTGTGTGTGTGTGTGTGCATACAAATACATGCAGATCTAAATAAATTAAAGCAGCAATGTTAAGATGAGTGGTTGAAATTTTCCTACAGTGATGCTAAAGGTTAAAGAAATCATGTACAAAAATAATATGTGATGTTATTTCTGCCGATTGTGTTTTGCAAGATGCTGAATCATGACACGTACTTTGCTTTCACACTGTTTGAGGCATAATTACACATCTTAATACGACATGTTGTTGTTTTTCCAAATGTGTATTTACTTCATTTAGGACCTGATAAGGACGAGCTGCTTTCTGGTTGTAACTTCCTGATATGTGCAGTTTTACAGGACGCCTCGCTTTTAATAACTTAAGCTGGGAGTTGATGCACATACTTACATGGTTGTACATGTAACGGAGCATGAAGTCCATCAGGAAGGACTTGCCCTTGCGGAAAGCGCCTGCTACAGAAATGGCCACCACTTCGCGGTCTCTGACCTCCTCAGCCAGCAGGATGCGGCTCAGCGCTGCCTCGTCCAACTCAAAAGTGTGGTCGTCTTTGACCAGCAGCACCTGGACGGGCCGAGCTCGTCCGTCCGGCTCCTCTTCCTCAGAGCTCCAGTCATAGACATTTTTATCCCCGAGGGACCCTGGACGATGAATCAGACAAGGACGGGATGATTTTAAACAATGTAAGAACAGAATACTGCACTGAAACTGACATCAAACTAATCTTCAGTCTATTAAATGAAGAAGCAGGAGAGATAATTCCATCTTTGCTTTCTTTTCTTACCAGATCAATAACGATGCCTGTAATCTTGTTACTAATTATAATAAATCAGGCCATTTAGCCCATCTGTTGGTAACAAGTGAGATCATGAGCATCCAGAGCTTTCCACACAGTGACTCAGTGTCTTTCAGATCTTTGCTGTTGTGCAGCACTTGAGCTGATGCAAAGATTTAATGCATTTTAGCTCTCACACATATCCTCACTCAGCTCTAAGTGGCTGTGTTGATTTCCAGGACTGACTTCTGCTCTCGTGGAGCTAATGCAACAGTTTAAAGAGTAATAAACTAATTTAAGCGCATGCTGAATGACTAATACAGGATGAACAATGAATGACTGCACAGTGAATAATTAAAGGAGTAATCATCCATAGTTTCCTTTTAAATCTAAATGGGACTGTTTCTGTGTTTTTCTGCAGAGGCCTCACCCTGGGCCCTACATGAGCCCGCCTGGTTAACCTGATCATGTTACGGCTGCTGCCCTTAAAGAAACACAAGATGCTTGGCCTGACACAAAGTGGGTCAGACCCCATAAACTATCTAATGACGAAAAGCAGCTTGTCGTCCATTTTTCGCTTACTTTTAACACAATAATTTCAGGCTTTTTCACTCCTTTGTAGGCCAAAATGTCAAGCTGGATCACAAAGTACAGCCACAAAATGTTGTATTTCGCCATCATGATCATCATGGAGGTGATGAGGATGATAATAATAAATATTTGTGAAGGTATTATGGTTATAGGGATGTTGACACTGATGCATTATTGCATAATTTCCAGTTAAAGGCACCGTAGAGCATCAAAAGAAGCTCACATGATCAAACACTGTAAAATCAGAGGGTGATTTTTCAGGTTTTTTAGACCTCAAACACGGCATTTTCCATTTTTTTTAATCAATTGAAGCATTATTAAGTATTAAATGGCAAGACGTAGACAAAAAATGGGATGTGTTTGCTTATGGTTGACCGATATTTCTGCAAATACAAACTGCAACACGGTGTGTTCATCCTCATCAATAGGTGTCACAGCATCAAAATAATCACAAGAGGATTACAACCACATCTATGAGAAAACGATATTTAATTTTTGCATAAGCATTTAAGTGGCGGGGTTGATTACACCCTCTGCTCGACAGAATGAAAAAATATATGTGCGTCAGTGGAAGCGAGGTATGAAATGTACGTACACTCACCCCAGCTGTCTCTTTCTGGACGATGTTTCGCCATAATACTGCCCTTTTATCCCTATTTGTACGTGGATGAGCGACCCTAGTCGGTAGTCATGGGTGTCAGGAGCTGGGAGGATGCCCTGTCTCCGCCACACCGATGCTCCAATGGCAGGAGGATGATGGAGCTTTTATTCCCAGCGTGATGTTGTAATTGTTTACGTCGCTAGAGGGCGATGTTGTTTTGTGATTCTTAGTTGTTGAAGCCCAGAATCAGTTTAACAATGCTGAAATATTATACTGTGTATTGTTTTAAAAATATATAAAACTACACAATCTTCTGACTATTTGCGTGCAACTGTTATCGCTCCACTTTACTTAAGAACTGTATAAAACTAATGTACTTGCAGTTTTAGTTTTTGTCGATAGGTGGCGGTACGTACACATAGTTTGGATACTTTGCTGCTTTCATGAACATTGCGTGAAAATGTAAATTTAGCTTGAATCAATATAACAAGTTATATTTCAAAAGTATTGCAATAATTAACAAATTTAGGAAGTCAATGTAAAAAAACTAATGTAAATGTGATTTATTCTATATTTATGTTCTATTACAGCTATAGGACTACAAATTTCAACAATGACTAGGTATTATTCTTAAAAGCCAGGTCTTCCGATAGACATTTGAACGCAACGCGTTTCAACAGTGACGAAACCAGACAGATTAGCAGCTCACACACTTGCTTTTTATGGGAGCATCATCTTTAAAGAAATCCAAGATAAATATGTTATAAGTGTAGTTTAGCCTCCAAATACTAAGTATGAATCTGACGGTTCTCTAAAGCTGTCAAAAGAGGGAAATGACATGTCATGGGCAAAAACTTATTCCTGGAATCTCCTCGCGGTTTGAAGTGGACTGTAACGTCTGTAGCGCGAGCAGCAGCCCTCTGAAGTTTACTACTGTTCCCTCGATAACAAAGAAGCACCGTTTTTCTTTTTGTACCATTACTCGACGCCAACGCACTGTAAAAAGCTCGGAGACCATTTAAAATGCAAGACGTGCACATTCGCAGTGTTTGTGTTGTGGAAGGTAAGCAGAGTTTAAGTTGGAGCCAGACGCGGAGATAAGTTCACATTTGCTAGCTAGCATTAGCCAACTTGCCCTGACGTTAAGCTCCTGGTTGGCTATGGCTAGTTTCTGGAATGACCAGTGTTTATGCTAAGGTTTCTCGCTACTTACTTGTATTTTACTTAACGTTGCCTCTAAACAAGCCAGAAGTAACCCTAGGAATAATTAATATTAACTTGAATATTAAAGTTTTAGTCAGATAAAAAGCTGCAAGCACGTTTTAAAGGAATAGAAAAAGGAAACAACGTAAGATTGATGTAACCAAATCTTTCTTTTAACATTTTCATGTCAACTTTCTGTCTCTGTATCAGGACATGGAGCTCAGAGAGGGACCTTTTAACTGCCATTGATCGGCTAATATTCAAGACACCGAGGCGATCAACCCCCCACACCACGTTTAATCAAGGAAATTAAATGTAAATGATCCTTCAGATTTAAGCTATCATGGATATCTTTCCCCGGCCAAGTGGTGAAATTCAGAGGAAGAACCCCCAGCATGACTTTGAACTCATCCAGAGGGTGGGAAGTGGTACATATGGAGACGTATACAAGGTACAGTGAAGCTGAGTTATATACGTCATGATTAACCATAATTAATAAATGCAATGTTGTTTGGTAAGTCATGCTTATATGTAGCATGTTTTACAGTAGTTGGCTACAAATGGCATCTATAGGTTAAAAATGTCTATTTTAAAATGTATTAACAATAAGGCTGGGTATTGATTCAGATTTCAAGAGTCGATTAAATTCTGATTCTCCAGATTTAGAATTGATTTTCACGATTCAATCTGATCTCTTATGGATTTGTTATCAAAATCTGAGGTTTTTTTTTTGTTAAATTATATGTATATATAGTTTTTAAACATATTAATACTAGTATTATATTGAGATTAAACAAAAAGTTAATGAAATGTCAGAAGTTAAAGATGACTTCTGTGGTTTGTATATACGAGGAGATTAATGTTTTAGTCTATGTGGTGTGTTGTCACACTAATGCAAGATCACGTAGCCACAGATGTCCAGCAGGTATCACTTGTAATGCCTTCTCCGCTGAATGGAGCTTCATTTTTACACTTTGTTTTACTGATTTATTTACTTGAATTTCTAGCACACATGTGTGAATGAAAGGTCAGAATTCACCAGGGAAAAATGTATTGAATAAATTTGATAAATAAAGTTGATTTGAGAATCGATTAATCGATCTTTTCAACACAGCCCTAATTAACAAGAGTATTTTTATGATCTTGCGTCTTAATTCAGTAACTTGGCACATAAAGATAAAATAGTACACCTCCATATAAAATGTTAAAGCACCTACATTTCAGTTCCTACCTTTTATTTTTGTTTCTAAACCTGTAAAACGGTTAAGTTACAGAAATGTGTTTGTTCCATTTATTATTTAAAGCTTAACGTAACAGTGAAAACATCCTGATCATGCACACACGCTGTCTCCATGCAGGGTTTTTGTAAAGGGGATGTAAATCATGCTCATATTGTTTTATTATTGCTTAAATTTATTTCCAGCAGGAGTTAAAACTGAGAATCCACTGAAACCACTACTGCTTTTTATTTTCTAAAGATGTAAAGTTCTAAATTAAGCTTTTTACTGGGTGGGATTGTTTTGCCAGTATAGCTAAACTGGTTTGTTGAGATAAAGTTGGAGTATGAGGAGCCTGCATCAGTGTTTTTGTTTTATTTTTACTTGTAGGTTTTAATTGCACATATTTTAGTAATTTTATTTTAAAATACTTTGCATCAGCAGAATCTACAGAATCTAATTTGCATGTGAAGTCAGTTATACACATTTGCTTACATAATATTTATGTGGAAAACAGACCTGCTTGTCAGTATACCCACATCACTTTTGTATCGGTAGCTGTTTGCTCACAATAAACAGCCATGTCATCAGCTTTCAGCAATATACAGAGACTGTAATGATGTGAAGTGCTAGTTTTACGTGTCTATTTTGGAGTCCTTCAGTTTCACACAGTTAGATACTCAACATGAGACCACGCTTATAGATTATGCAAGTGTCATTATTACAGTTGAGTGATTGAAAAGCAGGTGTAAGCTGGTAAAGTTGACCAGCACTAGAGATTTGTTTATTTTATTTTATTTTAGAGGAAGTAGAGCGGAAATAATACTTTAATTAGATCATTGAGAAATGATAAATACCTGCACTGACATTGGTGTATTTCCGGGATGGGGAACTTTAGTCTTGAGGAGCCGGATTCCTGTATGTTTTCCATGCATCCCTGGTCCAGCACTCCTGATTAAAATCAAATGGATCCAACAGCTTATGAAGATCTGCAGTGATTCATTCATTTACATCTGGTGTGTTGGAACAGGGAGACATTGAAAACTTAAAGGATAAGGGCCAGGCTTCCCCACCCCTGGTCTATTTCTTTTTCCTGCACAAATGTAAGAAAATAAATATTTCCTCCTCCTTCAGTGTGAGGATTTGCTCATTTTTTTGTGAGCTAAAAACTTTTTAAGTAATAAACCATTTGTCAGAATGACAAGCAACATAAAAATATTTCATCTACATCTAAGAAGTTGTGCAGATTTATTTATTTGTTTAGAGCCACTTGTATTTAAAACAGTTCAGATGCAGATCAAACCACCTCTGTTTTCCTATCGATGCATACAGACTCCAAAATAACCTGACAACCACCAGATATCCCTGTTTGTCTCTACTGAGGTGCCGTTCACTGAAAGCGTTTGTTTAATCATTAACCACAAACGAATAGCTCAACCACCTGATCCAGACTTGATAGTTCAGCTGGTCTGTTATGGTCTCTCTCCATACAAAGCTTCTCTGGTCAGCCCCCACCCCCAGACAGGCTACTGGTGGAATGCTGCGCCTGGTATTCTCACATGCTGAGGGCTGCAGTGGGCTGAAATACGATACAGCCTCTGTCTAAACATGCGTTTCATTATGGGTGTGTTCGGTGCTGCGTTGACGGCGGAAGCACCTCTATTAGGGAAAGGTTCTCGTTTGGCCCACCGTGCACAGATTATTTTGATTATTTTGACAGCTTTTCTCGTAGTAAACATTCATTGTTTACAACAACCTTTTCCAACAAAATATACAAATGTGAATACAAAGTATGCAGCCAAAAATGTATACTCATTTTATATTTAATGCAGTCAAGAGCTTAATGGAAAGTCGCTGTAAGTTCATGTTTTGTCATTTAGAAAATGAGGGGATTTTGATTGAAAAGTTGTTTTTTAGTTATTTTCATTCTTGCATTTTATGATTCCTTGTCTAAAGTTTAGTTGTTCTATTGTTTCCCTTTTAAACTATTTGTAATGTTAAGTGTATTAAATAGCTGATAAGACAGCATTAGTTAGGTTGCTTCAGCCCTGATAGTGTGCTAGCTATGGTTCAGTTGTGGATTGCAACATTATGCTAGTTCAATTTTGCTTTCACACCGCACTTAAATGAACTGGGCCTTTTAAATAAAACTGCAGGAAAAAAACATGTAAAAAAAACAACAAAACATCAAACGAAAAAAAAGTCATCTGTTTGTTTTGTTTCCATCACATAAGAGCCAAATATTGAGCTGCATCAACTCTTTACGGCAGGGATCCCCAATCCTGGTTCTTGGGGGGGCGGTATCCTGCAGCTTTTCCAAGTGTCCCTGCTGGAACACACCGGACTCAGACAAGCCGTGCACATGTCGGCTGAATATATATTGATTTGATTCAGGTGTGTTCCAGGGATACTTCCAATCCCATTTCTCATTCTTACCCCTTCAAACGGAGCTACAAGTGGTAGGGCTGAAAAGTTAGCCCTACGATTTGGGACACCCCTTCACGGCCACCAGCGAAGCTGCAAAAAAAAAAAAAAAATGTAATAACGTTACCAAACATTAGCATAAGCTAACGTTCAGTATGCTACATTACTGGAGCTTCAACTGGAGCTAGCCACTTTTTTTCAGTGTGTGTTTTATTAAGAGATTGACTGCTACATATTAAAATGACATTAAACTATACAAATCAACGTTTGTCATAATTTAAAAACTTTTCAGTGGAGAAAATACATTTGTGAACTTCTTTAGACTCGACAGTAGCCATCACGTCGGTGTATCGCAAGGTATTCTGGGAAATTTTTCATACCCCTTGGTTTGAAGTGTGCTCCTGAAAAATTGTTGTTTGAAGGGGTATATAGCCCTATCACCTACCTCTTTCCCTCTGACCTCAAAGGAATTGGGACACCCCTAAACGTAAACGCGCAAAACGTAGCGGTAGGATCCACCCTTGGAAAGCCTGCAGGTCACTGGCCCTCGAGGACCAGGATGGAGGATCCCTGATTTCACAGCTTGTGTTGACCATATTTGTATAAAGATCTGCCCATGAGCCATTTCTCCCAGCTGTTTTTGCGCATACACACGTTTTAGCTGCGTTTACCCACAATTCCCTGCATTGTACATGCAACGCCATGCAATTTAAACTGCTTCTTGGATTTGGTTCACTTGCAGCATAAGTGCAGCTGTGTTTGTAGGTGGACGGGTTCCCATTCACACCACCTCAAAATGAACCAGACTTTCTTAGCCAACAAACCAGCAATCACATCAGTAGGCCTAATATGAATGATAAATAAATTATATGTCTCAAAATGACAAGTAATACTATAAATGATCAGAGTGTTTATAATTTGGTAATTTATTGGTAATGTTCCTGTTTATTTATTATTAATGTTCCAGTCAAGTTAATTTTTTTGTGAGTCTGTGTGTGCGTGACACCACAGTGAGGTTTCATGTGAAAAAGCATTATCATCCAATAATGCTATTTATTAATAATAAAGTTAATAAAAACTTGCTTAATCACAAACAACAGCACCGCTGTTGCCTTAGATCCACGTACACATCAAATTAACATGTTTTCTCTGACGTGTTGATTGTTGTTACATCCTGCAAGACATCTGAAACATTAGACCGCTCGTTTCTTTACTTAAAGGTTTAAAGGTGATTAAAGTTGGCTGCCTCTTCTATTGCAAATATGATCTGTCAACGTACAACTTCTCCTTTCCTGCTTCACTTCTCAAGTTGGTTAAGGCAACTTCAGGAAGTGTCAAGTGAGCCACAGGTTGTAGACAAATACTCAGTTTTTGCAATTACACACACTTTAAAGTGGAACCGTCACAAATGTCCATTTTTAAAGATCAACATTTAGAAAATCTGGTATCTTTGTAGAAATACCACCATGGAACAGAAAAACACTAAAGGCTTTTTGTTTTCTTTTGTATGCCAATGACTGCAGAGCATTTTCCAACATTCATGTGGGTTAGACTTAATGTGCGCTTTCCCCAGCACATCCCAGTGTTGAAAGTTGGCCACACTGGAGGGGTTTGTGGTTTATGCCTGATTTAGCTGCTTGTCCCATCTCTGCACTCCCACGGATTAGGAAGCATCCCATCTTGACCTGGATTTATAAGACAGTGCAGCTGACTATGACACAGAAATTTAACTAGCAATGGACACTTCTATCTTTTATTCTTCTAATACATTCTCTACAAAGTCAAATTTACAAATTATGGTTAAAAAAGGAGGGGGGGGGGGTGTTATATGACAAAGCTGATAATTTAAGTAGATGTAACCAAACAGAAAAACAAAAATACTCAAGAGCAGGAGGGACTAAACTCTAAGGCATTTAAAGTGCACTAGTTTTTGACCAGTCTGTTGATGACTATCGCTGCTATATCTAATCGTTGGATATGCTAAATGAAAGGAATCCAGATTAAGTAGGTCTGGTGTGGAGAAACGGGTCAAGAAAACCAGTTACAGAGGCATTGCTTGAGAATTTGGTGGTGATTCTTACACAGGAGAGGATCATCCATGTTGGCCAACCACGTCACACATTACCCGCATATTAGTCATATGCTAAATGATAGCTTTGACTTGTTATGGTAATTTGTTATATGAGCATTTTTTTTAAATGGAAAATACATTTTTTAAAAAAAGGTAAAAAATGTTCATTTCTACTCTGAAATAGAACATTTGGAGCTTTAGTGAAGATTTGACTGAATTGCTTATCAAAGCAAACATTTGGTCTGTAATCTCCTCTTTCAGATGATCCAGTTAGGGATCACCACAGCAGATTATCTCTTACTATTTGCTCTATAACGTCAGAAAATAAGGAAAAATATCCATCAGAGTACTCTGTCAAAGCAATGAAATGTGTCAAAACACCGAACAGCCATCCAAATTTCATACGATGTTTATTCTGTTTTCTATCATCACATTCTTTCTACAATCAGCAACATAAATAGTATTTCAGTATTTGTAGCCTTCCTCACAATCGTGGTGTCTTTCAGGCTCGAAACATACAGACGGGAGAACTTGCTGCTGTGAAGATCATCAAGCTGGAACCTGGTAAGAACAATAATCTCATCAGTTCTCGGTTTTCTGAATATGTGGAGAACTACTCGTTCTGCTTTTAAACAAAACGCACCAAATGTCCTGAATACTTAAGAGGGAAATGATAAATCCTTGCTGCCTGACAGAGATTTGAGTTGTATGTTTGGATTTTTGACATTTCCATCTTCATTTTAGGAAAAGCTAGTGTTCTTCACGCTACAACGCATTACAATTAACTTTTAAACCTGGTAGTGATTCCCAGAATGCATATTATCGCGCTCAGGCTGAGCAGAGTGAGCGGACTTCATATGTATGAAAACATGTCTGACTGTCCAGCCTGGAGTCTGTGCTGGTAATGACCTACTGACAGAGTTAGTGCCATCCAGATTAGTGGATTATGAAAAAAGGGCTTTGCACCAACAGCTAACAGACAGAGCTCATCTGATTACCGGTGAAGGAAGACATTCACTTGCATTTGTTTTCTCCGTCATTCATCATGTCACTAGCAGCGTTGGCGTGTTGTGATGTGACGCCAGTACCAGTGCTGTACTTGGTGGGTTTTCAAACCTGACGTTTAATCTGTGAACTCAAGATGATCCCACGTTTCCCTTCTGATCAGACCAACAGGTTAAATATGACATATTCTGCAGGAATGCTGGAAGAAGAGCTGGAGGATGAGAATTTTAGCTGAAGTTTAAACCCCAAACTGGATGAATTTCACTGCTTCAGTATCTTAAACTCAGCTAAATATCACCTGTAAAAATCCAAAGTGGGAAATTAAATTCTTTTCTTAACACATTTGTGTTTCAGCACTGTTTTAAAAATAAGGCGAGCCAATGCCATCCAGCTAAAGGACAACTTTTCCTCCTATTTTATACCGTGACGTTTGAAGAGAGAGCACTTTCTGTGCTAAAGGTAGACACCTTTGGGTGGACCCTGCAAAAGAACCGGTTTGACCAGAATGATGCTTGTTTGGAGAAAGAGAGAGAGAACATTTAAATGTTTCAGAGCAGAGGGTTTTGTCAAACAAATAATTAAAATGGTCTGTTTTTATTGATGGGATAAACAGGTCCGTTTCTCTTCATAGTGATTAAAGTCAAACAAAACATTTTATCATTAGAATTATTATTCTACGTGATATATAATAATTATTATTAGAATATTTTATTATTCTGGATAACACATAAGAAATTAATAGCTATTTTTCACGCTAGTTTGTGTTTAAATTTAATTCCACTATATTATATTGCAAGCACTCTTATGTACTGACGGTACTGACAGTGGTGAGATAAACAATTTAAGCTTATATCAAAATAAATATTTATCCCAGTATATTAGTCTAAAACAAATCTCCTCTTTTAAGCCACCCCATAACTTTATCTGTAAGAAATCCTTTTTTATTTATTTCTCTGATTAAAGTAGTTGACCTTAGTTCCTATTCGTCAGTCAGTGAGCGGTTTCTGATTACATCCAAATGCAGCTACAGTGGGTCTTTAAGAATTATTATTCTAAATGATTTAAATCAACCAAATCTTCTTGGTTTTTAAGACTTAAAATTGAAAAACTGCAACAAACTGAATAGTAATCTGAGACGAAAAGCAAGAATGTGTGTATTCAGAGCAGAGGGAAGCGTTCAGCTGGAGAGGAAGTGGCTTCATTCTCCTGCCTCAACTCACTAAGAACACAAGCTTGTAGGGTGACTTGTTATTTTTTTATGACTTTATAGTCATGTCACTGAAATTGCTGTTGCTCAAGCATTTGTGGTTCTTTGCAGTCTATCATTAAATGTATCTGAAACCATGTTTGGTCATCAGTACTTTCCTTTGCATTTATGGGCGCAGTAACACTTTATTCATGAATTTATTATCCAAATCTACTCACAGGATCATTTTAATATCATTAGAACAAATCTTCATCTTTGTCTTCATTAAAGATTTTTGATAAAACTCCTTAAGCAGTTGCAGCTACTCGTCGCTGTTTAGACGTTTAGTTTCTAAAGAGTTTGAGCTGAATACTGTAAGCATTTCACTGCAATCTGTTCAAGTCTTTGCTGATAATGTTGATCATCTATATTAAAATTGTAAGCATATCAGCAACGGGCAAAAAGATTATCCAGTACAAAAAGGAAATCCATTTAAACATTAAAATGTATGAAAATACTTTATCTACTGGTCTACTGGTGGTGAATTCAATGAATGGAGTCTAAACATCATGTAAAAAAAACTAATCACCTGACGTGGATGCCTCAGGTCCTACTAAGATCCCTACATGAAGCTCTGATTATCTGTTACTGCATTATTACCTGAAGACTGTTTGATCTCATCAATTTTTCTCTTTAATTGTTGTTGAAATCTTACAAATATCGCTTTTATTTAGCAAAAAGCTGTAATGGAAATGGATAATCAGCTACAGATGTTAAAGCGATTTTTTCCACTGTGCTAACTCTGCTACGATGTGGTATTGTGATGTGATTTGTGTCATAAAAGTGTAGATTAGATTTGTAGTAAGATGCTAACTAGAATGTATGTTACTGACAAATATCTTTCAGACATTTGTGTCATAGTGAAGAACAAAGTCAAATACAATTAAAGTTAATTTTTACTTGGGCAAAGGAGGATTAAAAAACACCTGTTGTTCTTATGTATGTAAGCAGTGGAAAATAGAATTTAATTTAGCTTTATTTGTATAGTCCCACT
Organism: Pseudomugil tenellus; assembly: GCA_037177515.1. NCBI lineage: Eukaryota > Metazoa > Chordata > Actinopteri > Atheriniformes > Pseudomugilidae > Pseudomugil > Pseudomugil tenellus. The sequence continues at coordinate 18,822,411 of JBAMHX010000022.1, forward strand.
TCACAACGGTATCATCTCAGGGCACCTTGCAGACACAAACTCATTTTATAATAAATAGTCAAAGTAGGAAATTAATGCATTTAAATAAATCTCTTTGCTGAATCACCTTCAACATTGAATCGAAACAGAGTTTGTGTAAAAATATATTCTTCAATAGTATCAAACCCCTTCTTGAGGTTTCAAGTAAGCGATGCATAACAAAGAGGAACTGACTTGTATTAATCTTAAAAAAACCCCAACATTTACTGTTAATCTGAAGTATGTTTTTCTTAAAACATTAGTTTTCTGAGAGGGTCAGTTTTGCTCTAAAGCAGATGGAAATATTTTTGAGTGTTGTTGGATACCGTAGACATTAAATTTGGGCCTTCACATGAGAGTCTAAATACTTCCAGACAGGCTTCTGTGCAGCAGCTGCGTCGTTGAATACTAACTGTTTATGCTTGATAGTCTTTGTAGTCCAGGAGTCGCTTTAATTGATTGCTATGCGAGCTGCAGGGTTGAGTATCTGGAGCTGTGTGTGATTTATGACGAGGGGGACAACGTTTTGCTGGACACTTGGTCTGAGTTTTCATTGTTTCATAAATTAAAAAATCTGTTTACATTTCACCTTGTTCCAATAAGGCAGATGTTGATGGGAAAATAATTAAAACAAATGTTATTGGTGCCAAAATTCACTGCTAGAAATCTGAAAGCTTCTGTTTTGGTTTGTTTTTAAGTGTTTCTACTGAGTGAGATTAACATGAACTGTTATCTGTCTTGACAGCAGGTTAATAGATTGCGAAACAAGTTGCCGGGCACATTTTAACCGCTTGTAAATGTACTCCAAGACTCTGTATTTGTACAAATAGGAGCAGCTGGGCTTACATATTTTTATCTTTTTACTTCTTGCGTTACAATACGCTGCTGAACTGGAAAGCAGTCCTGACAATTGGCCGATACCACATAAATGTTAAAAGTACATAATGTTCCATATAATACTATGAGCTGTTTAGTCATCTGCCGTAGAGATACAGTATGGTTTTAATGTCCCAGCCTGCATTATTTTCTCAACTTATACTGAAGAAAATCCTTCTACAGAAAAGAAAAATACATTTTGATTTTTCTCTCTGTTTCCAGGGGATGACTTTTCCATCATACAGCAGGAAATCTTCATGGTGAAGGAATGCATGCACCAGAATATTGTGGCCTACTTTGGGAGTTACCTCTGGTAAGAGCCAGGCCAAAAAAAATCCTATTTGTTTGTTTGGAATCGGGTTTCTCTTATCTTACAGCCCGTCCAAAGTGCAACATTTTTGTCATTAAAATGCAACTGTCTGAGGGATTTTGCAAGCTTGTCTGAACTCACACAATGTATTCAATTGCTTTGTCACACGTGTGTGAAAGTATGACTCAGCCCTTCAATGTGGGCCTGGCTGGTGTGGATTTTCTGTGCCAGGATGCTGCTCTTATGTTTTACTGGGCTCTTGTTTTTTCTGTGCCTATCTTAGAGGAAGTAGGTCCGGTCCGCCCACATCTGGCTCAGACTTCCAGCAGGTTTAACAGGAATAGAAGTCTCTGAACTCTTTTATATGACTCTTAGTGTAGCGAGAAGCACGTCAATGCGCAGCAGGCAAGTCTTGTGTAGTCCTGCCACACAGAGGCCAAATGGTTACATGAGATATTAATGAGCAACCTGTCATTCAGTAATGATTCTAACAAATGTCAGCTGTTTGAAGAACTATATTTAAGTCATTAAGGGGAATTTATGTGTCATAATCTTCATGGAATAATTGACACAACCTAAATGTGTGAAAAGTAACAGAATAATAATTGGAAACCTTGCTGTGGTCAGCAGAGAAACATCTGGTTGTGAGGCGTCACATCTGTTATCATGCAGCTTTATTAGCTGCTATCATGTTATTAAATAATTTTTTACTGTGAAAATAATTTCTCTGCTTAACTTAAAACCATCTAATTTGAGACAAAGCTAAATAAACACATTTTAAGGTTTTAACATAATACTGTTCACACTTTTAAAACGCATACATTAAAAAACATTAAAACGCAAACATTTCAATAAATGTAGGGGCTTAAAATACCATGTGCTTGTAACAGTTCATGTAAAATGAGAGCAATGAACCTCATTTTTGACCGCATGTACAGTAGTGTGAGTAAAGTAAGAGACAGTGATATGCTTTATTTTCAACTCACCGACAGACTGGGCAGGGCCGTCTCTTTGTGACTCAGTCATTGAGATCATCATCATGTGTTGCTGCATCATCCCCTGAAAATGTCTATCAACTGTCAAGGAAATGAACCACACTCGATAAAAACCTGTTCATGACATACCGCGCTCATTTCAGAGTTAATCCGTTTAAAATCTTTTAAGATATTCGATTCTAAATGGTTAAATATATTAAATGCAGCTAAACATGTGATCAGCTCGTTTCTGATCAGATATCACATTGTCTTTCTGCTTATATGACGTCATGGAAAAAAAATTCAATTGTAGAGTAAATGAATATTTAAACAAGTTTAATGTCTTTAACTTTATTTTCCTCTTAAATTTCACTTCTACCTTCTCATTATGGAAATTCTGAGAAGGTAATTTTATGTCCGTTCAAGCAGGTAAACATTTCCTGAGATATTGGTCCTCTTTAAAACAGGCTGTGGTCTGCTTCCAGGGATAGTACAATTTATCTGACACAGTATGAACAACAATCGCACTCTGATATGCACCAAAAAAGCAAACTCTGGTTGGCGTGAAAGCGGTGGGTCATGGTTTGCTTGCAGACGGACTCCCCAGCAACTAAACATAAGCTAACTGCAATAAAGCATCAAAAGGAAGAAGGAAGTGATGCAGATTATTCTTCAGGTTGGAGGAAAAACAAAACTAAAGCATGTGTTGAGTAATCACATGTTCTGCATACTTAAAGATTTCCTTTTACTTGCATAATGTCACACTGAACCTCTAAACTACCTTTTCAGAGTCTGTTGTTTTGCTATTTAGGGGCTTTATTGATTTTATTGAGACAATTCTGATTAAACAAGATATCCACCATCCCGCTTTTCACTATCAGCTGTGTTGTCCCGTCCTGAGTCACAGAACCAGCAGCAGAAAATTGTCCTCACAATATGCTCATTGTTTGGTAATTCTCCTGCAGAGCTTAACAATAAAAACAATCGATCATAATTCATTAAAAAAATAAGAAAGAAAATTAGACTTTTTAAAAAAAAAAATCTGTGACCCCCCTGCATAATATTCAATGTAATTTTCACCTGCAAAACTTCGTCTTTGAGAGAAAATGATCTCATAGTGAAACGTTTTAGTTACGAGACATTGCCCATCAGAGTTAAGATCATTTTGAACAAATCAAAGAAATCGGATCCCCTTAGAAGGAAGATGGCTTCACGCAGCTTTCGTATTCATCCTGCTGTTTTATTATGGCCTTGTACTTATATAGCGCTTTTCCAGTCATGTTGACCGCTCAAAGCGCTTTACATTACATAGTACACATTCA
>JBAMHX010000022.1:18843505-18853703 GCA_037177515.1 Pseudomugil tenellus
GCCTTCTTGGATCCGACAGGTTGGTATGAATAATAAACCTTTGCTGCTCATCCCATTAGAGGGAAATGGAGACTGGACTTCTCAGCGTCCTGTAGATGGTAACCAGCTTCAGTGTTGCTCTGTTATCTGGAAACATTGGTGCTGATATTTATAGATGCAACTTTCAGATGAATCGTGTGTCCTTGTATGTCCAGACATCCATCCTAGAAAACCCCACGTCTCAGTCTCTGCTTCATCCTTGCTGCTTCTTCCAGACACACTTTTTCAATGACACAAGACAAGATTGTGTCAACGTTAGCACAGATGTTGTCTTTCAAGACAAATTTTCAACTAAAGCAACATGATCATTATATCAGCTTGGCAGGACGTTTGCAGAAGCAATGTGGTCCGGTTGGGCAAGAGGATATGAGGAGGAAAGAATATCAGATAATACATAAATGTATTTATGTGTGTGAACTCATAGTGGTAGATGCTAATAGTGGTATGATATAATGATGATAATAATAATTAACATTAATCCCAACAGTTACTGCAGATTTAAAATCATTAAAATTAATTGAAATAAATTATTGAATTGTTTATTATTCTAAAATAAAAACCAGCTTCTTTGTTCAGTTGTATTGTTTTGTGGATAAATGCTCATCTATAAAAGTCGTATATTAAATTAACCCATAAGAGCCCAGCATGACATATGATACATAGTTTTTAAAATATTTGGCATCACTTTATAGTAAAAACTTTGCAACTTTACATATCACATGGTAATAAATAATAAATATCTCTAAAATTATTGTTACTATTATGTTTTGTTAAAAGGATAATTGAAGACCTTTCATTAAAAATGGACATTTTTTACTATTTTTTTCATGGCTCTGGTCTTTATGTATTAAAACGGTTTGTCATCCTTCCATCAGTCTAGGATTAACTTAATTTACTTCACATGAAATTTAAGCCAAAATCTGATGATTTCAGCACAAGTAACAAGGTCATTTAGCAACTTTTTGTTTTGCTTTTTACTGTTTTTGTCACAAGCTGATGTCATCCACAGCCTCAAACAGCCTGGTTTAACTTTCACTCACACACTTTCAACTGAGCATGCTCAGTGAGCAGAGATTCTCCTGCAGTGCTGATACGTAGCCTCAAACCAGTGGCACCAGCGCAAGGCCACTTTCTGCTGCCCAGCCCCCCCATGTTTTATTCACTGCCGCCTGGGCACTGCCAGCTGGTTTGAGTGTCTTTCCACGGCTCTGTAATTTCATCTGACGGAACGGACAGTATAGACTGCTCAGCTGTCACCACGAGGGGGATTATATCTGAACATACACTCTACCGCCGTCCCGATCTGACATCACACTGTTGCTAACACGTAACTCTGATCACGTCAACATGTGGTGCATGTGCAGCGACACGCTGACGGTGCACTTCCGTATTCTGACAATCAGCCATGGAGCCACTCTTTTCGATTGGCTTTGGAACAGAACCGTGAAGATTTTCTGGTTCACAGCAGTTCTGCAGGAAATCAAACCACATCATGTGGATTGTTTTTGATAGCTTGGTGTTCAAACTGTCTCACAGTTACTATGTAATGCGGAAAATGTGAACATAATCTGGTCTAATAATTCAGCATTCTGAAAAGAGGTTTTTATAGAGCATATAAAAGCATATATAAAGCATTTTTGTCAGGTTTCAGATCAATAAACGAAATGAAAAATAGAAGCACATGAAATGATTTCCAAGCTCGTCCTCATCTTCAACACGAACTGAAGAAAGATTTTAACCGAGCTCATCAAAACACATCAACCTGCTGGATCATCCTGCAGTTGAATGTGATGATGAGGATCATCTGAGGAAGCTCAACAGAAGCAGTTATAACCTAAACTTCTGGTGTTGGATATTAAATGTAACCAGCAGTGAATTAAAGATCCTTCTTAGTATTATTTACTAACTTTTGCCAGTTTTAAGTAAAGCTTTACTTAAAATGAAACATATCTGTGTAAGATTAATGTGTTTATCTTCGGGCCAATGGAAGCAGGCTGGTCTTTACTCTGTTTAAACCACCTGCTCCTCCCAAGACTCAGCTGCTTCTGTGGCTTCTTTGTTTTTCTCAGATGATTCTCAAACAGATTTTGGGAAAATATTTAAAATATTCATTTAGAGGTTTAGTGTTGTGAATATAAAAATCTAAATAAAAAAAAAGTACATGATAAACAGGAAGGTGTAGATAGTTATGATTTGTAAGTTTTTCTTGGCTAAAAGCAGCTGTTACATTTCTGTGATGTTCACTACATTTTTCCATTTTAAATGCACCTGTTATTAAATTGATCCGCTGATTTATGCATCATCATCAAAGTTGTGATAAAACAGTGAACCGATTGTTCCTCACTGCTGCTTCTCCGTTTATTTTGCAGGGTGGTGGTTTTGGAGAGCCGACCGACCGACAACCCCACAGCTCTGAGCAACCTTTACATCTTAGCCGGTCATGAGAACAGTTACTGATCCTCAGCCAGAGACTGGAAGACTCCAGTTTTGGACCTACAGCGTGCTGCTTTGTTTAGGGAAACGTCTGGTTTTAAACAGTTTTTGGGAGTTTTTGTTTCTGACCACATGATCCGCAGGTCAGTAAAAGAGGAGCCTCTTTCTGGAGTAGCCTTACACCAGTGTGACTGTCCCTTTAGCACCCTGAATACAAATAATGAGGAAGTTTTAAGCTGGAGAAACATTTAAATGTCACATGAATTTACCTAGCATTTCTCTTTCCTTTTCCTGTACTATGGAACGAGTTACAAACAAGTTATCTAGAAGTATTATTGATAAAAGTGCCATTATAATTCTTATGAAATGTGATTATATTAGGATATAATGGGAGATTAACTGTTATTAATTGTTACGTATCTCATATAATCATTGCCGTTGGTAAATATCAGTAGGTATGAGGAGAGATTTTACAGAAATTAGGTCAAAACTAATAATTTAAACGGAAACCCATGGGCCCTCTGGGTTATTTAAGCAATATTTATTAACCTCCTCTTCAGTCAGAGGGAACGTTGGATTTCGGGACCGTGTCGGGGTTATTTTCCAGGTGAAACCCTCAGCAGCTGTGGGTTGTTTTTACTGCTATGTAATATAGTTGCTTCTTGTACTCTGCTGCATTTTTAGAACTTGGATCTAATGTACATGTTCTGTTTTTTTCTTTACTCCCCTCTTTTATAGACCTTTTATTATTTGCACCATTTAAGCACTTTTGTACATTTTTATTTAAAATAAATTGACAAAATGAGGGACAGTGCTAGGTTTTTAACATCTCTGCATTCCCTTTGCAAAATGTTTAATAAAACGTTTTTGTAATTAAAAGTAATTAAAAGCTGTTAACATGAAGACTGGCTGTGGCTTTTCATTGTGCTGAGAAATTAGAGGTCATCCTGATGAGCCTCTCATGGGAAAAACAGACAAGTGAGTATTAGTTTCCATCATTTCCGTATTTAGTCTTTCTTTCCTTTGACTTTGCAAAGCTGAACTAATTGGTCTCCTGGTGGCAGAGCGTAATTTTCCTGATGACGCTCCTCAGAGGAAGGCAGAGCTGTAAATATTGCTTTAAATTAAACAGGAAATTGACTTTATTGTGAAGGAAATCGCTCCCATCTTCAAAATAGGAATTGTTTATGAAATGGTAACTCTTATTTACAGATAGATGTTTAATTATAAACACTCCTGTCATCGCCACGTTTTCTCAGGTGTGGAAAATCTATGGGTCTGTTTTCCTTTTTCTCTGTAGGTGGAGTCAGCTGTTGCTATGGGAACAGCTGGGAAAGGCAGAGATGTGTCAAGCTGTTGAGCGAGCTGAAACAGGAAGATGGAATATGTGAAAGTAAACAGAACTGCCAGGTTCACTCCAGCTGAGAAAACACTTTTCAAAAAGATCTTTCACTAGTTGAACTATTTTAAGCAGGTATTACTTGTCTCGTGTGTATTTGAACATATTTAAAGTGAAGACTTCATGTATAACAACAAAGTGAGTAAAAGGGCAGCAAAACATCACAAACCAGTGACTCCAATCATCTCTAAGTTCATCACAGAGCAGACAACCAAATGTTTCTTTAATTCCAGCTTGGACCTGAACACATTTTGGGCAACAACTTTTTACACCACTATTAATTAATCCTTCTTTTTATTTCTTTTAGTCTAGAATAAACAAATCTCTCACTACTCAGATTAAGAGTTACAAAACTACATTCGTTCTATTCTGATAGTGTTTTTAATTTCATATCAAAGCTATTTTGTTATCCAAAAAATATTGTAACATATTACGGTTTTGGGATTTATTTTCTTATTTATCCAATGAAGCATTTTCTTTGAAAGAGGAATACATGTTTGTTTTATTCTGAAAAGCCTGACAGGAAGTATGCTCCATTGTAAATATTTGACAGTTTAAAGCACAAACCTGTTGCAGCTGCAGGGACAGATGGTCTGTGGTCGTCCACGGTGCTGGTTGCAGAAACCCGGAGGAGAAGAAGCTCGCTCTGAGTGTCCGTTCCTGTAACTGTTTTCACAAAAAGTAAGTTTGAACAGCTCATGATGTTTTTCAAATAGTGGCGTTTAATTCCAGTGTATTTATCACACAGATCAAAGTGTTTTCTGCTGGATAATCTGGAATAAAACTAGTGTTTTTTATTATAAGTATGCTCACAATATGTCTACTGAAGCTGTTGTCATCTGTAAATAAGCACTGATTGTATTCTTCTGTTTGTTTTCTCTGTGTTCCCTTCAACACACTAATATACTTTGCATTGCAAATGTTTTGTTACGCAATGTAATGATTGGACGACAGGTGTAATGTTTCCTTTAAGCAACTAGTTTAAGTGATTATATAAGTGTTTTTGGTCTCCTTCAGACGAGCTTAAACCCTGCTTGGGTTTACTTCTGGACAGGAAGATGCTTGTGATTCGTTTGCTCTCATCTCTTCTAAATCACTGTTTTATAAGATAAATGCTTCACATTTCTGGTACAAATAACCACAGAGCTGCTTTATGAAAGTGTGTTTATTTTTTTTTTGTTCTTGCTTTGCTGCAGACTGATTATAAAAACAGCAGGTGGGCACATTACCCCCCCCCTCCTGAGAGCTTCACCTGTTTTTCTGTCTGCAGAGACCCATAAGGGCTCCTGCTACTTACCCTCGCATGAGGATGGAGAGGTATGAAAAGATTGGGAAGATCGGAGAGGGCTCCTACGGCGTCGTCTTTAAGTGCAGAAACAAGGACACGGGACAGATTGTGGCCATCAAGAAGTTTGTGGAGTCGGAGGATGATCCCATCATCAAAAAGATCGCTCTGAGGGAGATCAGGATGCTGAAGGTAACAACACAACCTGTCTTGAGTTTTCGATGAACCCTTTCAGAATGAGAGCGATATATTTATAATTAACTGCTTCAGTGGACAAGTCATCCAATCCACTACCACTCACTGAAGCATTAATAAATATATTATATAACTGGACATAAATGCATACATTGTAATTAATTGTAAGTTTTTCTTAGTGATAAATAGGATAAGAAAATGATACAGCTATATTTTTATGCTATTTTATGCTAATGATGAAAATATATCATTTTATATCAATATTTTATAGAATATATTTAAATAATAACCAAGTTAGTTACCATTAATAAACAAAAACATAATCATTACAATGTTTTTCTAAAATAATGTATTTAAAAAATACTTTTTTTTAATGCACGCATGAAAGGGTTAATGATCGCAACATCTAATTTATGGGAAAAAGCTCCATTGAAGAACTAAGAAAAAGTTTAAGCAAATTTATTTTCCTGACAGAGACATAAATCCCCCCTTTAAGTATAAAATACGTTGTCTATTCACATCGACTGTCATTGTCTTTGTTTTCAGGGCTTAAATCTTGTTTTTAATGCCATGAAATAAAAGTTGCCCTTTTCTGCAGCGCTGCCAGCAGCAGGGACACGATGCAGCTGCTTCTGCAGACAGAAAACACGTTTCGCTCACAGAGCTGGAATCTAAAACGGGAAAATGAAGCACATAAGAAACAGAGAAAACAAAATCATTCATGCGACCTGGCAGCTCGGGTTTGATCGGAGATCTAATGTTGGTCTATTTAGTCATGCGGAGGGTGGGAGTGTTTGCAGCCCACTGGACGCCAGAAGCTCATAAATAGAAGATGTTGTCAGGGGCAACAGCATGTTTATCATGTTTACTGTTTAGTCTGTTTGATGAGGGCGAAGCAGTGAGATGCTCATCTAACAGCATATGTACTTTTACCTTCGGTACTTCTGACCGCTTCTGTGTTTTGATGTTTTTCTGTCTGTGCAGCAACTGAAACACGCAAACCTGGTGAATCTGATCGAAGTTTTCCGACGCAAACGGAAGCTTCACCTGGTGTTCGAGTACTGCGATCACACCGTCCTCAACGAGCTGGACCGCCATCCCAGAGGGTGGGTGCGACAAACACAGCCAGTTGCATCTGGTACTCCTGTTAATACGTCTCTTCAGATAAAGAATAAATGTAATAAAATCAGATATAAAATAGTCACATTTATTAGCTAAATAGTTGTTGTGGGACTTATTTATTCTAATTTATCAGAGGAAAGATTAAAAATATGAGTTAAAATGACATAATTCTGATACAATAAATCTGATTTGGGCTTGAATTATAAATATAACAGCTGTTATTTAATAAATCAGTTGTGAAAAGTCAGCATTAGCTCTATATTTTATATTTTATTTTCATGCCATCTTAGTAACTTCCCCTTAGTTTTTATTTCACAACCAAACTATCACAAGGAACCCCAAAGATTTCTTCTTTTTTTATAATTTATTTATGTCTTTTACTTGTTTATAAAAGCTAATATTTAAACACTTTGCTTGTGTTTTACTTGCTCATAACTGCTAAATACAATACTTGGTCTCAGAATATGAAGGTGATGCTTAAATTAAACACGCTGCTTACTGCGATCTGCACATCACTTTTAAAAACAAGGACAGACGAGATGCTGCGTCTACCTGAGGAGGATCAACACGTTGATTAGCTCCCTCTAGTGTCACTACTTGCATTGCTTTGGTGAAATTTACTCCTTCCACCTTTAAAATATCAGCAATAATCTTCTCTATGTACCAAATATTGATCATTAATAAACAGATGAAAAGGTAATCAGATTGATTAAATGTTCTGTATCTATAAAAAGTATCTGTTGCACATTCTTTTAAGGAGTGTGGAAATGGCGCTCGTCTCCCAGGAGGATGAGCAGCTTTCTGTGGTATGCTTGCAGAGATGTTCTCCCACAATGCTTTGCTGGCAGGCAGCTACTTTTTATAGGGAGCGTTTTGGCTGTCTGGTTTCCTCCCTCTGGTCTCGGCCTCTAGCCTGCAGGCTGCGCACGGTTCAAAAGGTACAAAAGAAGGAAAAACAAAGTACGAGAAGGGGGTGGAGTTTATAATTAATTGCCAGTCACAGAGCTTGAATTCGCCATTTCCACAGCAACACTTATAGATGGAGGGAGGGGAGTGCTTTAGTCTACAAAGACTCTGTGTTGGACATCAGAACCAGCAGAACCATCGCGAGACGTGTGAAAAACAACAAACCAGAGGAAGGAACTGATTGTTTTCCAGTAGTTTGGCAATAAAACATGTAGAAATGTGAGATTCTTGCAGGAGAAACTGATGATAATCTGCTTCATTTTCTTTATTTTCAACCTGCATTTTGTAATTAAATGGGTGTTTTAATAGAAACAAGTGATTCTACTTATGTTTGGGGTGTATTCATTTATCCAGGATGCGTTGTTTTGGAGTTGTTGTTTTTCTGGATGACGTCGCTCTTTTACGAAGAACAAATACAGACAGATTTACTTTAGCATGTCAGCATCTTCCTCCAGCTCCTATGACAACATTCTTGGGTTTTTGGAGATATTTTAATCATCTTTCACTCAACTTGTCAAAGCATGTCCCATTTGAAAATTAATTTAAATTTACAAACTCGCTCCAGATGTTGAAACGGTTGGTTTTGACTTTTCTAAAACATATTTTAACAATTTACTTCCAGCCTCTCATGCATCTGAAATCCCTTTTCCTAAAGACCTCAGTAAACTCCTATGAGGTCATCACGGACATTTAATCCGTTTTTAATCAGTGTCTTATTTTCCTATAATAAATAATAATAAATAGTTTTTCTTTTTATATTGAGTGATGATGTAAAAACCTTTTTTACTTACCAGAACCGAACAGAAAGCTGTGTATAGTTTCATTATTAGCACAGCTCTGGCGATCAGTTCTTTACGACACCGTTTAAAGGAAAAAACATCAAGTTGTGTGCAGACATTCATGCCTCGGTGCTGCTCTGACTTCCTTTATAAACACTCGCAGGTTGTAGCTTTCTGAGAAATGGCTCCTGTGTCGACTTCTTAGCAGGTTATGCCCCCCCCCCGAAGAATGAGGACGTGTGGAGGTCACTTTATTTGCTTTCTAGCAACATGCAAACCGTGATAACTTAACTTACTGAGTTTTTGTGGTCATTAATCATCCATCCATCCATTTTCTTAACTGCTTCATCCAATTAAAGGCCATTAATCACAACAATTAAATTATGAAGTTATTTGTAGTTTGAAATCATATCATGATATAACTGAACATTATTGTCAGTGAGAAATTCACTGCGCTACTGGTGTTTGCTTCAGAGAAAGTTGTTTCTGTTTTGTTTTCTGAGCACAAATCAGTTATTGAGGTTTTTATCCATCAGCAGATTAATTTCGCTCCTGCCTCGCAGGGTTCCCGAGCACCTTGTGAGAAGCATAACCTGGCAGACGCTCCAAGCCGTCAACTTCTGCCACAAACAAAACGTGAGTGTCCTGATGTTGCACGTCTTCCCTCCTGCTTGTTTTTGAATTCTTTCCTCATCTCGCTTCCACCAAGCCCGCTGCTTTATGGCTCTTTTCTATTTAACAAGAATTCCTTCGCCCCTGGCTGAGCAGCAGTTAATGTATCACCTAAACACAACAAAAGACCTCCGTTCAACAGGGAGGGCTGCTCACACAACTACTTTAAGCTCCTTCTTTGGCCTGTTGGGACGTTTATGTGATTATTAGATGTTGTCCTTGTCTCCGCAGTGTATTCACAGAGACGTCAAGCCGGAGAACATCCTCATCACCAAACAACAAGTCATCAAGCTGTGTGACTTTGGCTTTGCCAGGATCCTCAGTGAGTTTTTGTTGCTCACACGATCACTGCGCAGCTTGTTTACTCTTTCAGCTCACGCTATGCGTTTTGTGTCTTGCCGACCATCAGCGGGGCCGTGTGACTACTACACAGACTACGTGGCGACCCGCTGGTATCGAGCACCCGAGCTGCTGGTTGGAGACACACAGTACGGCCCCCCCGTGGACGTGTGGGCGATCGGGTGCGTGTTCGCTGAGCTGCTGTCAGGACTTCCTCTGTGGCCTGGCAAGTCGGACATGGACCAGCTTTACCTGATCAGAAAGACGCTCGGTGAGATCAGTCTGCAGTGCTTCGTCCTCAGTGGTTTGAGGACAAAGCTGGGGGACGTGTTGGTGGGAGGACACACTTAGAGATGTTAAAGATGACCTCCAATAACAGTTAAGCTTTTGTTTATGTGTTTAATGACAAGATAAATGTTATTTTTGGGTAAAATGCTGGATGTGACTTTAATAGTTTATCTGCAGTTTGCTTCTGAGCAGAGATGATGGATGCAAACTGGAAGCAGGATTAACGTGCACATCGTTACATTTGTCAACATCAAATGAGCTAAATATCAAGAGAGATCTTTAAAAGTTAATGAATAAATATTTCTTTATGTGCGACGATGAATTGAATTGAATAGAGATGAGTTTTTAATGTGTTTTGGCTAAAAGGTTTTAGTCTCTGAGGAGGGGGCACAATGTTGTGCGCATTGTGTTTAACTACAATATAATGTGATGATGAAACACAATTTACTCTTTTATTTTGTACCGTCTTCTTCCGCTTATCCGGGGTCGGGTCGCCCAGACTTCCCTCTCCCCAGCCACATCTGCCAGCTCATCAGGAGGGTTCCCGAGGCGTTCCCAAGCCGAAACTCATTTCAGCCGCCTGTATTCGCAATCTCGTTCTTTTGGTCACTACCCAAAGTTCATGACCATAGGTGAGGGTAGGAGCAAAGATCGACCGGTAAATCGAGAGCTTCGCCTTCT
>JBAMHX010000022.1:18880740-18893831 GCA_037177515.1 Pseudomugil tenellus
TATGTAATGTATAGCGCTTTGTGTCAACTGTCGTTGTTTTATAGCGCTTTATAAATAAAGTTGAGTTGAGTTGAGTACATCAGTCATTTACGGAAAACTTTGCATATTAGATTATGTTATGGTCTTTATGGTCAGCTAACTCCTTTAATTTAGAGGCGGACTTGGTGACACTGATCATCCTGATGGTTTCCTGGATTTATCATAACTACCTGAAGACATTTTCTCTCACTGTTTGGCTACATTTACCAGTAGTGTGTCGTGAATAAACAGCCGTTTATAAAGGCTACAAAGAGACAGTGATGACTTCATCCTGTTTCTTAAATGATTAAACATCATGGACTTTCCCATTGCAGGATGTGTTCTGGGTTATTTTGCAAACTGTATTTAAGTATTTTAGTGTGTCAAAGGTGAATTAAGTTTTGTTTTACAATGAATCACATGGATGGTGTTGTGTCTCTTTGGATCGCTGATATCAATCTCAGGCTTCAGTAATAATTAGTTTGCTCAATAAAACAACGTTGCACATTAAGCATTAACATTTCTGAAAGTGTCGAGTAGTTGAATGTCAAGATGTGAAAACCCGAGATGTGAAATGAGAACGTAAGCGTAATCATCATGCCGAGAAGATATTTGTGTCTGATTCAGAGCATGCAGGTTTGTGCAGATAGAGGATTAATGAGGAGGATTTCTGCCAGACAAATAAAGAGACAGCCGCTAAAATGCCACCATAAAGCGGCAAACAGGTATTTTAATCTGCCGGTGCCTCTGAAATCCCACAAACATCACAGTGCAGGATTCTCAAGAGGTTTGCTGTAATGAATCCAAACAATGCTCGCAAGCAGAAACAAGGTTGTAATGTCAGCAAGGAGGTGGAGGAGTCATGGTTTGGGGCAGAATCATGGGGACAGGGCAGAGGGTCGGCCTCTTTAGGGTCCATGAAGGTGCAAAAAATGACTTCTGAAAAGTGTGTAGAGTTTCTGAATCACCACATTCTTCCATGTTAAATAAAGAACTGTGCTTTTCGTAAGAAAATCATCTTCATGCATGATGATGAAGCATCTTATGCTGCGAGCTAAACATCTGCATCACTGGCTGCTGGTGTAAAAGGAGACTAATGGGGTGCCCCCCCCCCCCCCATCCTCCCCCAACCTCAACCCTACTGAGAGTGTTTTGGATCATCCTCAAGCAAAAGATCTATGAGGGTGGGATGCAGTTCACATCCAAACCACAGCTCTAGGAGAATGTTCTGACATCCTGGAAAGAAATTCAGGCAGAAACTCCAGAAAGTTGAACAGATGTGTGACGTTGTTGTCAGATAAGCGTCCCGTAAATACGAGCTAATCCTGCAAATTCAAATATTTTCAGTCCTTACAGCTAATGTGTTGTCCTGTTGCGTGTAGGACTGTGGAAAAGTTCATTTGAAGTTTATTTAAAAAAAAAAAACTACTTTTATCAATGGGAGGTTTGTTCAGTCACATCTGGATTAAACTCTGTCGCTGGCTTGAAAGTTATGCGACTATTAAGGAAAATCAGAAAGATATTTGCATAATACTTTAGAGTCGTACTGGTGTCCACTAATAACATGAAAATGATCCAGTAAATCATATTTTATGTTGGGACTAAGCTGCCAGCTGTGAATCCTGAGTGTTGGACAGATATTTTTTTAAGAATAAACCTTTTGCAGCGCCGCAAAGTCTGTGTGAAAACAACAGTAAACATGGACCTATATGTCTGCAGGCAGGAAATCTTCCTATTTTCAGTAGATATTTGCCATCTTTGCTTGTAAACAAGTGAATCTATCTTCAAAATGAAATATTGATTATTTCTGGGATTTTTTTTAACATTCTTTTTTGTATTTTTCTACTACATACCATTTTCTTGCTTCTGTGTCCACTGCCAAGCAAATCAGACATTCTGACCTATTAGGATCAGGTTGCAGCGGTTGTACTCTTACATGCACATGGCACGACTCTGCGTGCATTTTCCTCATCAGCCAGAGCTGATAGATTCACTCAGATAAACTTTTTCTTGTTCATGTTCAGGGTTGAGTCCCTTTCTGTTGTTTTCTTTTTCATTGTTCGGTCTTTATTGTTCCTGGGGGAAAATGTACAGTGTACTATCAGTAAATGTGCGTTTTTGCAACGAGGTGAAGTAATCTGCTTTTTAACCCGCATGTGTAAGAGTTTAATGTGAGGTGTATAAACTTTCTACTGTAGTGTAGTGATGTGAATCATTCCTGCTGCGTTTCCCATCCTGATATTGTGGTAGATAAACTGCGCTAGTTGGACGTGGGCCTCTCAGAAGCGGGCCAACTATTCTGTGAATGGGGTTGAAGGAAACCCCCGTAGTTTCAGTGTGGTGACTCACAGCTCCTGATGTACTGTGGAATTTGGTCAAGTGTCTATTTAGGGTTGAAAGAATCTATCTCGCGTCCTACTTCTCCTTTGATATGTCATTTTTCCGAGTAGAGTTGCTACTTATTTATAGCTGTTTGGTCTTGTGAGTGTGCATCAAAACAGAAATGACGTACAGAAACACAAACAAGACCAAGCTGCAGTCTCTGTTTTTTCCATCTGAGTGTTGCTGATAGATTAAAGTATGGATGTGGATCAGATGAAGCGCTGCAAGGCGCCTCCTTTTTCCAGATTATGTTGCTACGTACAACAAATGAACTCAAAGTTAAGACAGAGTGGACATCCTGCTCGTCCCTGCGTCGCTTTGAACGCAGACAAGAACGTTCATAGCCCGTCTGCGCCCGCTTCTTCTTCCCAGCGAGTGGAAATCCATCACTGCTAGTCTTTTAGAAGTTGTACGTCTGTCCTCTAGCCACCTTTCTCCTTCTCGTTTGTCCCACGGCCTTTTTTCCCTTCTTTAAGTCAGCTTTGGCTGCTATAATAGCACCTTAACTGACAGCATTCCTGTGAGAGGGCACAGCCCAGATGAAAACTGAGTAGCTGGAAGGTAATTGGGGTGGTTGCTCATCTCTTTCTACTTGCAGCCCTGATGAAACCACACCACTTTCTGTCTCGCTTGTTCCACTACTACAAGGAAGAGAGTTTTGTTTCTTTTTTTTTTTACACTGGATGCTGATTATTAACTGTATCACATCTGTTCTGGCAGGATAATTTGCTGATCACTACTTCTCTTCAGCTAGAGACTCTCCTTTGTCATGTTGTCAGAAGATGCTTGTGAATTTGGATGCCGTGATTTAATCGCTTGAATGTAACTACAATGCTTTTCCTCCACCTTTGCTGAATCTGTCCCGTTTGTCTGCAATGTTCAGGTACAGCAGCAGGTCCACCCGAACCTGACGGCGAAGGAGGATGCCCTCCAGCACATCGAGGAGCTGATCTTGCAGCTGCTCAACATGCTGTGTGTGGCCCAGCCTCGCTCAGTGCAGGATGTAGAGGTACAGCGTTCACGTGCTCGTTTCTGCTTTTATATAAAAAGTAAAACAGCAATGGAGTGAAAACGTCTGTAAATAATTACAGACGTTTTTACCAACACAGACAGAGCTTAATATGAGGAAGATATTTATCCTGGTTGTCTCTGAACAGGAGCGTGTCCAGAAAACCTTCCCCCACCCTATAGATAAGTGGGCAATCGGTGATGCCCAGGCAGCTATCGAGAAACGGAAGAGAAGAAACCCCTTGCTTCTCCCTGTGGACAAGATACACCCGTTGCTCAAGGTAAAGATGCCCAACCGCCTGCACATCTTCCCATCCTCTAAAATCCTCCCTTTTTCATCTATGACCTTACCTGTTGCTGAGAAATCATTTATTTCAGCTTGTTTGAGTTCATAATAACACGGAATTGCCCTTTTTAAATGTTTTATATTTGATCTTTTCTCTCCCCAGGAGGTTTTGGGCTACAAAGTAGACTACCATGTGTCCTTGTACATCGTGGCAGTGCTTGAATACATATCAGCTGACATCCTCAAACTAGCAGGCAACTATGTTGTTAACATTCGGCACTTTGAAATCAGCCAGCAGGACATCAAAGTGTCCATGTGCGCGGACAAGGTGAGGCGCTTCGGTTGAGTCGGATAACGTTTAAAAGCAGGAAATGGTGTCGATGGACTCTTACTTTGTGTGTTTGTGTTTTTTTTAGGTGTTGATGAACATGTTTGAACAGGACGAGGACATCGGTTTGATGTCGCAGTGCCCGGACGAGCCCTCGTCCTCCGGTGAGCTTACATACGACGACCTGGTGAGGCTTGAAATCGCAGAGGAGCGGCAATACCTCCGAGAGCTAGACCTCATTATCAAAGTGTTTCGGCATCACTTCCTGTCAAATTCCAAAATCTTCACAGCTGGGGTGAGGAAACTGCGAAGCTTTTCTTTCATTTTATGTATATAAAACATGTTCAATTGCAGAAAAACTGATCAAAATCATTTTTTTACCACAACTTTAAAAGGTTTAAATACCCCAAGTCACATATTTAGTCACCATTTCCTCCACTAGATTTACAGTAGTTGCAGTAACTTCAAAACAAAAGAATCTAAGTATTCGTTCCTATTTCATCTGATTAACATGGTCTCAGTTGGAGCTCTATTTTCTCAGCTATAGCGACGAGTACTTGTCCTCTAGTGTCTTAATAAGCGGTTTATTCCAAAGGCAGCTTAGTAACAAACCAAGTTTTCAGCAAAGCCGTTTCAGCCAATTCAACAGTAAGATCATGTAGAGATTACAGCTGAAACTAATCGCTTTAGTGCTAATCAGCATCATGGAGCTGTGTAAGATCCCCACATGGATTTTTCTGTGATTTGTGTGTGTCGGGATCAATCCTGTGCAATCATGTTATTGAGCGGTCCGAAAAGCCTTATAACTGTGGATTCAGCACCTGAAATATGACCCAATCTCGGGTCATATTGCACGGGTTGTCTTGTAAATATGAACTACAGTAATAATAATTATAATAATGATGATGATAATGATGAATAAATTAAGAGAGCATCTGCATGTTTAGAAGAACTAAATGGAAAAGTTGAGCTACATGGGTCGCTGTGGCTTTGCATATTTTGGGTTGGGTAATTTGCGGTACCATTTGGGTGAGGAGGATAAACCTTTGTGAGGCCCAGAGGAATGCAGAACATGTAATTAAGTTGAGACAGGAATGACATCTGCAGCCCCCACCAGAATATCCTCAATTATGTCTGTTGAAATACTGCATAATGTGAAATTACTCCGATGTCAAAAAAGTGTTGGAGTGAAATAATGACAGGGCTGAACTTCAGCAGTGGGTGAAGACTGTTTTAGACTTCCCATATGCCTGACTAAAAGCAGATCATGTTGTTGTTGTCTGTGCTGAGACCAGATTCCGTCTTTTTTTTCTTCATTCTGCTTCACGCCCACTATGTAATTTAATATCCTATTTTTTTTAAATCTACATTAACATTGTTCACATGTGATTTTAATAGTTTAGGGCAGAAAAAAGCAGCGTAATCAGCTGGCGCACCCCAACCACCTCATCCAACGCCGTTGGAAATGAGCAGACTTAATTAAAATATAACCCAGTTATCTCCATGCAGTTAAAACTATGTCATAGCCAGCAGCTTTAGCAAGCTAAACTTTATAAAAACAAAACTTTTCATTTAAATGTGAATCGTCCAATTTTGAGGGTATGAGGCCAAAAAGCAAAGAACCGTTATTAAACAAAGTATAAAATGGAGAAAAAAGGTTTAAGCTATTAAAGCTGTAAAGAATAAAACTGAATGAGAAATATGTGCAGAGTCAGTGGTTTGTTTCTCTGCAGCAGATGGCTGCACTGTTGACATGTGTTGTATGAGGGGGATTATATTGCAGGACAGACAGATTGCTTAACGTATAGCTAAATGTTTATGTTGCCTCCACTTTATCAGAGCATCTCTTAAGCTGTTTATGTCTTCAGAGCACATTTTAGTGTGATGTAGGTTGAGAAACAGCCTGAGTAGCATCCATTTGTTTTACACTAAAATACCAGCCAAGATGCACTGCAAGCAGGCACGAGCTGGAAAGACAACACAGACTACAGCGAGTCTGTTCTGGTGCAGGTTCAAATCTGAGCCAAAAGCTCTCCGCTGCGGGTCGACCTCTCCGCTGCGGGTCGACCTCTCCGCTGCAGGGCGACCTCTCCGCTGCGGGTCGACCTCTCCGCTGCAGGGCGACCTCTCCGCTGCAGGGCGACCTCTCTGCAGGTCTTTCTGTCCAGCAGTTGTGTCATTGAGTCAGATTATGGAAATGATATTTTCCTTTATATATATATATATATATATATATATATATATATATATAGACACACCCTCTTGCAAAACGCAGAATTCTGAGAAATTGAAGAAATTAAATCCGATAAAAGTCATGAAACAGATTTCCTACCACCTTTTTTAAAGACTTCTCTAGAAATGATTGGACTTCATGTGCAAAGCCGTACATGCTGATACCGTGCAGCTTTTGCACATAAATTCTTAGTGAAATCTATTATCAAAAGTGATTAGTCATCATTTTCTTCGTCATCAGGATATAAGCTTGTATGTGCATGCGTTCAGACTCTCGAGTGTTCAGATAGAAAAGCTGTTTACTAATATATGCAGAATTTATCCAACCTGTAATGGAGGCATACAGGTTGGCACAGTTGCTTCTATCAGTAAATATAGTGCATTTAATATTTCTTTGACATTAATCATTGTCTACAGAGCAGGTTTGAAAAGTCTTATTAAGCGGAAGGTTGCAAACATTTTAAAGTAACAATCAGTCGATTCGCTGTGTATTGATGCAAACTTGTCCTTTTATAGGATGTTGAGGTGATCTTCAGCAACATCCTGGACATCCACGAGCTGACGGTGAAGCTTCTCGGGCTGATCGAGGATGCCGTGGAGATGACCGCAGACGGTAGTCCACATCCACTGGTGGGGAGCTGCTTTGAAGATCTCGCAGAGGTACAGAAAACCTCAGCGCTCCGCATGCAGATGGGACATTTTTTACACCTTCCTCCAAATATTACTACATTTTTGATGTGTGTTGTAAAAAAGCTGTATGTGTGGCTTTAATGAACAACAAATTCTCCATCAAATGCTGCGCGGAGCAACACAATCCACCCAAAATGTGCTCACAGCTTCACCAGTTACAATACCTACATGTACTGGGAAAGCAAAGCCATTTAAAACTTTGAACAAATGCAAAAATAAGTAAATAAATGATGTAGAGTACACAAATCCACTCATCTGGGCAAAATCTTGGACACATGTTCCCTTTAGCAAACGCTTTGGCCTGTTTCGTTCAGTAACGGCAGCAGGAACAAAGTAGTTTGTGTAGCGTTTAGATTCACCTTCAGGGACTGAGGAGCTCCATTTAGAGGGGAGAAGCTGAGGACTGTAGAAGAACATGCTCTAAGCTCTTCCTCTCCTCTAAGGATGACACCAAAAAACAAACAAACAAAAAAAAAGAGGTCAGACTAACTGCACTTTGTCTCGATTCATAAATGAGTTCTGGCTCGGAGGACATGGCGTAGTTCCCACACGGCTGCTTCTTGCATGACAGAATGCAGTGATTACTGCAGGGAATCATCTCCGTTTTAATGCAACGCTGCTCCACAAGGTGTCTAAATGATAAACTACATGGGAAGCATTTTAAGGAAGGTGCACTACGGTTTTGCTTGGTGAACTTCTGTCCATGTTTCCCTCTGAGAGACTCTGCCTCTCTAAAATGCTCCTTACTGGTTGAAGTTTTTTTTTTTTTTATTTGTACAAACTGCTTTACCCGCCTTTTGTTGCCCTTTTTCCACCTTTACTGAGATGTGTTGCTGCCATAAAATTCAATCGGGAAAATCACTTAACTTTGTTGCATTTTTTTAAAGCGTCACAACTTTTTGGGGAATTACCGTCGGAAATTTGTCGACTTAATTCACACAGGAAGCACATCACTAAACACTTTTTTTTTTACTGAAAACCTTGCAGCCTATTTCTGTGAAGAGCTGCTGTCCCAGTTTGATACCTGTAACATTACTCGCATTATTTTGCTTGTTTATAGGAGCAGGCGTTTGACCCGTATGAGACTTTGTCCCAGGATATCCTCAAGAAGGAATTTCATGAGCACTTCAACAAGCTGATGTCAGAACCAACGGTCGGCCTCTACTTCCAGGTGAGATGTTTCACCAACGTCTGTCTCTGTAAAAGTTCGGCCTTTATGAAAACGCAAGCCGGTCGTTTGCGTGTTCACGCCCAGCAACAGCGTTTCACTATTTGTTCCCGTCCTTCTTTGAAGTTAAGCTGGATGTGGAATTCCTCTCAATATCGTTGAAGGGCATGTCATGACATATTCAGCGTCCTGTGTACACTTTATTCACTGCTGCTGTTTTGTTTTATTTGGACATTCCTCACAAGAACAGCATTGAATTAGCCTCGGTGGGGTGCAGTTTGGCAGCCTTTGAAGCTGAAATGTTTCTCAGGCCAGCGAGGCCAAATGAAGCAGCATCAGGACTGCAAACCCACCACAGCGAGCCGCTTCTCCTCCTATTTTTAAGGCCTTGAAAACAAGTCTACAGTTATGATTAACTATATATAAGGCCCCCCCGCGAATCTTCTCACGCTGCCTGTGCCGAGGAAAGTCAAAAACATACTTGCTGAATGGCCGTGCTGCAGCCGTACTGTATTTCAGGTTGGGGCCCTGCTGTGTTTACTCGAGAACCACCAGTCCAACCCCCATTAGATCAACACCGCTGCCACTATCCCCTGAATACTCACAGCCAGTGTTTATTTTCACATGCTCATTGTGTAAGAGTGGGAGAGAAGGAGACCAGGAGGTAATAACAATATAGCTTTATTTGTGTGCTATATTGATAACACAATGTTTCATTAAGAAATTGTGTATATAAATAGACTTTGTTGTTTTTTTACTACAACTAATTTGTAGTTTACTAGATGTTTAGTGTAAATAGTGGCGATAAGATTAGAACTAGGGGTAGAATTTAATAAGTTTGTACTTTTTTCACCCCTTTTCGATTATTAATGTCTTTTTCTTTATTCTTGTTATTCTTGTATAAAAACAATAATAATAATGTGGTCTGTCTTGACAAGATACACTTGAGCTATAAGTGAAACTGTTCAAAATAAATAAATAAAATGTTTTGCAGCAAAACATTTATTCCATAAATGATGCAAAAAAAGAGAAAATTACAGAAATGTTCTATTTATAGATTAGTTATATTATTAGCTTTAAAATGAAGAAAAGCTGCTGGATTGTTGTTTTTTAATCAATTTAATCAAGTAATTGGGGAAAATAAAATAGTATTTATTTAAGACTTTGCAGATGAATTAGTGATGGAGTTACTTTGGATTTTGTTGCTATTTCGATTTCATGCTTACAGATGGTTTGTGAAATTGGTTAAATTGCTGAGATAAGTGGATTTGAACCAACTTTGTGAATAGTATCTGAAAGCTGCTCATTCAGCTTCTTCACCGCTACACAGCTGAATTTATAGGCTCCAAACCAGATAATGGAAACGCACCTGAACATTTCTGTGTTGTAGCTTTTCAAACAAACACATCAGCGGATGCAAATGCGAGCCAAAGATGCCGTATGTGCAGAACTTATTAACTTATTATGCTTCACTACGATTCCTTACAAACTCTTAAGTCTTCATCATTAATGATTTAGTTGGTTGGACATCTCTCAAGAATCCAACCATCAAATAAGTACAAATAAGTTATTTTGTCAGTGTCACATAAGTTACAGCTATTAAAAACAGCAGTAAATCTCCTTAAACTCATCTCAGATGACTCATTTAGTCCTGAACTCTCTAGCTGTAGCAGGTAGCGTGTCTTTTATTATATTACATGTGATGACAAAATATCTTTTTGAAATGTCATGTGAGAGCTAGAAGCAGCTGTAATCTCACATTTCCAAACTTCGTTGCCAATTTTCTTGTAAATGATTGAAAAGCAGTGATTAAAAACAAAAAAAGGAATGTCCCCATCGTTTGTGTGGAGTCGCTCCCGATCTTCAGATCTCAGATAAACATGTTGACGTTAATTAAACCTACAGTGAAGGATAAGTTTGAATCCTTAATAAAACTCAGAATGACACTAGAATCAGCTTGTTCAGCTCCCTGGGCAACTTTATTTTGTTTTTAAAAGGAAAAAGCAGCAAACATTTAGTCTGGTTGGTGTGTTTTCAGACGTCACGTCATTTAGATAAATAACATCTGTTTCAGTTTTTAATCAAAGACAGAATAAAAACCGTTTCCATGGCTGCTGTTGAGACTTGACACTACAGAAAACCAAATCAAAACAAATGAACTTGACCTTCTACTGGGGACGGTGGGTCTCGTTGGAGCAGCATCTCCAGTATAATGCTTGGGGAAACACTGGCCACAAAGACTCAGACCCCTGAGGAGTAAGATAGGTCTTTTTGTTGGTTCAGGTTGTCATATCAGGCTACTAACTGGGAAGTGTTAGCCACAAACACACTGGATAATGTGATAAGCAGAAAGAAACGTGTTGTTTGTCACCTCCCGCCTGCAGTGATCTGTACAGTTTGGCTCAGAAACATGAATTTCCAGCAGTTTTTTTTCACTATTAAGTCATGAGCCATACTACTTTTTAAAGTGTGTCAGCTCAAATGTTTTATCTCCAGGTCATCATTACTTTTCAGCTGACTTATCCGTGTAAATAAAGTTTAATACGTTGATCATCGATGGTCCCAGTGGTTCTGGATCCAGGGAAAGTCTGTCTCATCATCTCTTCACCATCTTTGTACAACACAAGCTGCTGGGTAGACGCTTTTCTCCAAAACACATTGATAAACACATGCACGTTACAGCTTTTACTGTAATCTGTGACATCATTAAAGCCCCCTCTTCCTCCCCCTCCTCCTCCTCGGGTTTTGTACGCTCTTTATATTTCCTCTTCCATCATTCTTGACTTGCTTGCTGCTTCATTTCCCTCCCCCTCTGTCAGATAGACGTGTCCGTTGAGCACTCAGCCCCTGCACTCTGCACCGTCTGGTATTGTGGGTAAATTACATCGGCTTTTAAAAATAGACCAGGCAGCCACACTGCAGGTCATTTTTCTCCTGGGGGAGGAGGAGGAGGGGTGTGCGACCTAAAGCACATTTCATGTAGAAAATAAGCTGCAAATTAAGACGGCAACAGTGTGTGTGTCTAAAGTGGGAGCGTGTTTTGCTTGGAGGCATTGTGTATTGTATAACCACTGCTTTGTGTTTTATATTTAGGCTGCAGTGACAGTGATGCATGTTGCTGATGTAAAAGTAGCTGCTGCGAAAAAGAATATTTCTAAATGGTCACAAATTCGCCATATTATGCTTTTTCTTCTCGATGCATCTTTATCTTCTTGGTTTAGTGAAATCCGAGCGAGTGCAAACCTGTGGCATGCACTCGCTCGGTGTGTCATCAGCTCCAGTTAACATGAAATAAGATTTTAGATGATGTAATGATGACAGATCCGCTGAAATAGAAAGGAAAAGTATCCTTTTCAGTTCACAGCGCTAATGTGCGTAGACGGCCTGTAAGCCCTCAGGATGCTGACATATCAATAACATGATCTAAACTTAGGTCATTGTTCCCCAGCTGTCCATCAGTGTGCGTCAGGCAGCTGATGGCTTTCTTTTCCATGAGTCTTCCTCCCCTCCAAACGCACCCACCCCCTGCACAGACGCTGTGGCCATTGCTGTGGAGTCTGAGTACCAGCGTATTGATTATGAGTCGTCTATCAGGGGATCAGGAGATTAAAGTGGATACTGTGACACCCCCCCTCCATCCCTCTACTGTTACCATGTTGCTTTACTTGCTGGACTGACTCGGTCTCCTTTCACCCAGTTTACACTCTGAAACATTTACATTTTAATCTGGTTTACACGTCTTTTGTTCTTATATTAAAGTTATTTGTGAATAAAGCCGTTTCTGTTCTGACCACCAAACACAGAACTAGGACGGGATTCAACATGTCACTCCAAATTTTCCTTTTATAAAATTACATCAGAAAACTGTTTTGTTTTATAGTCTAAAAATATTTTCACTCATTTTTTTGGCAAGCTGAGCACGTTCTTTATTTATTTCTGTTTTATCTCTTGCAGTTCTAACTCGTTTTTTCTGTCTCCAGTCAATTGCAGACGGCTTTAAAGAAGCCGTGCAGTATGTCCTCCCCCAGCTGATGATGGTCCCCGTGTACCACTGTATGCACTACTTTGAGCTACTGCAGGTACGTAATGATTAGAAATGTCACATTTACTTACTTAAGAAATAATCACAGTATTACGACTATCACAGTTACTTTGCATAAGATAATTTTTCAACACTATAAATGAACATATAGGTGTTCAAATTTGATTTTCTTCTATTTTTCAATGCAGAATTACAAAATAATATAGCAGCACAATAAATTTACCATGAAGTCTCTTACCTACTAAATCCTGTTTTGTGTGAAATGAATAAATCCTGCATATTAACTCTATAGTTCTTATGCCTGGGTTCAGGAGGCTCTTTTATATAAAAGACTTTAATCAAACATCTCAGAACTTTTCTTCTCAACCCGAGTAGAAACTGTAAAAACATCTGGCAAGCTGTGACTCCCAGAATAATACTGGAACAGTGAAACCAATTAAACAAAGCTACATATCTAAATAAAATGTCCTTCTAAACGGTATTCTACAGTAAAACGGCACACCCAGTCAATACAAGAGTGAAACCATCAGTCTGTAAAGTAGAAAACGTGTTTTCTCATCAGTGTAATATAGCGTTCAGTGAAATAAGTCATGATATCATTCTGTAAACAATCTGAATCGCTCACATTTTGCATAGTTGCGTTTGATAAACATTGTCCTCTAATTTAGTTACTGAACATTTACCTTTAGGAAACATGTATGTCTTTCTTTATAGCAGGGTAGTCCTGCATGTTTTCAGTGTGTCCCTGCTCCAACACCTGGTTCCAATTAATTAGTCAAAATTCAGAACCCGATAAGCTGTTGGATCCATTCGCTTCTAGTCACGTGGATTGATGCAAGGATACATCGAAAACCCGCAGGTAGGCCTGTCGCAATAAGCAATAAGTCAATTAATCGCGTGATACGAAAAAATGAGCGCAATAAGTTTTCCGGTCGCA
>JBAMHX010000022.1:18910616-18929256 GCA_037177515.1 Pseudomugil tenellus
TATATATAGTCCTCCATAGCATTTGAATTCGTTGTTACATTTTTCTGTGTTTAATGCGTTCCAGTCTCCATGTACATTTGTTTTTTTTATGTCTGCTGGTTTATATTTGTCATTTAATCCAGTTATAAAACACCCAGTGGGTGTAGTGGCCTTTAAAATGACTCCTCCATGACAGAAATTCAACTCTAGCTCATATTTTTCATTTAACGCCACACTTTCATGAGCATCAGTTTTTTATAACTTCTATCATGCCTTTGGGGAGAAGTCAAACAGTGCTGCAAGGTCCTTCACTGTCTTCACTGTCCCACAGTCCTCCACTGTTCTCAGGTACATTGGTCCCTCTCTGCTGAGTCAGAACTGGCCTGAAGAGATGCAGACAGGACAACATCAGAGGATCGAGAGTTGAAAGTAATCATGCTGATCCTAATTTAAATTTTGCTTTCATTCGTCATGATATAACAAGATGATGCTCTTACCTTAGATTTTCCCTGCTGGAGTTGAAATTGTGAAAGTTTTGCCTCACTGGAGCTTGAATTGGTATGAAACCTTGTCTGTTGTCCTTTTCTGGGGCTGAATCGGCCTGCTGCATCAAGACATTTGGATTAAAACAGCAAGAAGATGGTCCCAATCCCTGGAAAACATAAGCTGCTTCCGGAAAAATAACAGAGGCTGTGCGTCTGACAAAGGACCATATTTCATTTTGACGTTACAAAATTCTACATAAAGTGGCCTCAAAATAGCAAATTCTGCTAACACAGTAAATAAAGAAAGAGTTTCCATCATCAGTGCCCATGATACAATGAAAGTCTTCAATACCTGCTTGGATGGATCATCCCAGATGGGCCTGAAGGCACTTTTCGCATGCAGAGGTGGCGATCCTTTCCTGACGCTGACTAACCTCTTGCTGAAGGAGCTAACGAGACACGGCGTCGGCCCATCGGCGTGCGGACCTGTGAAGTTCCTAAGAGGAGGATGAGGGGTTAATCTGGGGATCTGCCATCTCAGACATACAGTCCTCTCCCTCGGCGCCTCTTTGAACAGCTGCTGTTGGCTATACGAGGGCTTTAGAAGCACCGGCACCTGACTGTCCTCCTCCTCATCCTCGCCGCTGTGGCTCTCCATCTCCCTGCACAAGGTGCCATCAGGGCTGCAGGAGGTGACAGAGGAGTAGTCAAAGGCAGAGGTGTCATCGGGGTCCGTCTCGCAGTCGTCAAGGCTGAGGTTCGGACGAGGTGCCTCCAGCTCATTGGGGCCTTTCCCTGTGGGCTGGCTGAAGGTGCCCTGACCAGAGTCACTGGTTTCTCCCCAGTTTGCAGAGTCAGGGTTGAGCAGGGAGCAGCATGCGTGGCCACAGTGGCTGTGGGTAACCTGGTTTTCTCTGCAGCCTTTCCTCCTCACCGGGCTGCAGGACCAGCACTCCAGTCGCATCGAGTAGCAGCCGTCCACTCCGTTTGTGAGGCGAGCAGCCGGCTGACCATCTCTGTGAGAGGAAGAGGAGTGAAGAGGAAACGGCATGATCTTTAGAGCTGAGCAGGAACAGATCCTCAGCAAAAATCACATTTAAGGACTTTTGGTCTAATTAATGAGCTACAAACATCCAGAAGTTGAAATCCATTTTTTAAAATGATTTTGCAGGTAAACAAGTAATTAAAAGTTTTTCTTCTTCCTGCTGTATTGTTTGCGGCCAGCAGAGGGAGACACTCACCTCTGAGCGGCCATGTTGGACTCGTCTCCTGCCTGTTGGCTCCTCATGCAGCAACTTGCAGAAGATGCAGCAGCTTCAGCATCACAAGAGCTGCTGTGACAGAGTTAAACATGAGTTAATAAGTAAGAGAAAGTACTAAAGTTCAGGATGATATTCTAAGTGAAATACCTAGTTCTAGGAAAAAAATCTTTTTTTTATTTCCACTGGGATGAATAAAGTATTTTTATTCAATAAGGATCCCACAGCTTCAAACTCCGGCTAAAGTGCATGACAAAACCAGGTTGTGCTTTTTGTAATTATATCATTTGTTTATTTAATAAAAATTACTTTAAATGTTGAACTTTTGCAATATATACACTAATTCCTTCATCTATTTTCTATTAGTTCATAAAACTGCTTGGTTGAACCCAGAGGTCCATTTCAGTTCATGTTTTGAACACATTCAGGATCCATGGTCAGTTTCTGGGCTGTTCTGAGATCAGCCGAGTCCTTTGATAGAAGTGTCTTTGACTGCTTTTGAAAAATAAGGGAAATCCTTCAGAAATTAGAGCTTTTCTTTCACTTTGTTGGAAAATGTTGGGCTAAACATATCTGGAGGGAGAAAGCTGGAACTGCGCTGCCACAAGAATCCTGACTGGACTTATTCAAAGCAGTCATGTGGTTCTGCTGCACCAATGCAGTCTTTTCACAATGTATCACAGAGACTGTATTATACTCATGTGTAAAGATGTATATTACTTTATTATTTATTTATTATATTTATTTATTATTATTATTTACTTTATTAGTATCAATTTTTAATTAAAAGAAAAGAAAAAAAGCCAGAAAAGTTTAAACATTTTGTTGTCACATGTTGCTCATATATGCTCTCCTGCCCTCATGTTGGCCATTTATTATCAAATAATTTGAAAGTTTGGTGACTTTTGGGGTTAAATTATCAAATTGATTTAATAAATAATTATCTGGTGTATCCTTTGCTAAAAGAAAGAACAAAAGAAGCATCAGGGCTCCTTTTCTGTGTATTATAGCAAATTTAATCAGCTGATAGCTGTCAGAAACATCTTCAGATATGGTTTTTGTAGAAGTAAACTATTTCTTAATCAAGGGAAAGATGGAGAAAAAACATAAAGGTTTCAAATGACACAAGAACTGGACTGAAAATCAGGGACAGCAGGTCTGAAGGAGCGATTAATCCTCCCCCGAGTCATGACCTCAACCTTCCTGAAGCAGTCTGGAATCATCTGCAGAGAGACTGAAGCAAAACATCTAAAGAAGAGCTTTGAAAAGTCCTACATGAAATGTGGAAAACTGTTCCTGGAGACAGCTTAACAAGAAGAAAGCTTCTCCAACGAGGTTCCGGCTGCGCTGAAGATGCTCATTCCAGTCTTTTTATGCATTTGCTCTTTTAACTTTTCCTCACCTTTGTCCTGCTCCTTCTTCTTCCTCCCATCGAACATCCTCCTCCAAGGTCACATGACAGCGAGACAAAATGCTCCTCAGTGCTCGCTCAGTTCCCAGTAAGAGGCTGCAGTCAGGATGTTCTTTCCCAGTCCACTGCAGCAGGTTCTGCAGCACAACGAGAACATAATCAGCATATATTCAGACCTTTAATAATACAAATTACTCTAAAAAGAGTTACTGCTTAAACTTTTCAGTTTCCTTTTTTACATTTTAACATAAGATGTTTTTTTTCTTTTTCATCCTCATTTGTTCACGTTCATCCATTTTTGCATTTCAGGCCAACATGAAGCAGATTGACAGCAAAAATAGCAACAAAGAAGCAAAAGATTGGTTGTAATTTCTTTTTTAGTGTGTTGCAGACGTGGATATTAGCAGATGAAATGAAGCTTATTCGGACCCACCTGGATGTGACTCAGGTAGCTATGTATGCGAGCAACCGGCGCCAGCAGCAAGGACAGCAGTTTCATTTCCTCCCGCTCCATCTGGCCGCTCTGTAAGATCATACAGAACACATCCATCTGCGCTCGCTGTTTCTGAATCATGTTAAATGCTGTTACGCAGAAAATACCTGCATTTTGTTGCTTTTCTCATTCAGTCTGTTGAACTCCAGCGAGAGGAATGATGCCAGGGTTGTTGTGTATCCAAGATACATGTCTGAGAAAGCTGTCTAGACAACCAAAAATCCGAAAGATCAAATTAGTTTGGTCATTTCTAATAATAATGGACTGAAAATAAAAAATAAAACTGAAAATAAAAACATGGACTTACATCATTTTGCCCAATAAGCTGCACCAAAATATCTCCAACTAAGGATTTCCAGTGTTCAGCAGATAAACGCTCCTGCAGGGTGTTTCTGAAGAGCACATGTCGCTGCAGAAGCTGCTCCACAAACTTCACATACGTCTGGCTGAAAGGGAACGGACATGATGCTTTTTCACCGCTCAGAGTGATCAGACAGACTCCGATGATAAATGCTTATGATCGATAAAAACTTACTACGGCTCTATTGTCATCTGGTGAGCTGGCGGCGTCTTGTACTTGTCATACAGCTGGTTTAAGGTTGACACATACTCCCATTCAGAGTGGAGGAGCTGCATAGCCACCTGATGTCGAGCATCTGCAAAAAAAAAAAAAACTTTATCCTGTATTTTTTGCTGTTTAAGCAATTATTTTACTCAGGATATAATCTGAGATGCAATAAAAAAAATCTCACTGACCTGTTCCCTCGCTCAGTCCGGCTTTGAGACCCTGTAGGAAGCAGTGGAGGAGCAGCTTTCCTCTGGACAGACAGGCAGGGGGGCCCGCCGAACAATCACACTGATCACCGATCGGCTCTGCTGGATCACTGCTGGGCAACAACAAACAAATAACATGTATATACATCAACATTTTAAATGTTATTCTGCTTTGTTGAATATGAAAAGATGACAAGATCCTGCTTGGTGTCATGATGTGTTTAACTAAATATCATGCAATGCATCCCATACACTGACAACATGGTTTAAATGGAATAACGTGGTTCATTATAAACACAGTTAAAGCTTAGATTAATACATAACACTGTTATTTTTATAGGAAAAACACACAAGTTCTATGAAAAACTAAGCACATCCTATAATTCGGTGGCATTTAGGACCACCTTCTGTGGCGGAAAGAATCATTTCTGTGTAATTTCATCTGCCTCTCATTTCACATGGAGACCTTTCAGACATCCACATGGATGAAGTTCATATTGTTGTTCAGCATTTCAGTCAGGTCTGGATCGTTTCTACACGTTGTTTTTGTTTTTCATTCATTCGGCTTTGCTGCTGCGGTCAGGATTCTTGTCCTGTTGCCCGACGCAGTTCAAGCAAGCTAACTGCAAGGTCTGGTGGCAGCAAAACAAGCCCAAATCATCACCCCTCCACCCTCGTGTTTGGTTTTCATCAAACTGTCTTTATAAATAAATAAATAAATAAAACATTGTAAACCAAAGACATGTTGATATTTTCTTTCATAGAAAAGACGTTTTGTTCTGCGGTACTTCCAAACAAGCCACACTTTTCAGTCTTTATCCAGACCAGACCAGTAGAGTCTGAGATGAAGCTTTTTTTGGGCGTCTTTTTCAGTTTTTCTGATCTTTGTAAGCAAACATTACATCATAGTTATTCACAAGGTTTTCTTGAAGGAGTTCCCAGATGTCTTTACGCTAACTGGAAGCAAGTTGTAAGTGACATTTGTGTATTTTTTCTTTTTTTGTTTTGAGAATGAGTCTTCCTTTTTTTTTAAAATCAACAACAGCATTAACAGTAAATCACTCCCGTATCATCACACCTCCTCCGCCGTGCTTTATTGTGACATCTGTCCCTCTTTTATGAATAGAACCAAATATCTTAACTTTAGGTTTTCTGCTATTCTGGTGTCCTGTTCACTCCTGATTAACTGCTTGTTTCTGAGCCTCGCAGCTTTCACAGACTCAATCGAAAGATCACTACAGTCATTTAGACGCTAAATGGGACGTGGGGTTCAATGTCTTGCCCAAGGGCATTTCAGCATGTAGTCAGGGGATCCTGGAATCAAACCATCAACTTTTAGGTTGCCAGACGACTGCTTTTACCTCCTGAGTTACAGCTTCCCATTTCCTGATAGGAGTCAGTTCAAAACCAGCATTTCATTGTTTTTGCTGCTGTAATTTTAAATTTACTGCTATTTTGCGGCTTAACGTCACAAAAGAATGATGGATTCTCTTCTCTTTATTTAATGTTTCCTAACATACTAACGTACCTAATGCTAACAGAAAGAGGAAGAGCAAAATGGCAAACGTGGACCAGTCACAAGTTTTCTGATCTGCAGGTTTTACCTTTGTCTCTGCTTGGACGTAGAGCTTTTTCCATCCTGCTGAGGCCTGTTGTGTCTGCCGCCGTACAGCTGCATGATGTGACACCTCATCACGCCGAGTTCTTCCTGTAAGTCGGGGAAGCATTACAGCTATTTGCCTTTTATACTGTGGTATCAAAACCCAACAGAGAGCGATTTTCAGTCTCACCCTCAGAGACTCGACAAGAGCCTCCAGCCTTAGAGCTTTTTTCTGACAGCTCCTCCTGTTGTCCTCCAGCTCCTCCCTCAGGTGAATGTCTCCATGCTGG
Organism: Pseudomugil tenellus; assembly: GCA_037177515.1. Classification (NCBI taxonomy): domain Eukaryota; kingdom Metazoa; phylum Chordata; class Actinopteri; order Atheriniformes; family Pseudomugilidae; genus Pseudomugil; species Pseudomugil tenellus. The sequence continues at coordinate 18,916,908 of JBAMHX010000022.1, forward strand.
ATCTGATTGAGCTCCAGCAGTGCGCTGGTGAAGCCTGTTTTCAGCTCGGTGACCATGCATTGTAACTAATGGAAACCACAATTTAAAAAGAAACAAAAAGAAGAAGTTAAATACGTCCTGGTAGCCTTTTTTTTTTTGTTAAATCATCAAAGTTGTATTTTAATCCTGAATGTGTCTGAGAGGAATTATTCAGCAGCAGTTTCTGATCTTTAAAACAACAACAATAAATTGGATGTGAGCTGAGTGTTTAACAAAAAGGCTTGTTGATGAGCGAAGTTTACCTTGGAGATCTCAGCCACAAGCTCTGCCTCCTGAGGCTTCATGATCTGCACACAGAGACACACAAACAAGCACTGTTTGCAAACACACAGCAATGAATGCACACAAGCTGATTTTTCCAGCAGTCATCGAGAAATCCTGCAAATTTGTCCTCAGTTACTTCGTAAATGACAAAAAGTCTTTGCTTCTTTCTTTTTAAAATCGCAATTCAGTGACTTTTGCTTGCAACGCGCTTGTTTGTCTATGATACCTGCTCAGATGTTGCCCCTGCCAGCAGCCCCTCTGCTAAGGAAGTGGCAAGCCAGCCAAAGAGCTCAGCCCTGCAGGAGAAATGGCTGCAAGAGCCAAGATTCCTCCTTATAAGTCTGCCAACAGAAGGAGGCAGGGATCAACAAAAACCTGAACAGGGAAATAGCGAAAGCTTTGTAGTTTACATACCAGATTAACAAAAAGGGGTCAAACAGAGACAGTTATTCTCTGTTTTTGTTTCTTTTAATTATTATTATTAAATCCATTTATTAGTTGTGACGTTTTAATTTCATAGTAAAAGACTGTTTTTGCATTTATGACTCATTAAAATATTAATAATGATGTCAATTATTTATAAAAGTCCAAGAATGTAAAGTAGCCAAATAGAAATACCACAAATAAAAAATAAAATAAAATAAAAAAGACTAGAAATGACTCACCCAACTTAAAGCTTTTCTTTGTCTCTCCTGGATTAACAAAAATTATATTCCAGAAATCTGTCAAAAATAAATTGTGGGTTCTGCTCTATGATTCAGCTTGTTTGGAGTTGTTTGCGGAGTTGCAGAGCTTGTGTTGCGATGTGAGCAGCTCCGTGTCGACAGCAGATGTCCTGCATGACGCTCAGCAAGGTGTGAAGCACGAGGATGCTGCTGCACACTGAATGGTCGGTTAATGCAGTTTACTGTCTATGATTAGATTGCTCTGCAGTTTCCATCCTTATTTGTTCCTATAAACTTTTGCAACATATAGAAGCAATAACCTAAAATTAGGAAAGTATTAGTAAGATAAAATACAAAAGAAAAAAAGTTCGCTTGTATTATAACAAGACAAAGCAAAAAGAAATAATAGTTGGGAGATTAAATTAATTGTCTTAATCAAGCAATTGAGTTAAATACTCAAATATTCATACTGTAGTAATATAGTGTTACTTGAGATGTTCTCAGCATCACGTCCCCCTAGTCGTGTCTGTGCGATTCATTCATGTTAGAAACAGTTTTAAAAGGTCGTCTTAGATTTAAATACACATTTAGTTGGGTACATAAATATGTAAGAACAAAAAAGCCAAATCACATAACTTCGGGCGTTAAAAAAGCCGTTTTATTGTTTCAAGTTTCTCAAATTTAGATAAGTTTTGGAACCTTTTTCTATTATTACCCTCTTCACTCCACCCGCCTTAATGTGTCCGTTGTGTAAATCCAACGCTCCCTTTGTTGCGCTATGTTTTTTAGTTGGGCGTGGCTAAAAGGGAATCCTTGAATCTAATTGGATGGTTGCTTCACTGCCTTTTCAAATTGTAGCACCTGGTCACTGTGCTGTCAAACATTCAACAGGAGGAAAACGTGAGTGGTAAGAAATAAAGAACACTATATTGATATACCGAAGATATAAAAATATTAAGCAGTCTCTAAAATCTGACTTTAAAAATTCTTAGCATTTCATTAACCTTTAATGGTAGAGCGATGATTACATTAAGCTAATTTTACGTCTGTTATATGTGAGCTTCACGGCTAACGTTAGCTTGTATGAGTAACTTCTCGATAAGGGATTGTTTGTCTTTTTGTCGGAAATTTTCAGTCAGAATGGATCGTGTTTGGGTTTAGTTGAATAGTTGGTGTATAAATGCAGTACACAGCTGCAAATCAGCTACTCAAAGTAGCATACACATGTTTCACAATCTGCTTTCAACAGCAAAAACAACACGTAATATGAAATATCGCGAGAGTTACGTTAGCTAAAGCTTAATTACTGTTGAGATTACATCAGAAATAATGTGCTTATGTAATTTTCTGTCATTTCTTATTTCTACAATACAGTGTAATAAATACCTGAAACAGACTGAACAGACATCCCCTCTTTAATGTCCCAATACCTGAATGTTTTTCATTTCCCAGCAGTTTGGAGGTCTGAGGAAATGAGAACAAGTGAATTTGACTCTTCATCTGAAGATGAGGAGGTGAAAGAGGAGCAGCTGACTCCTTTCCAGATTTCCTGGTAACATAAACCATATAAACATTTCTCTTCAGTATCCACCGAAAAAGCACGTTTCTATCTTTGTATACTTACTTATTTTTACATTTATTTAAGGTTGCCTTTGTCTATAGTTGAGTGCTCACAGTCTCTGGGAATATGTGCACTACCAGGTAAAATTTGATTGATTTTGATGTCCTTTGATGTTGTAATACGTTGTAGTGTTTACAGAAATGATTAAAAAAAATTATCTTTAACTTTAGGCTGCAAATACAAAGAAATCCGCCGGAGTCTGCAAAGAGATGTTGGTAAGACAACATGCGGGGATCTAAGTTCACTGATATACTTTATAGTTTGTGATCAGAACCAAGACATGCATCTGTTTGGCTTCTGCACAGAATATCGCAAAAATATTTACAACAATTAAAAAAAACATTTTTATATGTAGGATCCTTTAAGCAGCATCTGTTTAGAAATCTTTTGTGTATTTAATCTTGTTTCCAGATGAATTCCAGAACCAGGGGGTTCAGGATGTGTTTGTTTTCTGCACTAGAGGAGAACTTAACAAGTACAGAGTTCCCTCGCTTCTGGAGGTCTACAGGCAGCGAGGTCTCACGGTTCACCACTGGCCGTTCCTTGATGGAGAGGCTCCTGACCTGGAGCAGTGCTGCCAGATCCTGGAAGAGCTGCAGATCAACCTTGAGAATAGCCGGAGGACGGTTATCCAGTGAGTCAGATCACACGACAGAAAGAAGAAATAAAAGTAGATCAGTTTGTAAAAGAAAAGTTTGTCTCTTTATTAAAGCAGGACACGTAAAGTCAGCAAAGCTGTTACTGAAAGGCCTCTGGGAAGCCTCGAACTCCCGATGGAGCTGATTAAAGCTCACCAGGCAGCGTGAGGACGCTGTTTCCTGTTTGATGTTTAACCAAGTGAATCAAAAGGGCATCGCTATCAAAAACTTGTCCAAAAAGGGTTAAAAATAGCCACAGATGCAGGCGTGCCTTTAAAGTTCGCAGCGCCAGATGGCATCTCACCACACACGCTTCTGTTTTCAGCCATCCTCAGGACACCTCTGCTTACACAACAGAACAATTTGCTCTTTAGTCGTACGATTCATGAGATTTTTTTTCTCCTTTTCTCTTCTTCAGCTGCTATGGAGGCCTGGGGAGATCCGCTTTGAGTAGGAATATTTTTTTATGCTCTGAATGTTAGCCTGTGTTCTTGATGCCGTTGCTAACAGGAGTTTCTTCTTGTATGATGTTGAAACAAATCTTTGCTGCATCAGTCGCTGCCTGTTTGCTGCTTCAGCTCTCCTTAACAATGACGGCCAATAATGCCATGGAGATCCTCAGAGAGCTCAGAGGAGGAGGAGCGATACAAACGGTGAAGGTGAGGCTCCCCCTTCTTCTTTTTGTACAAAAATCTGTAACTTGCCTCTCAGGTTTGATACGCTATGAATTAAGGTGCATAGTTTATAAAAGAATAAGCACAATAATCATAATAATAATGCATTCAGTCCTTAAACTCTTCTTATCACACTCAGTTTAAGGGCTTGTGTTTGTAAAATGGCAAAAAGAAGAAAAAAATCCTGAAATAAATATCATTATGTGTCTGTAATGATGCAGGAAGGTTTTACATGACAGTTTATATTCTGCAAAGCATAATGTGACATTTCTGTATCTGTTTCCAGTAAGCTATGCTAAATCAGAAGCACGCTCCTTCAGTGTTTATCTGCTTCTTCATACGTTCTTTTCGCTTTTCTTTAGCAATATAACTTTCTTCACGAGTTTCGGGAAAGATACGGCATCTACAAAGAGAGCAAAGAAGGTTCCACAGAGCGCTCTGTGTCTCGGTAATCCTGTTGATCTCTGATAACACGGATCTCTTCAGACTTGCTCAGCTGTGTGTGATTATTTCCTTCCTGCGTGTTGCTTATTGTATTCTTTAAGAACTGCACTTTAAATGCATAATATATTGTCTTTCCTCAATGCTCGCAATCTGATTTTGTGTTAAAATTTGGTATTTTATCACTTCCCAAGAATGTTTTTTATTTTCTTTACTGCGCAAAAGTCTCGATTCACTCGTCATTACTACCAGAAAAACAGGAAACGAGTATAAGAAGCATTAATAGTATTAAAGTATGACGCTACATGACTATATTATTTGTAATTATCTTTATTTATCAACCCGATTCCTGTTAGAGAAACATTTGTGTCATTTCTGGAAGTAATCTTTAGGAATGGTTCTCCAGGCATATTGAGGGACTTTACAAAGATCTTCTTTAGGCGTCAGGATCATCCCACACCACTTAGTCATGTTGTTCAGGCTGTGAGGAAGATTTGTGGTATTTTATGTCCAACTGTATCATCACTGCCATTGCAATCAGAATGGCAATTTCCTAAGATACAACAAAGGAAATGAGGAGAACGGGTTTTTGTAACAGGCTTCTAGAAACAAAAGTACCTGATTTCAAACATTTGGTTGTTTTGTGCAAAGTAATCAGGAGCTACCCAACTCTGTGTTTGAGTTATGATCCTTTTTAAATGCTTAAATCGTTCATATGAAAGTTAGGGATATTCAACTTTTGCATAAAATTGACATAAAATGTAAAGTTGATGCTACATTTGTATGTCATGAATGTAGGACATTTAGATTCATGCAATGATAATTTTCATCCAAAACAATTGACACAAACTTGAACAGTGGTGTTTACATTAAATGTCAACGTGTCCAATAACTTTCACCTTTTAAAGGTTTTAGTGTACATTAGGTCATTTTTTTTTATCATACAAGCAAATGAATATCCCAAACTTTGTGTGAGTAGCGTTTTCTATGAGAATGATCAAGTTATTACTGGGTGGGAAAAAAAGCAACTAATGTTCAAAGATAAACTTTGAAAGACCTTCAGATTGCTTGAACTGATCAATTCCACTTTAAATGATTACCAGTTAACTGGGATTAAATATCTATCAGCACTTGCTTTTTGCGTGGAAACATGTTTGTCTACTTGTAAACATTTCAGGTTTGAAAGTTAAATGCATTTATATTCTTTGCATTACATGGAAACTGGAATGTTTGTTATGTCAATGGTTTCCACTTTTCTATGAATAAACCACTTCCAAATAAACTCTAAAAATGACTTTAATAAGATGAAAATCGGAGTTAAAACCAACATCAAATCATCCGATTCATGCTGAAATACGTGAAACAAAACTGTCACCATTAAAACTCTTGTCTACATCTGAGTGGGATTATTTTATTTAGATTCAAATCAGTCTTTTCCCAGATGTGATGTGATGGGATACAGAAAATGTCTGACTAAATCCTTTTCCCTGATAAATTTACATGTCAAATGACAAAAAGTCTATTTGGATCAATTGCTTCTAAACTAAAACACGAATTTGATTTGGAGATGAGCAACAACACGGAGTGCTGGAAACTCTGCTTTAAAACAAACAAAAGGATCGATAAAGGAAATTAAAACAATGGAATAAATAAACTGGAGTTTAACAATGTGGAATATTTGGTGTCAGAATAAAAATTCAGAGACAAAAACAGAATTTAAAAAGGAACATTCAACAGTATGGCACATCAACAGGAAGCTAACAAAGCCTAAAGCCGCGTTGCTTCTTTATGCCCAATGCATGTTGTACCGTTGAATCAACCTTTTGCCTTACTGGTAGCTTTACGGGCTAATCTAGAGATGCAGGACAGTTTACAATCTGGATGAACGCAGATGGAAATGTTGCTTCTATATCTGATAAACCAAGTATGGAAACAATACATCTGAAAGTTTAAAAACGGATCTTAAGACAACCAGACTGAGATTGTATGCGCGCAACATGTTTACTACATGCTAACCAATGCACTTCAATCCTCACGGAACCATCAGTTTAATTATCTGTAGACAAAAAATAAATCTGGCAGGAACAAATCAGCTGTTAAAGCCCAGACACCTGGAAATCTACCTAATCTTTAAACACTCCGGTTGGGAAACGTGATGAAAAAAACTTTATTTAAATCCAAAGCATTAAAATGTCACACCACTTAAAATAATAAAAAACAAAAAAGAGTTTTCTGTTCAGATTTGTTGTGGTTCCCCAAGAGTGTTGAAACTGCAGTGCTATGAGGGGAACGCTGCGACCGAGAACGTCTTAAAAGAGGTGAAATGTTTCTGCAATGATACTCTGCGCTGTTTGGGGGGGGGTCGAGAGTTCATCCTCCTGAAATGGCATCTTGTGTTGCTGAGCAGTGCTCTCCGGCAGGTCCAACCTTCCACTGCTACATCGTTTATCTGGTCTGACTGTACGTGCACGTCTTCACGCCCTCTTAGGAGCTCACCAGAACATAGATCATCCTGTTAGAAGAGAAGGACGAGTTGCTTAGATTATTAATACTGAGATGTAGTTTTAAAACATGCTCAGCTCATTAAAAACTTAAAAAAAAACAAATCAAAAACACACCCATAGAGATAGTAAAAGAAAGACAGGAGGTAGAAAGCCAGTTTGCACCAGCCTTCTTTTTGACAGTACGCCAGGATGTCGGCATTCATGATGGTTGTTGGGTCGTAGAGTCCGGGACAGCTCATCACAGGTCTGCTCATATACCTGCAGCGACACAACCAGCTCATCTCCCGATGCAGACAAAGGCACCGCTTTGGCATGCGTACGTTTACAGAAAATGTGTTTTCATCCAGAAAAGGATGATGTTTAGGCTGCACACAAACCTCCACACATGATAAGCCAACAGCGGTAAGTTGAGACAGAGGGTGAGCCACTCAGCCGCGCAGAAAAACATCACGCAGAAGAAGAAGTGGATGAGATACTCCGGCAGCACCAGCTGAAAAGAGATCAAGTCAAAAAGAAAAGTTACAATCTGGTTTAATTCTTCTGTCGCCATTTTCTCTCCTTCATCACCAATCTGGAGACTAGGTCCGTCTGTGCATGAAGATTCATAACAAATGCAGCGATTTATAGGAAGTCCAGACTATTTAGTAGGAAGTCACGGCTTTTTGGCCAATAAAACTGGATAGCTCGGTTATTTGTACTCTGAGCCAGACTTCTGAAGATGGTCAACTCCACAGAAAGACTAGTGAAATATGAGGCTGTTACTTTATAGCAAGTTGTTCTCACTGATGTCGCTTGATCTGACACACGAGCCCCTTTCAGACTTGCTGTTACCCGGATATTATGCGGACATTTTCTTTTCGTCCCTCATGTCTGAAAGGTACCGTTCTGACATTAAGCGGGTAGATAGACGCGGACTTGAAGACCAAGTACAATGTCTGCTTAATTACCAGGTAGACTAATCAGACATGCAGGTTAATGTGTGGACATTAACCTGGGGGGGGGGCAGATGCTACCACACGAAGCGACGATGTAATTTACTACAAAACGTAAACACGGAAGACTAGAGCCTAACGTGCGTAACCGAGAGATAAGAATATAGCAAGAAGTCAAAGAACTCCTGGCAGTAAGGGCTGATGTATAAGAAAATATGTGCAGGGAACAGCGTGGGTTTCTGTCTTTATGACGCTTCAAAGCCAAACTGGAGAAGCACCAGATAAATAAAACCAAACAGTGATTAACAAGCACTGAACTATGAAGCTGCAATACCACGAGTTCAGCGACCATAATAGATAAATGTGGAACTAGACATCGCGACAGTAAACAAGCTGTTCAACAGGTAAATTATATTCTGATCTAATATGTTTTGTTGTTGCCACCGTTGCACAATGATCCACCATATCCCGTTTCCAGGACAACAGTCTTACACGGACATTTACCTGTCTAAACGCATTTACTGTGTAATCTCCGGTAATGTTGCATGTCTGAACAGGCATGTCCGGGTAAAGTGCGGGTGGTAAATGTCCGGATATTACCTGGTTGCTATGTCTGAAAAGGGCTATGGAGAAATAAAATGTCTAATGTCATCTGCAACACATGAAACAGGGTGAAAATTAAGACCTGCCACCTGCAAAACCAGTCTGACTCAACCCAAACCCAGTAAAAGACTTTTACGTCGGCCATGTTAAGCACAGTGAAGTTCATGTACTTCTACTCTAATGTACGAAAAATGCACAAAGCTTCTGACATCCACATTTATGAGATGTTAGAAGACTATAAAGTATATTTGCAAGTGGATGGGAAAGGTTCCTTTTCCACCCTGGTTCAATGTCATGCATCATCACGTCTGATAAATAAAAGAGGGAGACCCATCAACAACTTGCTCGGAGAATATTTGCCAACACTGACGTTTCTGCTGTGAAGGCACATCTACAGATCATCCTACTTCCTCACGGCACGCTGGAGGACGACCATGCCGTGAGCATAGCAGTGTTGGTGCAGCAGCCTGCTTCAGGTCAGGTCTGGTGCGGGGTTTGGGGGGGGCAGATGGAGGCACCACATGGAAGCCATGCATTCAAAAAGAGCAGAGGGCGGAGGCAAACCCCACCGCCCACAGATGGAAAAGGTGAGGGGCGTGTGGGAAGAGGAAGGTGCAGGATGGATGGGGGCTGCAACGTGCGGACATCCTGCACTGTGCTGCCAAATACATGACGACTGATCGCAGCACCTTGCACGTGCTGAACGAGCGAATGGACTGGTTCTGGTAAAAACTGCAGAGCAGACTATGGAGCTCATTGGAAACTAGAAGAAGTCTGCTTTGTTTTTCTCTTTTTAAAATCTTGGATAACTCCTCCTACTATGGAAACCACTAACCAATCACTGGTCTTTAATAATGCTGAGCTGGAGTGTTGACACCCTGCTGCCATCTGTTCTGAACCACAGGTGATGAAGGCTGGAGCCAAAATCTTAAATCTGCTAAAGGTTGACTTAAACTGTAGCGTCCTGATGAAATGTTACACACTCAAATGATCACTAGTGGGTTCAATTAATCTAAAGTCAACATTTGTACTGCAAGCTGCATATTGGCTACAATGTAATTTCAAATTATCAGGGTTTGATTTCGTTCTAGAAATAAGTTTTCCCTCAGACTCAAAATGATTATCTGACTAAATTTATGGGGAATTAATTGTATCAGTAGCTGTAATATATGCAAACAAAGGGTAGATTATAATAGAGATCATGCATGCTTTGAGCATTTGCAAGTCTTTTCAGTTAACAGCAATAACTTACCAATTAATTTGTATCATTGCAAGTATCATACAAAGCAATATGGTCGGGACTGTCTGATCAAAAAGGTTTCATATGATACGGGGTGAGTTAGTTGTTCAGAGCCTAAAAGTTACCAAACTACAGTTTCATACGTCTAAAACTTAAAAGCTTGTAACAAAACTCCTGCCTTAGAAGGTTTATATATGAGGCAATAAATGTAGTATTTTTAAAGTTCATCTCAAAATGAGCATAAGGAATAAAATAAATAAAAACAAGGGGGGAAAGAACATCGATATCTTATCCCAATAATAACTGAATCTGATTAGTTAACTGAAAAGACGATTGCAAACACTTCACCGTGCAAAATGACAAGACTTCAGACTGAATTGAACTGAACGGGCAATTTAAAGTTTGGTACAAACCTTTAAAGCAATTTTGATTCTTTTTATCTTTTTGACCTTTTCAACAGTCTTTTTGCCATTTAAAAAAAAGCGGGAGGGGAAAAAAATAGAACAAAGAAAGCAGATTGGAAAAATAAAAAGTTGTTAGAGTTTAACAGCTTAAAAAAAATGACTGAATTCATAAGAGGCAGTTTATTTAGCATAACAGTGCAGAGAAATGCCAAAAAAGACAAGATAGGCGGGTAAAGTCCTACTAAAACAAAGATTTTAGTACAGAGCACATCTGCATGCAGTAGAGCCAACACAGGTGTGTGAGGTAAGACGCTGGCACTTACCGGATTTAAAGTGTTGCATTGATCTATAGGATTTTTGTAGTCAGTCTTCAGCTCATCAAATGCAATAATCTGGAAGACAGAGAGAGGATGAGGGGGGGGGGGGGGGGATACAAAATGAAAGATTTCAAATTAGCAGTAACATTTTGTTATGACTAGATCTAGCATGCTATTGTATAAATTAGCTCAATAACACTACATGTAACTTAAAGCTCGACTGGGATTAAATGAAATGTCACATAGGAAGCATTTTAGAAAGACTATTGTAAATTATTTTTCCAAATTAATTAAACAAGTAAAAACTGATATACTTCCGCTTACGTCACGTGATTAACTAAATAATCACTGTTAAGCATTTTACAGACTATGTAACCCGTTGTAAACTTATTTCAGCAAAAAGCATTGTTTTTTTAATTAAAAAAACGTGACAAGTTGAGTGTTTCGCAATAAATTCTGTGACCTTTCACATAACTGATGTTTATCGCAGAAGCTTGTCGCTCCCGGATTGGATGAACATGTTAGCTTAGCTTGCTAAATGCTAAGTAGCAGGCTAGCTGTTAGCGTAACACGGCTATGTAGTTTGGAGAACTTGACAGGCTTGTGGCAATTTTCTGGCGTTTATTTGATTATGGGTGATGTTAAAGAGTTTAGTCAAATAACTCCAAAATACACCATTCGTTTTGACGAGGATAACTTAATGTTAGCCAGCGACAAAGTGTGTGTCATTCATTCAACAAGGCGTTTCAGAAGCAGTTTCTTCCGCATGGATACCCTCCATAAAGACTTGGCCAGAATCTACAGGGACCTTTAAAACCCTCAACCGTCCCTGTTATGTGACGAAGAGGCTGGCCTTGCGTTGGCTCGGCTTCCTCGCTCCTTCACCTGTATCTTTCACCAGCGTTGAACTGACAGGGCCACGTTCGCTGCAGATGTGTACTTACATGCCAAATAGCGAAAAAGATAAGCGCCGCCGTGAGCAGCAGAGCAAGCATGTAACAAAAGGCCGCGAATGTGAACGCCATTTTTCTCAAGTTCTTCTAGTCGGTTCCTGGCTCGGTCGGCGGATGATGCAGGCAGCTTCCCACCGTTTTGAGATTTGTAGGGATGTCTTCTTCTTTATCAATGTTTTACCAGATAAAATGCTCTATAGTCTCACTACTGCCATCTTGTGGTGTTTTATTTAAATGCACGCAGTTTAATGGTTTAATCTTTGGGTTTAATTATTCTTTGTAGTGAATAATACTAAGCTAATAATACAGATTATGATTATTATAACACCATGCACAACTCCATGATAGAATCATGAAATAACCTAATCCAGAAATGGGACAGTGGCTTCTCTCCCGCTGTCCAAAGACACGCATGTCAGGTTCATTGGTCATTCTAAATTGTCCAGAGGAATAAGTGTGAGCAGGAATGGTTTGTCTCTCTGTATTGACCCTGTGATGGCTGTTGAGGTGTCCTATTTGCTGGGATAAACTCCAGCTTCCCACAATCCTGAATGGGTCTAAATGGTACAGAAAATAAATGACTGAGCTATCAGAAAACTCTGCACACTAGCAAGTCCACCTGTGAATGAAAGAAAATGAAAGTTTTGTATTGGTCTAATCCAAGTCTGGACTCTTTCTTCTTCCGGCTTCTGAGTGAGGCAGATGCTTTTCTTCCTCCCTGTTATCCTTTGCACTGTCTATGTGTATTCTCTAGTAAGAGCGTATCTCTGCACCTCTTCCTGATAAAATCATGTTGGATCTGGTCGGCTGGTAAAACAAAGACATTGACCAAAACTTTTTCACCCGGAGAGCGGCGAATGACCCGCATGTCCGAGGGAGACACCCGGCTGGGTACAGGAGGGATCTGTGGTTGACATGGAGAGCCCTGTGTCTTACGGTGATGTCTCTGGATGATTATCTTATCGGTTTATGACCATCGGTTTCCCGTTGTTTGGAATTTAGAGGGTATCTGGTGAGTCCCAACTTGGAGCTGCTGTGGACAGACGCAGACAGC
>JBAMHX010000022.1:18929356-18944473 GCA_037177515.1 Pseudomugil tenellus
ATCTATCTATCTATCTATCTATCTATCTATCTATCTATCTATCTATCTATCTATCTATCTATCTATCTAGATAGATATATATTGATACATATTGTGTATATTATCTCTAACTGGTGTAGAACCATGTTCTGGTTTTAATCAAATTATTTAAATATGTGCTTTTGTTTTGTTTTAGGGGGTAGAATCATTTCCATCACACAAAAAAGCGCAGACAAAATTACCAATGCAATCCATGCTGTGTATCAAATTTACGTTAAATCTACCTAAAGGTACTACAGTGTTTAGTCTCAGCATTTTAAGGATCATAGTTTTCTGCTGTTCAGATGACATTACCTGTTTACTAAAGTCTTTCAGTCAAGTTTTTCAATACCATTTTCACAATTTCAAAATGTTATTTGTGTGACTGTAGTATTCTGTTTGTTCTACGCAACATGTTGTGTTGCAATCGACTTAATTTTGAAGTGTTTCCTCTGACGGACAGACAGCCATCGACTAAAGATGAAAGCATCGACTAGTTTTTCCAGATCATCAGATCTTTTAACTTGGATATATTTTTAAGGTGATAGTAGCTGATTTTATTCCCTTAATGTGTTTTTCAAAATTTAGGTCAGAGTCCATCACGACTTCCAGATTTCTGGCCTGATTGGTGGTTTTTAGGTGTATAGAGTGAAGTTCTGTGACGACCTCTAATCGTTTCCCTTTGGCTTCAAAAACAATCACCTCAGTTTGTTTTTGTTTAGCTGAAGAAAGTTTAGACACCTCCGGTCATGATTTAATGCATTTACTAAGATCCTGTACAGGACCTCGGTCTCCTGGTGACACAGCAATGTATATCTGTGTGTCATCTGCGTAACTATGGTAACTAATGTTATTATTCTGTATGACTTGTCCCAGTGGGAGCATGTAGATGTTAAACAGGAGAGGTCCCAGGAAGGAACCTTGGGGACGTCCACATGTAATTCTTGTTTGCTCAGATTTGAAGTTACCTATTGATACAAAGTACTTCCTGTTCTCTCAGTACGTTTTGAGCCAGTTTAGTACAGAACCAGAGAGGTCCACCCGGATCTTCAGTCGTTGGAGTAATATATTGTGGCCTACTGTATCAGATGCAACACTGAGGTCCAGTAAAACTAAGAGTCATTTTTCCATCGTCTGTATGTAAACGTCACTAATGACTTTGGTCAGAACAGTCTCGGTGCTGTGATGCTGTCTGAAACCTGACTGGATGACATCATAGCTGTTGTTTTGTGCTAAAAAATCATTTATCTGATTAAAAACGACCTTTTTAATTATCTTACTCAGACATGGGAGATTTAATATTGGCCTGTAGTTGTTCATTTGTGTCAATATTGTCCCGTTTTAGCAGAGATTTGGTAACGGCTGTTATCAGCGTCTTTGGGAAGACGCCTGAAGTTAAACACAACTTTAAAATCTGTAACAGATCAGACTCTGTGATCTGTATGCAGGATGTCCAACAGGAGGAGTTCAGCTGATGTAAAATATCCTCCACATTTTTGCTATTAATGGGGTGAAACGTCATGGCGTCATGGTGTTTAAACTGGTTTTCAGGGGAAACAATATATGTCCTGAACCTGGTATTATTAAACCAATTACTTGTCTAATGGTTTGGATTTTCTTTGTGAAGAATTCACAAATTCATTACAGCCTTGGTGGAATAAAGTTCAGGTGTTGCAGATACAGGAAGGTTTGTCAGCCTGTCGACCGCAGCGAATAAGACCCGAGCATCATGACAATAATGTCAGAGAAATAAGACTTTCTTGCTTTTCTCAGCTGTAAATTAGTGCAGTTTTAATGAACCTGTAGATATGTATAACTGAGAATCTGTTCATGTTTCGCTCCCTTCCCCGACACTAATTTACTTTCCTGCTATCCTCTCACATGACACATCCTGTTAGACAAACTTTTTTTAATAAAAAAGAAAAGTTATGTGTTGTGTTGTGGAGGGAGAGGATTTCTCTGATGCAATTAATAAAAATAAGGAATTCACGTCTCTTGTCCATAAAGTTACTACTGTATCAAACTCTTATTGAGAGACTGAATGTCTAAAGTTTGGTAAAGTAAATATGGCAAAAAGAAATAAAAAACCATTACATTAAATGAAAATAACAATCTATCATTTATTTACTAAAAATTCCTCTTGGTGTCACATTAGTAAAACAAAGTGTTTTTTTCTAATTTCTGCAGAGGACAGATTTAGAGAATCACAAATTTAGATATTTTTGATAAATAAAAATGAAAAACTTGTTTAGTAATCTGAAATATCTAAGTGTGATAAATGTGACTGTTTTTCCAATTATAATAAATTAGGCGAGACAAGTTTATGTACAAGATAATAGAATAAAAACAGAAATAACATGGAAACATAAACATTTCAGTTTGAAAACAACAGCCTGGAAAGCAGAGGGGGTAGACTTCACAGTCATTTTATTTAACAGGACAATAGACACCTTTATAAAGTATGGAAAGTACAAATATCTCAAGCTTCACTGATGCCACGAGGCAGCTGGTTATGATTGACATTTCAGGTGTTTTTAGTAAAAAGGAAAGGAAATAGAAAAGACATCTGATCCGAGAGGACACCCGTTGAGCTAAAACTACGCATTTACAGGTTAAAGCAAAGACTCAAAAGGCCAAAATGCACTAATTTTCACCAAAGCTAAGAGATCCACAGGACATAACCAGAAACAAGGCTTGTAAACGTACATGAGCTGGTCTCACGTGGAGGAAACTGTAACACGTGGATAATTTTACTACATCTCACGTCCACTAACAATATAAAGCAGAGTTCCTTTTAAAAGAAATGACTTTATTTTCACACCAAACAAAAACACAGCTGCTGTTACCAACCAGATGTTTGAAGACCTTCTGTGCAAATAAAACACATCGAAGTCAAATAAATCATACAAACAAGCAGATGTGTCACGAGGAAACCGCCATTAGCTTTATGCTAACTTAAACTCTAATGAATGCACTTTTCTTACAGTAGCTCTGCAAAGTTTACAGGTTTGAAAAATGAATGAATATAATTTTTAACAACATTTTCATTCACACGTTAAACCAGTGCATTGCACATCCCAAAATTAACCTGTAATGCATTGATCAAAATCCTTTCTAATATTTGATAATGTTCATTTCAGACAGTTTCTTTTTCATTATTTATCGCTGAAAAACAAGGGCAGTGTTCAACTTCAGCCCTAAAAATATGAAAATCAAGCGTGCTGGAGTTCTGAGGGATCATATCAGCTAACATGAGGCTGACTGTGTGAATCTCAGCTGTAGTGTTATCAGCAGACATCAAAACAAGAGATTACAGTGATGTCCTTTTGCAGCAGTTTGCACATAAAGCTGCTGTGTAGTGTAGAAACACTGATTGTGCGTACATGTTTAAGTCAGGTCTCTGGGATCGGAAATAGTGTTTTAATATTAACAATGTTTTTTTTTGAGGTTCAGATAAGAGAGTCACCCTTGTTCTCCTTTAACAGCAAATGCGTCTATTGCATTTGTGTTTTGGACTCGTCACATTTCAAACAATAAAAAACAAGGCATTAGCATGGCAGACGTAGCTTCGCTTCATCCATTTCCCAAAAAATCTGAGTCAAAAGCGACACTGATAAGATCTGGGGTTCTTTTTGAGGGTAGAATGAACATGCCAAACTGATGTTAGCCCCTTAATCACAAACAAAAATCTGCCATTTAAGTGATTTATCAAATTGCATAAAAACATGACTTTAGCATTTCAATGATATTTGCTACTATCAGTCAAATTATGCAGCTTTTTTTAAACTTTTTAGGGCGGATTTTCCTGGAACTTTACTGGTTTAAAGTAGACATTTTACAGGATTTTAACAGTAAAATGAGTTAAATTGTCATTTGAGAAAAAGTACGAGACGAATATGGTCTTGAAAATATCTAATTTCTGTTCTTTTAGATGTGTGTTTTTTTCATTTGCTAAAAGCTCAAACCTTTCTGACTCAGAACACAGACTCAGTTGAAGAGTTTAAAAAAAGTAACCCTACAAACAATTACAGACTTTAGAGATTGGCACAAAATATGAGCAGCTGCCACATTCAATGCATGCATGTCAGTATCGGCATTCAAAAGAAGCTACATTTTTTATTCTGTATGAAAATGACCAACATTCTGCCCTTTACTCACCAAATCTAAACACGAAGCACGCATGGTGTTTGGAAGAGTCGCAGCATCACTCTTAATCTGCGACTGCCACGGAGCAATCAAAAGTGGCTTTTATGTGACAATTAAGCACAACATTTATTAACACAATAACAGCAAGAGTTATAAGTTACAATAACCGTTAACCTTCCTAAAGGTTGAGTTTCCCACCGTAGGAGAAAAGCCCAGGAGATTAAAAAGAGAGCAGGTGATACCTGCATGTGTCCAGTGTCACCGTCATTGTTGTCAATGTCACATGAGACTTAAGTTTTGTGCAGAAATGTTCACATCTGGAATGTTTCAGTGGAAATACCGTTCCCTAAATTGCTTAGCAAGGTCTTCACAAAGTGTCATTTCTTTAAGTAGAGATAAAAGTAAGTCATGACAAGCTAACAGGGCTAAATCTGCTGAACAATAAACCCCACGTTGCACATCTGTCAGTGTGTTTGTGCGCACAGATCAACACACTTACGGTGTATCAGTGTTGTTCTTGTTATGTCTATCGCATGTAACTTATTTCAAATGCCCTTGAGTGAATACTGGACGAGAGTCTGGCTAAGATAAACCTCATTTAGTGTTTTCTGGATTGCAGCTATGACCTGACTGGAAGGGACAGGAAATGAATGCTCTAAAGTAAACATAAACTACATATACAAAGGATTAAAAAACAAACAAACAAAAAAAAAGATTCCCTCAAATTGTGAATATTAAAAAGATAAAAGGTTCCAATCTGCTAAAAAAGAATACCAAACTGAGTGAAAATTAAAACAAAGTGTTGTTAGAAAGCCTAAAAGTTCTCCTGAATGAGCATGCTTTGGAGGGGCGGATCGATTTCGTTCCACTTTAACAACTATGGGAGTGTTAATTTAACACAGACACGTCACTGGCACATGGAGAGCTTGTATGGGAGACAAATACAGACCTGCGTCAAATAGAATTTGCCATTTTAGTGACGTTTAGTTAGTGCCATAACTGTTGACAGTCACAGAAGTACTTTATCTCCTGTGATTGTCAGCCTTCAGGCACAAACTGAACTAAAATGGATGCATAAAACAGAGCAAGATATAGTCACAAACACTATTTAAATCAGGTCTGACGCACAGAGGAGGGAAACATTAACTGTGGTGTGTTCTCCATGAGAGATGACACGGGTTGTGCAAGCTGGATCCTCCTCGCATGCCATACCTCGAGGTGAGGCGGTTACTTTAGCGGAAAAAGCCCAGTTTCTCCCTGAGCCATTCTTCTGTCAGGTCCTCCGTGTTCCTGATCTCAAACACCTGTTAAAAAATAAAAACATGAAAAGAAATCCTTTAAGTTTGACTAAGGGAAAAGAAATGTAATAATTAGAGCAAGGTTCTGATTTAATATTAATAAGATGAGTATTTTCCTATTTGTGGGATTTAGTGACATCTAGTGGCAACTGAAATATTGCAACCATCTGAACAAACTTCTATACTTTCTGCAGCAGTTTCTCCTCAATCTGATCAGATCAGCTGTTCATCAATGCAACATGTATCAACACTAAACTCCCTACTAGATACCGTGCAATGGAAATGTCTAATCCAATTAATAAAAAAAATGCTTAAGCTTCAAAACATTTAAATAAAATCTTTGTTTAAAAAAAATCCTGAGTATGCATGGGGTGAAAGTGGAGAGAAAAAACTTTTAAACAGGAAGGACAAACCTCTGGCAGTACGGTACACCTTAAAGGCCAAAATTAAGACCATTGCATACTCTGCAGCGGCTATATTTTTTATCACAGGAGGCTATTTAACTATTTGGAAGTCAGCTATGAATCTGATTAATGATTATTAAACATTAGTAACTACGTGGCCGATGGGGGCAAATGAAAAGTCATTCTACCTGAACAGAATTAGTATTTCCATCTGCATCTCGCATGTCTCTCGCAAGTGGTTAAAAACTAGGGCAGCAACGATTAGTCGACATAATCGACAATGTCGATTAATCACATTAATTAGCTCATTTCTATAGTCGACACATGGTATGCTTGGACATTTACCGCAACGGCTGGACAGTAGGTGGCGGTAATGCACTTTCTGTTAGTTGCCAACTGCCATTAAACTCCAAAGAAGAACAAACAGAAGATGCATTCAGTGAAAATGGAGACACAAACGATGGCGGAAAGTCAGACTGAAGCGGAGAAAAGAATAAGATCAAAACATTCAAAGGGGTTTGACTAATCGACTAGTCGACAAAATAATCGCTGACTAATCAACTACCAAAATAATCATTAGTTACAGCCCTATTAAAGACATTTTGACTTTTCAAAAAGTATTTTCTAAAAGTATCGTCAGCATTGTCAATAGTTTTATATGTCCTCAATAAAAACAACAGCTACAAACAGTAGAGTTGCTGAAAACTGATAATAACACTTCTTAAAAATAAAGAAATCCCTAATAAGAAAAGTCTTAATCTTCTAAACATCCATTCTGTAGCTACAGAGATTTTACTTAAATGTTAGAATATAAAAACACACAAGGATTAGTTCTCTGGGAAACATTAAAGTCCTCCCATGAACCAAACTGTTGGTCTCATAATACAACAAAAACCCACTGATAAACTAGAATGACGACATCGGAGGTGATGGCTGGGAGTATATCCGCGAACACCCCCAATCTTCAATTTCCCTGATCCTGGAATACATATACAATAAAGCTCCACATACAATCCAACTGATTTATCATATTTATTCATTCAGACAGCTTTTCACTAAACTGAAAGGTATAAAGCGAAAATATTTTTCAGGTTTGAGCGCCCTTGATGGCCAAACTAAAAATGAAATCAGTTCTTCTGCTCTACAATATCTATGCATATGCAAAACATGAAAAAGCTTCAGGCTATCACGTTAACGCAAAAGATCTGCAGCGAAATCTTAATATCCCGACACTCCGTTCGAGGATATAAAAAATCGAATCCTCACAGCTTGTGAGATTTTTAACTCTTTTGTGGCAGATACGACAAGGCCACGCACGGACTGGCAGGACTCACTAACCTTGGTCAGCTCAACAGTTTGCACCAGCTTGTTTTTGCTTCCTGCGTACATCATCTGCTGCTCTGGTCTGCAACCTGCGATGCACCAATACGTACAACAGCAAAGTCATAAACAGTGTCTGAACACCAAGAAATGTTTTTTTTTAATAATGTGAGGGATGGCATTACCGACTGGACTGGAGAAGATGAAGCAGAGCGGATAAGACACGCGTCCATCATCATGCTCATACTTATAGCTGTAGACGACAAACGTTCTGCGTGCTAAGGACCGTTCACATCACAACAGATCAACTTAAAACATTTTTATTTCTTATTTTACACATAAGTGGGAGATTGAGATCCTTCTAACATATGAAAGGGAATTAATAATTAGAATAATATGAGTGAGATCATCCATTTAAAGGATATCTGGGCTGTCGCTCAGGCAGTTCATCCTTTAGCTCATTGGGAGAGATATCCTAAAAGATAAAAATGTTATGAATATTGGTTTCCTTTGCACTTTGTCTGAAAAATTACTTGTTTATTCAATTAAGCAGCTGGCAGACAGAGATCAAAACAAGCTCTATGTTTAAAGCACAAGACTAAACTTACCTCATGTTCTTCATCAAGAATAACAAGCTGCTTGTCTTTATCAATTTTCACTAAAGGGTGGAAAAAGAAAGAACACATAATGTAGCAAATGACTAGATTTATTTACGTCAAACAAATGTGGTGGCTTACAGAATAGTAACAATAATCACTATATTTAATATGTGCCACTGTGAGCGTGAGACTTAAAGCCTGAGTGCATGTTACGCAAACACACTGCTAATCCCATTCAGCAGAAATGATATTCCGAACCAAACATGGAAGAGATTAAAGCTTACGCTCTATTTTCATACTGACATATCTGACAAAATGCGCTTGAGGCACAAAAATATGTAGCAGCAAGCTAGCTTGTATCTTACAAGCACAAACCAGAGATGTTCTTCGTTACATTTAAATGACATAAAACGTGTCTTCATGAATAAATAATTCAAAATAATAATAATACAGTTTATTTGTTGATGCCTTTCTGACACTCCGGCTCACCTCACAGGATAAAACACAGAAAAATACAAACAAATCAATATATACAATAATAGATAAAAAGATACATTAAATACATAAAACAATTATTAGATGCATTGAGGATCTTAAAGTGATTTTGTCAGCTCATTTCTGCTCTCCATGGCAACAAGGTGGGCGGGGGACAGTTAGGTGGATCTAAGGGAAAGGACTGGTTTGGAGACGTGGAGGAGGTCAGAAAGGTAAGAAGGGGTGGTGTGATGATGGAGTTTGTGGTGCTGCATTCTGGACCAGTTCAAGTTTATGGAGAGTTGCAGTAATCTAGGTGGGATGTGACAACACTGTGAACAAGTATGGCGAGGTTTTCAGGGGTGGGAGGGGCGGAGGCGGTAAATGTTGCGGAGGTGAAAATATGCAGAATGGGTTGTTATTGATGTGTGATGTAAATCACAGAGTACTGTTGAGAATGACTCTTCATCTGAGGGAAGGGAGAGATGGAAGAGTCGTCAATCTGATGTGGAGAGTTTGGATTTAGTGCCAAATAATAACATTTCTGTTCTATTGCAGTTTAATTTAAGACAATTTGAGCTGAACCAGGACTTAATCTCATGAAGACAATCTGTGAGGGAGCATGGTGGGAGGGTGGAGTTTGGTTTAGTAGAAAGATGTAGAAAATGTATGTGGTGTTTTTGGAAAATATAACGAGGAGGAGGGGGTAGATGATGAATAGGAGGGGGGCCAGGACGGAGCCCTGGGGCACACCTGTGGTGACTGAGAGTGACTGGGAGGTTCATGTTTTAACTGAGTGAAGCCGGAGACTTATGGTTTGAGGAGGGGTGTGGGTGATGCCAATGGGGGAGAGTCTAGCCAAGAGGATGGGGTGGGAGATGGTGTCAAAAGTCGCACTCAGATAGAGGCGGATGCCTCTAGATAACAAACCAGAGTCAGCTGCCAGAAGGAGATCGATGGCGATTTTAGGTAATGCATATTCAGTGGTACGGGGTAGGTGGAAATAAGTCTGAAAAGGTTCATACACAATATCACTATGGTAATAATAAGCTATGGAAAGAATAGATATTTTGTCGACTTATTATAAAGAAAAGTTGGGGAAATACAAAGAGGAGATAGCTTTAAGTAAAGCTAACAAGCTAACACACCTTTGGGTAATTTGAGAGTCCTGTAAATTGTTTTCTTTTTGGCTGGAATTCTAATAATGTTAAAAGACTTTTTGGGTCATTTTTTAGTTTCTTTTTTTAAAAAAAATAAAGCATTTTTTAAAAGTTTATATACACTTTAATTTATAGAGTACTTGAATGCAGTCATTAGAAGCTTCTTTAGTCATGTGGTCCATGTACCTTCGACTAAACCTTTTACAGTTCATAAGCGAGAAGACCAGATTTTTCCCTTATTCACACCATGCTGAGTACAGGTGTAATGATTGACATTAACAATGGCTGCTTCTTTTCATGGCTCAGTAAATCTTGACAGTGGACCAGCACATACTTCGGCAGCACATTCCTGTAAATGGAACAACCTTATTGTTGATACACATGCGCATTTCTTGTTATAACATGTATGTAGTGAACAAACTTCCATAAACTGCAGATCCACTATTTTTAATCACATGTCCTGTTTGGAAATTTTGCCCTCAAATGCCCATGTTACACCCGCACCACACCCGGTTTTTCAACTTAGTTTGTTTGAAGCGTACGCTAGTCAGCCGGAAAGAAGAGAAGTATCATAAGAGTGTTTAAATGGACACAAAGCAAAAATTCAGATGGAACGTTATCAATAAGCCTGCGAGAGAGGAAGGTTGGTGACTTACTGACTATGGCCGCATTGTTGGTCTCCTTCCGGAAACGGAACTTCCTCAGCTTTTTCACCAGCTCTTCATCCACATCACACACCACCAGAGATTCGCTCTGATTAAAAATAAAACAAGTGACTCAAATCAAACTCAACATTTTATGAAGAATGTATCTTGTAACATCTTACAGTTAGATACTACATTGCAGCTTGGACCTGCGCTGAAACGGCCTACATCCCGTTTGATTCAAGAGTTTGTAATGCATTTCCACCTGCTTCACACAGAAACGAGCACCGAGTAACTCTTCTCTCTTTATGTTTTCCATTATTCATAATATAGGCACACGAAAGTTAGTCTAACTGTTTTAGGAATGTGACATTGACATTCCTGAGGTTCAGTCCGCATTATTGTGTATTTGTTATCACTGTCCCTGATCCAAGTATGAGAACCAGACAGTTAAAGATAAAGAGCGGCTAAAACTATTATTTTCTATTTCCTAGAGTAAATTGAACAATTACAACAAGCTGGAAAATACAGTTTATTGGAAAATGAACAGAAAACAATGTTCAAAACAGCAGATTTTGAATCACAGCAAACAGCCGCAGTAATACTTTTAGTTCAAGTCCAATCAGGCCTGGCAGATTTAATCCAGAGAAAAAGCAATACACCAGTCTGAACAGGATTTTATTGGTCTAAACCTCCATCACGTCCACACATAATATTATATAACACAGTCACAAAAGCATAAACTCTCCAGGAGTCTTTGCAGACCCTCTGAAATCTTTAATTACACCTTCATGAACAGATGGCTGGTGGGAGTCAGGATTTCACTGAGCTCTTCCAGAGATTCTTACAGATTAAGAAATGTCTGGAAGAGCTAAGGCCCTTGAAAGAACAGGATGTATGCAGAAAAGATGAGAAATAGGCATGATAATAGGAGCTGGGAGTGACCACATGTTTACTTTAGGTTTACATTCCTTCAGACACTTGCAACTGGTTGGCCAATTTGTCAGCTAATTCATCCAAGAAATGAGAGTCAGTTAACTTTGGTAGTATCCGTCATATGCGGATAGTAATGCTGTAATAACGCATCAATGCTACTCGACAGTGAAGAGAGTCGAGTTGTCATGACACACAGGGAAAACCCTGGAGTGAAACAAGTAGTCAATATGATAAGCAGACGAGCTAGCCTTGAGGTAATTCCCTGAAACCAAAAACGTATCGCTGAGACTACCTGCATCAATACACACGAAAAGCGCAGTAAGAAAAACGGAAAATGCTCTACAAAATAAAAGGCTTCTGGGTGTCTATTTAGGTTACTTCTCACGTTTTAGCTCAAAGGACAAAATTAAAGTACAAGATTCAACAGAATGGACTATTCTGTGCTTTAAAGTTAATGATGTGACGCTCGTTTTTAATTTCTGATACATTAAAGGGCATAGATGCTGAAATGTATTTTATGGTTTCACGCCGGTTTTATTCTGAAACCGCGGACAGGAAGACTAATCATTTCTGTGTTGACAACCTTGACAACGAAACAAACAACAGGGTGGAACTAATGCTATGCTAGCAGGCTAACGCTAACAAATCTGCGATCTCACTTTTACCCCAATACTCCCTGAAAGTTCCAACTTGTTAAAAGCCAAAGATTGACTCACTGAAGCAAGAGACTTAGATCTCGCTCGCTAGTTAACAGAATAACTTACCATTTTTGAAGAGTTAGTATTATCCCCCCTATGCTGCAGCTGCTGCTATGAATGGCAGGGACGCTTTGTGTGCGTGTTTTTTCTTTACTTCACATTATCTTGTGACTGGTTTGGCCAATCCCAGAAAAGCTCCCCCTACTCCAAAAGTTGGTCAAAATCAGTTTTAACTAACAGGATGTAAACAATATACTAAATTGACTGCTTATATACCCCCCATTATCTATAAAAACGTATGTCGATTTAAAAAGAAAATCACACCTATTTAATTCAGAAAGATGCATTTTATGGATTTTTTAATAGCTATTTCAGATATTTAAAATATTTTATATGCCTTTGTAGTTATTTTTGTTTCCCATTTACCGTTGATTATTTCAGAATTTTGCTGTTACAATGTTGTTATTAGAGTGTCTTCTCTATCTTTGTGAGGACCAAATTGGTTGGTGACCATGGAGACGGTAAATAAATGACATTTTGGTAGAGTTACGTCCATTAAGTCAAGACTTGGTTTAAGGTTCAGCTTAGAGTTACATTTAAATGAGAATTTCCTAAAGGGTTGGAGGATATATTTTTTAAGGTTAAAAGAAAGGCAGAGGAATTCATTATTTCAGTGACAGCTCTTATTGAGTTATGCACCGGAACGCGCCCATTCTTCGACCTACGTCATCAGTCAAGCGCGTGTGCGTTCTTCCTTTTCAAGAGTTGTTGTGAGAGCAGATCTAACGTTAGCTTCTACTTGTGCACAGGCTAAATTAGCTGGCTAACTGAATTCCTCCGCTGGGTAAAATCATCGCTGTTGCCTTTTATCATTTGAGACGAGACCAGCTTCTGACCAGGTAACATGAAAACTTAATTTTTAGCACTTAATTTCTTCGGACACTCTAAAACTAGAATAAAACAAACGTTAACTACCAGTTAGCTGCTGTTAGCTAGTTCGCTAGCCAACTCTAACATAATTTCTGTCAACATTTTAAAACTTAAATCCTCTGTTAAAATGCAGTCTAAATACAGTGAAATATCTGTATAGCGTGTAAAAGTTGTGTTTCCGTAATGTCGAGCTTTTTAAACTCTTCCATAATGGATTTTGTGAATCACCATTCGAGGATGGAAACATTTAATCAGCCTGAAGGAGACCTTCCCACTGTGATTTAGTTAATTATATCTCACGTAAACCGGTGTTATAAGTACTTATTAATTCTGATAAAGAGTTTTTTTCTGTTTTGGTTTAGATCATGGCAGATTTCTCGGTGAGTTTAAAGTTTTGTGTAATTTCTGTTCACATCATAGTAATTTTAGATGTCAGTTGCTATGGCTGGACAAAGTCATTTTCTTCTTTTTTTTCCCCCTTCTGTAGCTGGCAGATGCTTTAGGAGATGACACACCAAGTCAGGTTAATAAGATGGGCAACACTAACCCTTCTGCCCCTGCCAGCAACCCGCCGCCTCCTACAAACCCAGGATGGCCTGGTTCAGCCCCAGGAGCTCCCACTCAGCCCTCAGCACCAGCTGACTTTGGCAGTGGATCTTCAGGCCCAGGGGCTCCAGGTCCATTCCCATTCTCCTCAGGTCCCGGAGCACCAGGGCAATACCCAGGACCCCCTTCAGCACCCGGTGGGTTCCCAGCTGGCCCTGGAATACCTGGACAATATCCACCTGCACCAGGAGCTCCAGGACAGTTCCCCTACAGCCCAGGGGCTCCTGGGTACTTTCCGGGACAATATACACCCGAAGGAGCTCCAGGACAACTACCCGGAGGTCCTGCTCCTTACCCATCTGGACCATTTCCTTCTGGCCCCGGAGCACCCCCAGGGCCTTATCCAAATGTGCCTTTCCCTGGTAGTCAGGCAGGAGGCAATGGGATGTACGGACCAGGAGGTCCTGGGACATGTCCCCCTCCAGCTGGCCCTGGATCTTTCCCTGCAGGAGGGTTTCCCCCGCTACCACCTGGGACTTGGGGAGCACCTGCAGGTGGAGGTTTTCCCCCTGCACCTGGCCCTTTTGGTGCTGGTCCTGGGCCCATGGGTCCGTATGGTGGGCCTGCTTTTCCTGGAGGAACATTGGTGAGTATTGGCATTTTAAAGACATTTTATTTTGCTTGCTTGCTGGTGTATCTCTGCTCTGGCGTGATGAGGTGAATCTGGTGTCAGTGTTGCCAACTTAGCAACTTTGTTGTTGAATTTAGCAATTTTTCAGACTTTTTTTTTCCCCCTAAAAAACACTAATGACACATCCAGAGACTCTTTCTGCTGTTATTGCAGACTGATGTGAAAGTGTGTATTTTATTTACTTGTAATCAGCCGGGCCGCTCCACATGCCCCTCCTGCATCCAGACGCGGTAAGAAGAGCAGGAGATGATCATCTCCGCTCCATGACCAGACTGAAAATGAAACCAGTAAAGCCGTTACTCATCCTGACTAACAGTCAGATATTAATTTTTCTAATGAAGAATTTGGACAAAACCATAAAAAATTAAATGTTTTAGACTCCTAATTAAAAACTAAACCACATTTAATAAAAAGTAAGATTAAAAAAGAAATCTAAGCATATTGAGGCTGTCATATCATCAGTTTTGCATCTCAGGCCTTATCTCCACCTGTGGTATCATCAGTTACAACTTTATGTACCAGTTTGATTCTGCAAATTATCGGATGACATCATTAAGCGACTTTTAGGACATCCAATTGCTACTTTACTTACTGAGGAGTTGGCAACACTTCCTGGTGTGATCTGTGTAGGTTTATTTAATGCTGCAGGTGGTGAGGATAAATCTCTTCCCCTGCAGTTGGGGTATATGTGAGGCCTTTATTTCACTATTGTTTCTGTATCTTGGCGTTCGCTGGGCTGCAGTGCAAATATAAAATAAAGGGAATATTTGGTCAGAAGGAGTTATCAAAAATGTATTCTTGTCTTTCAGCCCAGATATAATCCACCGTTTTATTGAAAGCAATGAACTCGACTTTTCAATCGGACAAGGACGTCACTTCCAGAATCAACACGTGGTTTGATTACAGGGCCGTAGACTTGATTCATATAATTAATGTCCAGTTGTGTTTAATGAGTGGGATGCAAAGCTTTAATAATGTGCAATATGATTCACATAACATGTTTAATATATTAAGAGATCTTTTTGTATCATTTTTATATCATCATTTAATTTAGCTCTGACTTGTCACATGTGTGTGGTTATGATTAAAGATATTTTTATTTACTGTCATTGTGCACTGATGCAAGTTTATTCTGCAAAAACTCAGGTTCTCCTTCATTGCCATGAGTAGTCACTGTGACTTAAAGGAGAACTTCGCTTTTTTTTAACCTGGGGTCTGTTGTCATCTTTCCTTCCATACATGTGAGTGATGTA
>JBAMHX010000022.1:18944573-18966791 GCA_037177515.1 Pseudomugil tenellus
AAATAGTAAACTATTTGGTGATCCAGCACAAAATCTCGCCGATCGTCTCTCTTTACCTGAGGCCGGAAGCAGGAAATTGGGATTTGGAAAAGCGAAGTTCTCCTTTAAGAAAGCGTGTGGAAATACATTCAGATAATGACTCATCAGGGTGTTGCAGTAGGAATAAGGGAAGGGTCAACGCTTTGACTCATGTTTAATGACATTTTTTTTATTTTATGACATAAACCTCTCTGTTGTAAAGCGCCAGGCCAAAAGCAAACAACCTATTTACTGATAGAATGTAAATAATATGATGCATCTCTTTGACAATGTTATAAATAAAAGAAAAAATGGTTTTGGACTTTTTTTTTTTCTTGTAAAGCAGAAATATACATAAAAACAAGTCCTGATCATTTCCCATAGGAGTATTTTCACAGTTCATAGCGGTGATGTTTCTTCCAGATGGTGCCGTACGATCTGCATCTCCAAGCTGGAATCATGCCTCAGCTTTTAATCACCATCATCGGGGAGCCCGTTCCTGGTGCAGACAGGTACACGTTTCTGAGCAGCTTTAAGCATCAACGCCTGTTATCGGCAACAAAACTGTTTCAAGGAGAAAAAACTTCTTTTGTGCAACCGCTCTGCATCCAGCACAAATGTTCTGTCTGTATTTCTGCTTTTTCAGGTTTCACGTCGACTTCATTAAAGGCTCAGATGTCGTCTTTCACTTTAATCCTCGCTTCAGCGAGCAAACGATTGTCAGAAACTCCAACCTTGGAGGATACTGGGGGCCCGAGGAGCGTGAAGGATGCTTCCCGTTCGTTCAGGGACAACGTTTTGAGGTAAAACGTTCTGTAACCGTAAAAGAGATGATAAAACACTCCAGACTGTAAAAACCAGAACGTCATTTCAAGGTATTTTTTTTAAAACGTCTATGATTTGATCAGAATGAGAGACATTGATACCTTTTATAAACATGTGTTGAAGGTGATCGAACACAACTTCCTTGACATTATAATTTATACTCAGATTCGACGCCTTTTTCTGATATAATCTGGAACAGTGATTTGTTGCAACCTGTGCTGACATTAAAATTAACCAGGATTGAGTGAATTTACATAAAAAAAAATACCGCAGGTTAGCTTTCTAACCGTTCATCGTGTGTTTTCCACTCAGCTGAAGATCCTTGTGGAGGAGAACATGTTTAAAGTGGCGGTGGACGGCACTCACCTGCTGGAGTACGAGCACAGAGTGGGGGGCCTGGAGGAAGTGACCCTGCTGCGGGTGGTCGGAGACGTCATCCTCTACAGCGCAGCCCCGAGCATGATCTAAGTTTGGAGCCAACCCAAGGACATCCGAGAGGCCCAGCTCGGACTGTACCGCTACATTTCAAATACTTTGGTGCGTTTAAAGGACATTTGCGATGATTAGATAATTGAAGTCATTGTTTACTTGGGACATTTGTAATCTAACAGAAGACAGGTTAACCCAGGTCTGAACACTATAATCCCTTCTTTCATTTCTTCCTTTTTTAATTTAAATTTGATGAAATCTTATTTAAAACCACTTTCAATCCGTTACATTAAATTACACAATAATATTCAAGTAGAACTTGAGGTGAAGTTCGTCTAAAAAAGATGTTTTGATGGGAAAGTTATTTATGCTGAATGATATGATTGTAGACTTCCTGGAGAAATGCGACGTGTCCCAAACATTTCTGATATTTCCACTAGTGACAAGTGTCTCCTTTACTTGTGTGCTTATTATTCTGTTCTTTCTATGAATATCACGATGAGGCTGTCTAGTGCATGGAAGCGAAATGCTACAAATCTGCCTAGTTTCCTTTTTATTTCACTCCTAAACTCTGACGATGATGAAATTTAATAATGTATTTATATACTGACTTTCTTCCTCCTTTCTTCAGTTGCAATCCTCCCAAGCTCTTGGACTGGAGGGTTGTTGAAATGTTTCATGAGTTCTGATTTCATGTTGAAGTCAAACCTAACGGTGGACAAAGAAAAGCACTTATGAAAAGCTGGAGAAGCAAAGGGGATGAGTTCCCAGAGTTGTTGCCAAAAAGAGAGTTTTGAGATTATTAATAAACGGGCAACAATCAAAAACTGATTAAAAGTGCTAATTATTCTACAAGTTTCCTGTGCTGCTTGTTTCTGCTTAAAGTAGATGCAGGGATCATTTTATTTACCTTAATTCTCTGTAGTCCTGTCGAAACTGAAGGTTTGGAGGATTTACCATTTGATCCTACTGTGACACAAAGTGCATCACATTTCTTACTTCCTGTTGCCCAAGCTGCAAAAATGATTTCACAGATTTTAGTACAAGTCTCTGACGGTTCTGCGTGGGGGGGGGGAACATTTCCACATCAAAACCAACTTTTTCTATATTACTTTATCACTCTCTTACTATTATTAAATAGAGTAATTGTTAAAATGATTTACACTTGGATCTTTGGCTTAATTTTTCTTTAAGTAAAAAAGATAATGTGCAATATTATCATTAGATAAATAACAGATGAAACAAAGTAAGAACAAAACAAATTCAATGAATTTCTGATTATTTGTTTTGTGTGCAAGATTTACACTTAAAACATTGTTTTATTCCTTTGGTTTAGTTTTTTTTACTGCTGTAATAAGAGTATGTTCCAGTCACTGTTGGTATTAAATATTAAACAGGTTTGAATTAACTACATAGAAATCACAAGTATTTAAAGTAAAAAATGTGCTGAAATAAAGTTGAAATTATGTTTAAAGTCAAATTACATGTAATTGAAGTACATCACCCTAATTACTGACACACTTTGTATAAAGTTTTAGTCAAATATTGTAAGTACAATTTACCCTAAGGGTTGTTTGATTCGGTAAGAGTGAATTATTTATAGCTTTTCAAGGCACCCAAAGTAAGCCGCATGTGTAACCACAGCTGTCCTGAAGCAGACTGATGGGAAGGTGGCAGCTTCACTGTCATAGGCTTTCATTTTAAAGTAGTTTCAGATTATAAATGTTTTCTTATAAGTTGCAATTATCTATCTGGTAACCCTGTATGTGAAGCCAAAGTCTATGAAAACTTTTCTTACTGCTGCATTTGGTGCATCGATCAGTCAAGGAAATCAAACTTGTTTTATCTACGTTGTTTGGTAGCTTCGTTCTTTTGATTTTTAAGTAAATTCAGATTATTTGTCCTAAATAAGAGATTCGAAAGATCCTGCTACGACTAGCATTGTACAATACGTTTATTTACTATTTTAGTTTATAAATATCTTTATTATTGAAAAAGATACAAAGATTTGACCCTTTCATGCATGCAATAATAAAAGAAAACCATTTTTTTAAACACAGTATTATATTGATGCACACACATGCAATGAGACTTTTTTAATGGGATTTTACTTTGTGTTTAATTTTTTAAGGTATTTATAAAATATATTATCTCAAATATATGATCATATCTGAATAATTTTCTTTCCCTATTTATCACTAGGTCATTTATGGTTAATATACAGTATATTTATTCTTCAATGGTAGGTAAATCATTGATAGATCCTTGTTCATGAATATGCAAGAAAAAGCTTGTTAGATGTCCACTGTGGTAACCACTATGCATGAAAGGGTTAAAAACTTGTAGAGTGAGGCTATTAAAACAATAGTGGAGACAAAACCACCCCTAAGACCTGACTGACCCCTCCAAGAACCACCCAAAGTGTAAAAGCAAAGCAGAACTGTTGTTTAGTGTAAACTGATCTTTACCTGGATAAACCTCAGATGTCTACTGAGCCTGATGGTGACTAATAATCAGAGTTCCTCTTGCTACACAGGTACATTACCTGTATATGAAGCTAGCACAAAGATGGCATTTTCTTAGAAGGCTGCATCTGTTTGGTCTGCACTGTGAGATATGGTATAGCCCTCACACTCCAGAGTAAGACTAAACTGCACAGATGTTAGTGGAAACAGTCTGTACGTAGAGATTGTTTATGAAAACATGAGCAACTCTCCTGTGTTCTTTTCTTAGAATATGATCTGCTGGCCTCAGGGAGCCGCTACAGAGCCAGCAGATGCACAGCAACAGGATCAGTTTTATTTCATTCCCACTTCCATTTCTCTCCTTATCAAACAGTGAAACTTCCTTCTTAAAGGTAGTGGGGAGGGCGTCAGCTGTGGATCCGCATCATCATAAAAAAGCATAGATGTGTTATTGGTGTTTATTTTCTTATTTATTTTTAAATCATTTTAGCTTTTCAAATTAGATCAAAATTGATTATCATTTTAGTTATAATATAAAATTCACCCCCGTACTTTCTAAAATGGTCTCATCTTGAAGAACTGCTGGGAGCCCATTAGTAAAAACACCTGTTCTAAATGTACAGGTATTCCCAAAACATGTCAGAACTTTTACTTTATGGATTGTACACCTTTTATTAGAGCAGAAGCAGTTGTAAATGTCATGAAATGTCAGGTCATTGTAGTTCATAGGTCAGCCTGCAGTTCCGACTCTTACCATCGGGGGGCAGCATCGCTGCAACGTGATCTGCACCGGAGGAAGCAGAATCGAAACTCCTCAATGAGTTCACCTTCAGATAAATAGTTTGCTCCCTTTTCTCCGCAGACTTGGTTTTAATTTTTTAGGCTTCTTGGCACAATGAACGGCTCTGTGCACTCCTCGGCCAAGTTCGAGAAAATTAAGCTAAAGCGAGGACCAGCTGGTAAGAAGGGAACTTGTCGCACAATTAGCTTATAGTGACAACGATGCTAACTGGCTACGTAGCAGCAAAAATCAACCCTGACTAAAGGCTTAAGCTAACGGCTAAGTTACATGCAGAGGCAAAACTCTGCCCTTGTGTTTTCTCTTGTTGTGTGAGCTACCTGAGCCTGAATGACCCACCATAACTTAAAAATGTTATGGTTTCTTACACTTTTTAGAAGTTAAACTCTTCATAAGTATCCGGCCGGTCATTGATGGACACTTTCCATTGAACCCAGTAGCATGGATAACTGGGGAATCAAGCCGTGTCTGCTTGTGTAACTTTTCTGGAGTGGTGTTTCTTTGAATATGTAAATCTTAATGACACTTTGGTGTTGTACTTTGATCCACAGAGATAAATATGTGATTGGATCAGCAGCTGTTGCCCTGGTAAACAGCTGGATGTGTGCCTGTTGAATTTCTATAAGAATTTCCCAACTTATACTAATGTCTGTATTTGTTTTCCTTTTCTAGGTTTAGGATTCAATATAATTGGGGGCGTAGACCAACAGTATGTTGTAAATGATAGTGGCATATTTGTGTCTAAAATAAAAGCGGATGGAGCTGCAGCACAGGATGGAAGACTGGAAGAAGGAGACAAGATCCTGATGGTAATACATACTCATAGTTATTTTGTTGTTATGCGTAAGTCACATCTACATTATTGCTTCGGTTAACTTTATTATTCTTCCTCTTGTAAAACTTTTGAACTCATTAAAAAACATAATTTAATTGCATGAAACCACTTACTGGTTCCAGCTTCTCACTTGCAGATATTTACTTGGTTTAAAAGTGTCTTTAAAGTGGCATTATTCCGGATTTTCTCTGTTACTATAATAGCATTGGCATGAATGTAAGACTAATGATTAATGGCGACTCGGTTATTTGTTTAATGTTGTTGCTTTATGTCTGTCGTGGGGGTGTTGTAGATAAATGGGATCCGACTGGAGAATCTGATGCATAACGCTGTGGTGGAACTGTTCAGGACGGCAGGGGAGGATGTGGAGCTCCATGTTCTGAAAAAGGTGGCCATTTTATTTATTTAAATCTTTTATACATCATGTGTAGTGTTAAGTTGGACAGAGCCTACTTAAACTATATATTACAACTCGAGTTTACAGATATAAGCTAAAAGGTAGAGCATTACAGCTGTGGATATTTGCTCATGATTCACTTTAATTTATGATTAATTTTACCTTTCACACAGTTGGATTTGTTTTAGATCTGTTTTATTTAGTCTTCCAAATGACAAAAACAATCTCCCCAATGTCAGTGTCTTCAGGGATCTGGCTCAGTCTCCTAAAATCTCAGACAAATCTGTCGGCTCTGAGGTCCATAAATCACATATAAAGGCTACTGAGGTAGCGTTGCTATGCAGCTTTAGTTTGTTGGTCGGATGCATACATAGCTATTTCTGTACATTTATATTTGACACATGGTTCTTTACTCGTGTGAAAGATTTCATATATTTAAATAAGTATAAACTCACCAAGTATGTCCTTTTTATGTAGACCAAAAATAAAGAGAAGGTAATAGGTGGAGATGGAAACGCAGTGGGATACATTTACTTACTCTGCAAAAAAGCAATAATAATTCACACAAGAGACTCGAGTGATTCGCTTTCTGTGTTGCTCTGTAAACATGTTTTTGGACTAAGCGGATGCACATTAAAACGTTAGTGCAGCTTCTCCACTGACTGTGTCAGATTAGGTCATTAGGGGCCTGTTGTGTCAACGTCGGTCCCTTAACAATATCAACCCTATTTTTTCTTTAGAGTAAAAAAAAAATGTGCTTATTTCCAAAGTGCAGATATGATGTTTAGTGCTGTTGTTCATGTGCAGTAATGCACTGAGATGTGATCTAAGAGCAGATTCCTACAGGATGTGCGTTAAAACCAGGTCAGTAAACAAGCTCGCGGGATGGAAAAGATAATTGTTTGTGCAATTAGGATCCTTCTAACACGGTTTGTAAACAAACCCACTTACCCTAAATTCAGCTTGGTATGATGTCAACCCCCCATTTCCTACTGGTTATTATGGAAAAAGTCATGGATGTGTGTGGCGCTTGGCAGCTTTAAGGGATTGCTTGCTGAACGTGTAGCTGGCGGGGAACCAGAGTTGTGTTTTGCTGTACCGACTGGGAGCAGAAAGGTAGCTTTTGAATATTTGGACAGGATGTTAGTTTAGAACGTAGTCTAAGCATGTCTGTGCAAACATCGCCTCCAGTTCAGCTTTGTTGATCTTTTTCTTCTTCTTCCAGCCTACTCGTCACATGAACGGACTCACGGACTCGCAACCTGAGCACCAGTCTTCTCTGTCCTCCTATCTGGGGATGCTAACATTGTTAGCGGGAACCGTGGCGCTCCTCGCTATCATTTACAGACGATGCAATTAGGAGGCACATCTAACCAAAATGACGTCTGTATGTTCATTTTCAACATCAAAAACTTTTGCAAAATGCCGAAGAAGTGAAAGAGGGAGCCATGACTGAACAGTTATTTTTGTTTGATTAGCAGGGAATGGTCTCTCTAATGAGTTTCTCTATGTTTTGTGATTAATGGTAGCTTCTTGACACCCTTCCCATGTAAGAGGGCCCTGTCTTACCACAGAGATGATTTTGAATAGAGAAATCTTTGACGTGAGATGAAGGATAAACGTGTTCCTGCTGCAGGAACAAAGCAGCTGTCCCTCGAACAGAAGCCGAGTCTGTCCGACACCAGATCCAGAGTCCATTTACAGTTGAACAATTCTCCGTAGCTCTCTGACTGATCCGTCTGTAGGTGTTGGAGGAGCTCGCTGGCCGGGTTTGGTTTTCATTTGTTGCACAGAACCACACGAGAAGCGTCACACAGATGTGCCGCTTACGTTGAGTTAAAAAAAGGAATCATGCAAGTAATGATCAAGTGTCCAGTGAGGGACGTTTTGCATGTTTTATTCTGTAGGTCAAAGCAACAGCAGGATCTTGTTGCTCCATGTGATCAAAATGAAAATCAGCCCATTATATCCATGAATCTGTCAGATAATCGATTCGAAAGGCCGAATGCAGAAACGAGATGAATTGTTTACAAGCGTATTTGTTCAACGTCATCTTACAAAAACGTAAAAAGTAAATCATTTGATTTCCAAAAGCAGCGTCGTCATTTGCTGAAAGATGGAATAATTTTTAATGAGTGTTGTCATCCATGACGATATGGTGCAGATTGTTTCTGCAAACATTCCCGGCAGCAGGTTGGAGCGTTGCGGATCGATCGCCGCTTCGGTTTGTCTCACTGATGCGCACGACAGTGGGGGTCTGTGGCACCCACCCGTTCAAAGGCCAAAGCGTCACGTATCACAGATTACTTCCAAGAATCGGTGACGTGCCATCGATTTATTCAGGGTTGTCTGTTGATGAATCATTCACTTAAAAAAATATGAAATGCTCTATCTCAGCTGAACACGGAAAGATTGTCCTTACTGGTTGGAGAATGCTGCTTGTCCTCCTGCTTTACCTGCCGCTAAGTGAGTCGTCTTACTGGATAAATATGAGCATACGGATTACGGACCAACATCTTCCTCCTTTGTTTTTGCACTAGCCACAATCATGAAACTCCTTCAGTCACAGCCATCAAGCAGGTGAATGAGCGAGTTGTTAATGCGTCTCGTCCACATCTGCTTCGTACGTGTGGTTCAACGTCTGTAAATAAATTGAAGTCACTGCTGAGTGGGATTATGAATATGTGCAGGACGCCAAAGGTAAATCAGAAACGCTAATAAATTATGCAAATAGTCTGTGTTTGACTTCCAGACGTTTAATAAAATTCATGTTAAATTCAACTGGAGCAGATTTATTATTTTTGTCTGTGTGTGGAAGAGAGAGAGTAGTACCTGTAGATATTTCTATGTTCATATTTTGCTTTCCATTACCTGTAAGATATATTGTAAAGTCAAATAAAGAGCTTTAAGCCAGCATTCAGTAGCTGTAAGAAAAACATCCTCCAGAGTAAAGAAGAGAAGGTAAAAAACAGTTTGGTCAGGCACTGTGAAAATAGCTGAATGGCTTGGAAAGACAATTTTGAAGGAAAATTTCCATCACTTTTAGTGTTGTATATATTATAAAAATCCCCATCTCACCCTAAACTGAATTCTGGACACAAAATCTGGGCTGAAGCTCTTAAGCTCCTGTATTATTGTTTTTTTATTAGTTTTTGTTTTCTGTAAAAACACAATTTAGCTTTGCTTGCATAACTCAACTTCACAACGATGTTGTCTCAGTCTGTGTTCCAGGCATCAATTTGAGTTAATTCATAATAAATAGCATATCTGAAGGAAAGCAATGAGCTGCATGAGGCGATAGCGGGAAGAAAAACTCCTTTTTAACAGGAAACCTCAGACACAAGACTAAAACTAAAAATCATGACCAAAGAAGGTGAAAATAATTTTTAGATGTGTAATCCTAATTTTATTTTTGTAAATTCTTGTCAGCTTATTTTAAACAAATATAAAAAAAATAGATGTTAAAATTAGATCATTTAATATGTAGCAAACATTTAATCAGCATTATGAGCCATAGTGTAGGAGGCAAGGGAAAATAATTAATTTTTAATTAACTAGATTTTTATAAACCTCCATTTTAAATGTACGGTTTTATTAAAATATTAATATAAAACAAATCCTAAATAAACGTCTAATTTAATAAAGGTTTAAATATTTATGTTAGGAGGTAGTGAACTAAAACGATAATAAAATCCGTGTCATTTGGTAATTTTGACCCTAAAATGAATTATTCCTATTTTTATCTCATTATTCTTGTTTCTCATTTTGAGGTTATAAAGTTTGCCAACATCAAACCGGAAGCTGTAGCTTTATCTCCAAAATAAAATATTTCCTGTATAGAATGTTACAAAATAAAGTATAAAATCCGTTATGTTGTTTTATTTAATCTGCTTATATTATATAACTACACCTTAACTATTGTATAACTAATGTGGCTCCGATTCAAATGCAAATAGCTGTAAAAACTAAATAAAATCTTTTTTTTTTCGCCCCGAGGGAACGAAAACTAAAATAAATTTGCATCTAAAACCGCATGCAAGAAAGGAAAATATAAAGACAGCCATGTGTGCCATTTCAGTACGGGGGTTGGCTGGCAGAAATGTGTTCCTGTACTCCCACCAGCTTGTCTCCCATCAGCTGCTGGGAGGCAGATATGATGTAATCATTCAGAGCTGGATCCCAGCCGCACCGCGCGGACGCATTTCGGCTGCTTCCAGACTCCCTGAAACACATTTCCCAGCTTTCATAGTGCAGATTAGTAAGAGCAGAACCACTCGGTGTTGTTCAGGCAGTCATGACGCGGAGGCTGGAGCCGACAGTCTTCCTCTCCGGAAGAAGAAGAGGATCTTGGATACCGTCCAGCAGCCGCCGCACCGGCCGGGGATGCTGCTGGTGAACCTGACTCCCCCATCAGCTGTAATTAACCACCATGGCCCAGTAGTTTTTCTGCCGCACCCGCTCCATCATCCTCCGCCTGAAAATGACCTGCAATTCACCTCAACTGGTCGACATCTGTGCGCTCGCGCTGTCGCCTTTTCGCCCACGATGACAGGAGGTTGCCCGCTTCCGATTTCCGCACATGAAGGCCGTTTTTCTCGCTAAAGGAGCACATTGTCACCTCTGAGCTTATGTTTTGAGCCGCTGTGGTTGCTCTCCATACACAACCAGTCTGCATCTGGATGCCAGCATCGATTTTTCTTTCCAGTAAATATTTTCGGAGCCCGGAGATGGGCCGCGCGCACTGCTGCAACTTCCAATGCTGTCCGGGGATCTGAGTTTCACGCTTTCCTGAACACAACTTGCCATGATGGCCCTGTGACAACGACCACAAGCCAGGCTCTGAAGTTTTCTGTAGACATTAAAGTGGCTTTGGGCGCAGCGGAGTTGCGTCCCATGCGGTGCTTGTTTCTCTGCGTGGGAAGGAGCAGAACCTGCCCGCGTGCGTGTGGCCCTGTGACCCAACACCACAGGGCGTGGAGGTGCTGACAGCTATACAACGTAGAGTAAAGGAGCTTTTACCTTTCCAGCTCAGGTTTAAACCATGGCCAATGAACCTGTCATCCTTAACGTGTATGATATGGTAAGACTCCACTTTTTACGCGTGAACTGTTTGTTTCTGACACATTTTAGCCACATGATGTATATAAATAAAAATAAAATGATGAT
The DNA here is from genome assembly GCA_037177515.1 of Pseudomugil tenellus. Taxonomy (NCBI): domain Eukaryota; kingdom Metazoa; phylum Chordata; class Actinopteri; order Atheriniformes; family Pseudomugilidae; genus Pseudomugil; species Pseudomugil tenellus. The sequence continues at coordinate 18,955,508 of JBAMHX010000022.1, forward strand.
TGAGTTAGGCTGGTTTACAGAGAACAGTTACAGTCTCAAGAAAGATCAGCATCACGTTAAACACAGTGGTGGAGAGATGATGATGCTATTTTGCAGCCACATAGTTTTTTTGGACACTTTGCAATCACAGATTGACCAAAAACTTTGTACTCTGAGATAAACTTGAGGCCACCATTCATAAGGTCTCAAATCTTGGCTGAACTGGGTCAGTGAAACAGTAAAATGATCAAATTAGCAGCATCTGCACCAGAATGGCTGAAAAATAAAAAATAATCCAGGTGTTGCAGTGCTGATGTGCAATGATGCCCAAAAACTTCAATGAAATGAAGCAATATTTTATAAATTAGTCATCTTAAAAAACAAACTGAACAACTCATAACATCATGTAATAAATGGTAATAAATAAATAATCAGTTTATTCACTCAAGGATCGGCAAGCTACTAAATTATTGGTTGTACTTTGTTTTTCATTCTGCTTGTCCATTTTGTTTTAGTATTTTTTTAACACATGAAATATTTGTGTTCGTCTGACTCTGTATTAATTACATATTTAGACAAAGTTTGGACCAGCTGATTATTTTTATGTCCTGATGAGCACAATATTAGATGCAGAATAGGGTTAATCATTTTCATCTGACTGCATGTGTGACAATTAAAAGACAGTGTAAATAAAAAGAGAAAATATTTAGTTTTATATTTATTTTTATTTTTATATTTAGTGTGGAGCAAGAGCTCCCATCAACTCTCCCACCTCTATGGCTTTGCCCTCAGTTCACATGATATGCACACACACACACACACACACATCAGCAAACAAGCGTCCCCATTCAGACGTTTGCCCACTGCTTGGTTTTCACATACTCTACTGTCAAACAGTACTGTGTGGAAATTGTACAGCATGTTGCTGCTCCAACCCCAGAATCACTATATTTAGAACAATAAAAGACTTTATCATTTATATAAGTAATACATTGTTCAATAAAAACAAACAAAAACAGGCTGAGAAACTTTATTTAAAACTCAAATTAAGGAAAGAGTTTCTAGAACTGTATTTATTGTGAGATAAAAGAATCATATAAACAAGTGTATACCACCAAATATTGCAGATATGCATATTGTTGCTTAAAATGAACACATTATTTCAAACTAAAATGGAAATAATAAACCTATACAACTATACATTAAGCTGTATGAGCTAAAGTAGCCAAAATGCAGCAACTCATAATACAGTCTGAGAGATAAGAAGCCTACATATGCTCTGTGTTGGGAACAAGTTTGTGTATTTGCTGCGAGGAACTAAGAGAGAGCAGCTAGCACATGGGAGGAGGCTAAACATATAGCTATTTTAAGCTATTTTTTGCCCTTTATTGGTGAAAAAAAACTATTTAGATAACTGTTCCTTCTGCTGTTATTCACATTTGCCCAACAGGCAGCTTAGCCTCACATCTATGTGTTTGGCGGATTTAGCTAATATTGCTGAATCAGCATCAGTGAGGAAAAGATGGTGGGTTGTATAGTTTCAACTAATGCAGTGTTAGCATGTTGTGTTTAAGTACACAGCGAGGCAGGTGTGTATACTCTCTTCTTTTCCAGCTCAGACATCGGAGGCTAGCAAACGTGCTTACAGGACACTCAGTAAACAAGAGACATTCCCTGCTGGTTCTTCAGACATGTATAATTTCCGCTTTTGGTTGCCATGGTAACTTTCTCAACAGGTCATTTCATAGATTTTATTGACAACTAAAAAGTCTTTCTTAAATCTATGGGTTCTGAAAGAGACATGAATAAATCATTTATGGTTTCTTCCTATTTGGTCTTGAAGATGACTTTTCTTCTGTGAAGTACCTGTTGCAAAGGAACATTAGGACTTTTCTGTTTTTATTAGAGTTGTGTAAAAATATTTTCGGATAAACCACCGTGGTGCGCTAATATCTTTAGAATTGTCTAACTTTTATATCCCAGTATCGAGTATCTCATAGACAGATACCTTGTAACTTCGCAAGTACCCCACAAAGATACAGCGCCATGTGCTTATGGGGGGGCATATCTTCATGTTAAGATAAAAGGCATACCCCAGAGACAAGCTTGACAATAAAGAATGTAGTTATTAATTATAGTTTTATAATAGCAGGATTATTCTCACACATATGAATGTGTAGTCAGGTGCAGTTGTGGACTCGCAGCCCATATTTTCAAGCTGTCTCACAGATGAGGTCCTCGGTTTGGCAGCAGTAGTGACAGCTGCTCAAAGATCTGATTAAATTCCAGCGTGTCCCTGCCATGTTGGGACTGTCCAACATGGAGGGGAGGGAGGTTGGAGAAGGCGCAGACGGCCAGATTTAGCCATAAATGTTTTGTAGAGAGCTGAACACAAACTAGAGAAAGACAAGAGAGTGAGTCATACCATGAGGGAGTAGAACTGATTATTGTTTGGTTGAGTCACAGGAGGTAAAAAGATCTGCTAGAGGAGTTAAAATCACTTGAAGAATTTGTCCTTGTAGCTTGTTTCCCACCAGGAAATGAGGATGGGTTGTTTTTCCAACCATTCCTCGAGTGAAAGTGTTAAAGCTGCAGAATTAAAGGAGCAGAAGTCAGGGCAGAAACACACAGAGTCTCTGTTAACACAGTAATGCAGAGGAAATGCTTTTCTTCTAAAACCGCTAAATATGTTTTATTATTGAGCTGGGGCAGTGGGGGTTGCTCTTAGCATGTTTTCTCAGGGGGGGTGTCTAGCATATGGATGTTGGGTGGGGCAGCTTTAGTCTCTTGGTGAATTATCTCCTATGTGCTTTGAGGAGGCAGGAAGGAGGAGAGGAGGAGTAAATCTTCCCCCCTCTCCTCCACCAGAGCCTGTGCCTGATTGCAAACCAGTCCCATGAAGGATCCATTAGTGGTGTTTCCGCCCAACGCTGGGATGCCCCTGCTGTTAGAGAAGATGGAGGCACCAAATACAAATACATGTTTCAACCTTGTACCTTATAGCTCCAGGTTTTCCTGGGAATAAAATGTTGTTATTTTATTTAAACTGTAACAGTATATATATATATATATATATATATATATATATATATATATACAAAATGTGTCTTTTCAAAATTGTAAATAAGAAAAAAAATCTAAAAGGAATTTCAAAATGAGTGAACAATTATATAGAAAAATATATAAAGTAAGTAAAGTAAAATATATTTAAAATATATGGAGTTAATAACATTTATATTAAAATGTATGACATTTATAAATGTTGTCAATTGTTCTTAAAAAAAACCTATTTTTATTTATAAATTAAAATATGTAAATAAATCTAATAAGATTATTAAAATTTCAACTGAGGCAAAACATAGTTTTCTTGTTCAGCTGTTTTCTAATATTTCATCCTGACAATGTACTTTGTTGCCCAAAAACAAAAGGAAAGCATGATCTTCAGTTTTGCTTGGTTGATATGTTATTTTCAGTGCTCCCTCAGTGCTTGCCCCCTGAACTAAAATCTAAGTTACAGCCCTGGTTTATGGGAGGTACTGGGAACATTATACAAGGGGAACCGTGTTAAAAATAAGTTTTATGATCATTGCTTCAATCTGAGCTGCAAGTCTTTCAGCAATAAGCTGAAATGTAATAATTAATGTAATATCTAAAATAACCTTTTTAATTATTCACTAGGAGTCCACATTAAACCAGTATGACTACTGGGAAAATAGGGAATGTATTGGATATCTGCTAATTTGTATAAATTACAGAAATGTATTAAAATATGTCAGATAAACCTTCAGCGTAAGCCCTGATGTTGAGGTGTAGTGATGATTGTACACAGGACTGATGAAGCCAACAGAAAACAAACACATTTTTTCTCCTTTAGCTTCAACAGAGCTGCCAACTTGGTTGAAAAAAAGAAAGTAAGGTGACCGACAAAGGTTAGATGTACTCATTTCCTGAATAAGACCAAGTTTGATGCATGCAGTCTGGATTCTGATGGCAAAGCACAACTTGCAAACAAACCTAATAATAACCAGCCTTTAATTAGTAACAAGGGTTTTCAGATCTTGTTACTATTTTGCAAAGGCTATTATACTTTTACCCATTTTCAGTGTTTGATCTAAACTACAGTTATGTGCATGTGTTGAGCAACCCTTTATACTGTTAGTATTTTTCTCCCACGGTAAAAAAAAAAGCAGCAAAAAGGTTCCTGGTTCGAACATCAGCACCAGTATAGTTTGCTTCTTATCATATTGCATGTGTGGCTTCTCTCCAAGAGTCCAGAGACATGCATGTTTAGTTCAACTTCAAGCTTATTTCTACAGAACACTTAATATGGACAAAGTCGCCCATAGTGCCGCACAAGTTTACAAAGAATTCCCCACAACAATTATAAAGCACATCTAATAGAAACAGCTTATTTTGATAATTGGTGTAAATTGAGCCAGAACTGTGTGTCTGCTTGCTTATCTTGTCTGTTTGCCCTGCGATGGGCTGATGGGGTGGATCCCACTTCTCGCTCTGTCACCTGAGACTGGCTCCAGTCCTCCTGGGACCCTGAAGCTGGAGGGCAGGAAGGATACTCCATCTATGCATCCAGAGAACAGAAAGATGGATAGAGGCAGATGTTCTCTGTCTCAAAGTCACTTTTAAAGTAGGAACTACAGAACTCATGTACTATATCATGGACAGGTGTTTTTTAAAATCATTTTGAACCACTTTCACAAAGAAAATCTTTCCTTTAACTTAAACTGAATCAGAAAATATATACATAAATCACCTTAAATAATCTGTTTTTATTTAGAAACCTGGCGACAGACTGAATTTTCTGCATTACTTTAGGTGTTAGGATGAAAGCATGTCTTCTGCATCTTGACCTCTTTTTCTTTCTGTTTACCCGCAGTACTGGATAAACGAATACACCTCCAATCTGGGCATTGGAGTCTTTCACTCAGGCATTGAGATTTATGGCAGAGGTAAGACAAGAGCTTACTTTATGTCTCTGAAATCTTTTTATCTAAACACAGACCCGTGCATAACTGTTGACAGACTCATGGGAAGCTGCTCTTCCACACTGATGAAGTCTGGTTTTAAACGTGGAATACGAATTGAGTTCCTAATAATGTGACCTCATTTCTCCTGGTTGAGTCACCACTGACTCACACTGTGTTTATGTGTGTGTGGTTTGAAAATAGAGGAGCAGAAACCATTGTGAAACTTGATGACTGGGAATCCATTTTGTACTTAGGACTGCTTGCATGCAGTGAAAATACAGCTTTTTCCAGGGCAGGAGTTATTGATTGTATTACCCTGTCTTCATATTTCTCCTCAACTACATGTGTGTTGATTTTCAAATAGCAGAAATATGATAATGTGATCGATATTTAAGTCAGCTTTTTTTTAGGTTTAAGTTATTTTGGCTTTTTTTGTGGTAATGGGTATTATATTTTGATCGGTAATATATTTGCTGTACATGTTACGTTGTGCTCGAAAAGATCTGTAAACACAGATTATTATAAAAAAAAGAGAGTTTCTTGTCGTATAAATAAATAATTTTGTAAGAGAAATATTGTGTACTTTCCAAATAAAAAAGAATAATAAAAAAAGATATTTCAGTCATAGTCGACAAAGCAAACAGTTTGAAGCTTTTATCCTGCTGGTAGCAAAGGACACAAGCTTGTATTATTGCCAGATCTAATGATTTAATCACTGCGTGTCAGTGATTAATTGCTTGCTTCTGTATAATTACAGTTAAGTGCATCCATGCAAAGATGTAACCTGTATTTTGCATCTTTGTCCTCTGTCACACAGAATTTGCATATGGCGGCCATCCCTACCCTTTCAGTGGCATCTTTGAAATCAACCCTGGCAATGCTGCTGAACTGGGAGAGACTTTCAAATTTAAGTGAGCATGTCTCTTTGCAGCATAATGAGCAGGGTGGTGTGTTGTTGATTGTAGAGAAGTGTGGTAATTCTTTGCTTTTAAACAGGGAGGCTATTGTTCTGGGCACAACAGACTTCACAGAGGAGGACATAGATAAAATCATGGAAGAGCTTGGTAAAGAGTTCAAAGGGAATGCCTATCATTTAATGCATAAAAACTGCAACCACTTCTCCTCCTCGTTGTCCGAGGTAAGTTTAGCAAATTTTTTCTCTTTTGTGGCTGAGAAACAAATTTTCTTAGTCCACATTTTATCGTTCAAATCAAATCAAATTTAATTTCTAAAGCGCTTCTCATGCCAGAGACAACACAAAGTGCTTTACATGATAAAACCAATAAAAATAAAACAAGCTTTTACACATCAAAATAGATAACATAGCAGTTTGAAAAACACCCATCATATTCACTGTAACACACACACACAGACAGACAACCCCTGCTCCCCACAACATGACTCCCTAATAAAATATAAAAAGAAAAAGAAAAACATCTGGCTTGATACTGATGTTGATGTAAAGAAACTATATCTGTCCCGATGCAGGAAGATGGTGGACCCATATGCAGAAGGCAGGGAGGACAAGCAGGATGCAGAATAACCAGATTTATTCATATAGAACCAAAGAACTAGACAGGAATAAAGGAATCTAATGAACCAGCAACTAAACAGACAAACCAAGGGACTTAAATACATGGGAACAAACGAGGGACAGGTGAACATAATTAAGACAGGTGAAACCAATGAACATAAAGTTGAACAGAAACACAAAGCAAACAGGAAACGAGGAAGTCAACAAAACAAAACCGTAAACCAAACTAACAATATCACTGAGATCCATCCAGGCTGTAACAGGAATTTCAGATTACCAAAGACGGGGAGTCTGGTTCTGAAGTGAAAAAAGATTAACAAAGTTTATTAACAATGAGTGAAACAATCAGAAAAATATGACAAACATAAAGACAAACAGACAAATACAGCATTGCAATTCAGGAGGATTTGGCCCAAAGATTTGACAGCAGAAATCTGGAGCAAATTCTAACCAGTCACTTGGGAGCATCTTCGTTTAAACACTCTGAGTGTGTCACAGAACGCAGACACTGTTGTCACCAACAGATAGGAATCATGTCCAGATATGAGAAACATATCATGTACTGAGTAATTATTTAGGCCTGGTTGTTTTTAAACACAAATGGTACAAGATTAGATGATGCATTCTGACGTGTTAATGTGACATTAAACATGACGGTGTTTTCTCTCACAAATGAAATGATTAACACATTAATAAGGTGAATAAAGTAAGATCCGAAACCTCCCATAACACAGGGCATCCAGAGTCGCTGCCATGGCAACCACTCAACACCCGGATAAAGGCAGGGTCCTCAAAGAAGTGTTGGACCCCCTGCCGCCCAAATAGGGGTAATTGCTGTAGCAACAACCCCCAGATCGAGCAGGCAGCACCCCCAGTGTAGAGGATCCCCACGAGGAGAACACTGAAGTTAAAAACAAAATTAAATAACCTGAAGCAACAATAAGAACAAATCTGAGCAACAACATTAAATTTATGTCTACAGGACTTCAGAAAATGTGCTAAAAAGAAGAATAAAACTGAATGAGAAGAAAAAATGAAATATTATAAATTGAGTTAAAAGCTAAATGGGTCTTGATCCTCTTTTTAAAAATATCAACAGTCTCTGCGACCCTGATGTTCTCTGGCAGTCGAGGGTCGTACTACTGGAACGTGATTTCACCTTATTATAACTGACCGTATGAACAACTAAAAGTCCGATATCAGAAGACCTCAGGGTGCACGAGGGCTCATAAATCAAAAGGAGGTCCGATAAATAAGAAGACCCAAGACCATTAAAACATTTATAAACCACAAAAAGAACCTTACAATGAATCGTGAAACACAGAGGGAGCCAATGCAGCAACTTTAAAGCAGGTGTAATGAGTTCCCGCCCTCTGGTCCTCGTCAGAACACGTGCTGCTGTGTTCTGGAGTAAATAGAGACTATAGAGCAGAGCATTACAATAATGTAATCTACTAGAAATTAAAGAATCCATCAGCATCACCATACTGGCAAGAGAGAGAGAGGAACAGGCTCTCTGGCAATGTGTTGAGTTCAAGAGCCTCTCACTTCACTTTTTAATACACAGAAGACCCATTTACCATCCTTTTGGGATGCAAAGAAAACACCTTTACTGTCATTTGCGTAAGATTGCCCTTTGGAGTCACTTTGAGAAGTGCAGGATATTCCTTTGCTGCCTCTGAAATCCATTGTGCACCTCTTTGCATAAAAGGACATAAAATTAAAAGCAAGGATATTGTTCTCAACGTGTCAGCCTTTTTGTCTGACTTTCTCTACTTTTGGTTCTAAACTATGTAATGAAATAATACTTTGCACTTGATTCTTCACATTTATAAATCCTGTATGAAACAGCATGGTAAGAACACATCTAAGATGCTCTTCAGAGAATCCATCTCACAGATCACAAGTCCCACAAATCCATATTAATAACATAAAAAACAGGAGCAAATAGCACTACCTTTAGATGCTGCCCTCACCATCACTTATGCAACCTTTTCGCAGTTACTGTGTGGACGAGAAATCCCTCGCTGGGTGAACAGACTGGCATATTTCAGTTCCTGCATCCCCTTCCTGCAGAGCTGCCTTCCCAAGGAGTGGTTGACCCCGGCTGCCCTACAGAGCCACATCAGCCTCGGCCTCCACAAAGAGGAGCAGAACGAGTCGAGCGACGAGGACGCTTCGTCGCCGTCTGGCGCAGCTGCTGCTGGTTCAGGCTCCTCTCACAGCTGTCGCCACACCAGGGTGTGACCTGCCCACCTTCTCTGGACCTAATTGCCACCGCTGCCCATGGCTTAGTAGGCCTGAACAACCACCTGACCTCATACTGTTTGGCTTCGGGGCAAAGAGGCAGGAGAATCCTCTTCAGAGAAGGAAATAATGCCAGAGATTCATACTAATCGACTTGAAGCATGGCTCAGACTTTGACAATGACTACTTGTAGATCTGGTGTTTGTAGGACATTATTCTTAGTCTTTTTCACCAACTTTGAAACCTTTGTCAGCCTTGTTCCCTGGTTCGCCTTCAAAGCTGCTTTTGTAGAACAACTTCATAGATAGTGATATTACCAGGAAACTAATTTGCTCAGTTTCAGCAGATTCTTGTTAAATAACCTCTTTGTGGCCTTCAGTTGATGATTTTGACTCTGTTTTCTTTGTGTGGGGCTTTTCTTTGGCCATTGTGGGGGGTTAAAGGATTAAAGAGGGTTTGACTGTTCCCTGAGTTCAGTCTGAGAGCAAATGCTAAAAGACTGGTAGAAAACAAACAACTGAACTAACCTGAAACACTAGTGGGCATGCCATCAAACTTTCCATATATTTTATTTTATTTTTAAAGAATTTGTATTTATCAGAGGATTGTTTTAAAATCTGAAGTGGCTTTCAGATGTCAAACCAGTTCCCAAGTGGTTGCAAAAATCCTCAAACAGATGCTGTTTTTATAGTTCCAGGCAGCCGCTCACTATCTGTGAACAACTCAGAGACCCAACCACTCCAGAAAAAAGCTTCTCTCCTTATAAATACTTACTTTCCTGAACTAATACACTTTTCCTACATTTTTATATTGATTTGATATTTATAGTGTAACAGTGTGATAATGTCCAGAATGAGAAAAACAGATTTCCAACCAGGAATGATCACAGGCGATAAAGATAAACAGATGTTTGAGAGTCCCCCTTTGTCCAGTCCAGCATCAGAACAGTCCTTCTCACAGAGACAAATCAGGATGTATTTTTAGAGGTTACATGCCAAACAAAGTCATGTTCAGCAGTAGTTTAATGTGACAGAAGCTCCAAAACTTAATAAAGGAAGGAGGTTTTGTGGTGATTAAGCAAACCATATGCTGGTAGGCAGGTTTTGATACTGGACAGGACCAAGCCTAACCTTAGATATTGGGATTTGGTGTGAAATGCAACAAAGAACAGAACATAAAGGTTTGAAAATGATCAAATGTCTTATATTTAATAGGAAATTTGATATAAACACATGAATTATCAAAAAAACATATATGCTCATTTCATTTAGATCCTAGCAACATATTTAAAAAATGTTTTTTTTTAAGCAAGCAACGTTCCTGTGATAGAAATTTATTTTCTGCTCTTGCTATTAATTTTTAGTTACTAAACAGTTCAGGGCTCCCTTTGCCATTTTTTCCTGTTTTTCTAATGCAACAGATGTTTGCATTGACTGGACAGTAGGTGATAAAATAGTCATGAAAAGTCAGGGTGACTGGTAAACTGAGTAAGTTCTAGATTTTTAGATATAACATACATACAGAAAAAAGTGTGTTTTACCAAAACAAGGAAAACAAAAGCTAAAATAAAGAAACCCAAACCACCAACCTTCTACATGTTAGCATAGTATTTGCTTTTTAAAAAAAAATTATTTAAACCATATGTGGAGTTGAAACGTTCTGCAAATGATTGCTTTCTGTTCAGATGCAAATTTAGCAGAGCAGCCTAACTTGTGTGGGAACATAGTTTATCCTAAAGACCTGACAAAGGCATCAGTCCCTGAGAATCACAATCATGCTGATAGATTTCTGCTGGAATACGTTTGCAGCATTAAGAGGACAAAGAATTGCTTAAGTGGTTGGGTTTGCTGCACTGACAAAAGCAGGTTCTTCTAAAGGAAATAAATGATGTCATACAATTATATCTAATGTGTGTGGACTCAAAGGACCTGCTGGTAAACAGCCACATGAGAGAGCTTTACTCTGAACCAGCAGCAGTTTGAGTTGTTTTTCTTCCTTGAGGCCACATGCGATTTAAATCTTCTCCCATCCCTGCTGCTGTAGCGTGTTGATGGACAGACGGCCTTTCTCAGGAAGGAAATCACATGACATGTTGTACAGGCAGTCTTCTAACTCCTGCTAAACACCTAGAGAAATGGATTGAAAAGTGCTGATTAATCAGTGGACTTCTTCCTGTTGTTGAATAAGCTACATCCTTATTTATTTTAGACATACAGCTATTTTACTTTTTACCGAGTGTATTGTGTTCAGATCTTTCAGATATTTGGATGGGACTGTACAGTGATCAGTATTACTTGCTCGGACGTCTTTCTAACAGAACATAAAAGACAGTTTTTTTCTATTGTATGCTGTCAACCTAAACCATGTATTTCCTTTTCCTAACCCAAAACAATTTCAAGAATGAAGATAGTACTAGAATAAAAAGATGGAACACTTGTCTTTTTCTGTTTGCCTTAAATATTTCTATCTATCTATCTATCTATCTATCTATCTATCTATCTATCTATCTATCTATCTGTCTATCTGTCTATCTATCTAT
>JBAMHX010000022.1:18967010-18982468 GCA_037177515.1 Pseudomugil tenellus
ATCTATCTATCTATCTATCTATCTATCTATCTATCTATCTATCTATCTATCTATCTATCTATCTATCTATCTATGTTATATATAAGTACATCCCTTTGTGATACCAGTGTGTCCATCTACTGATAGCTGTTTTCATCATAGTGAACATGTCTCAAAGTTCTCAGTAATTTCAATCTGGTTTCTGGAAAATGACAAAGAAATAAGTTCACGTGTAATTTAGATGGCCTCTAGACCTTGATTGCACCTTTGGGATGTGGTGGAACAGGAGATTCTAACCGTGGATGTGCAGCCAGAAACTGCAACCTTGTGGTGCTAATATAGCCAGAAATCCCAAAGAAATGTTTCCAACATCTTGTTGAATGTAAGACATTGTCAATTATGGCAGTTCTGAATACAAAAATAGTCCAAACCAGTATTAAGGTGTAGCAGCTACACTTTCCAGTAACACTTTAACCCAAAAAAATGAATGTTAGACCTGCTACTCATCCAAAACCACAAAATGTGACAACTATCCCTTAAGTTTGCAAACAAGCAAATGAATTAAATAATCTTAACCAAACTCCAACTAAGTACAAATCAACAGCCAAGTTTCGGGATACCTTGAAAAAAAAAATAGGACCTGGGTTGCCAAATATTTCTTATATCCATTTTTGTGGATTCCAAAACGCTATGCTTCTTTCGTAAAACACATGATGATAGTTTTGTGCTTTACAGCTTCAATTATAAAATTATGCCAAGTTAGCAAACACAGTTTGAGCAAACACAACACCGAAATTTTAAAAGAGTTTAATGTCAGTATTAAGCGTATATACACATATACAAAGCCTATGTTATTAACTGGTATTAACTACCTGGCAACGTCAGGGAGGCAACAGCGTTTCCGGTTCCTGCTCCGTGAACGGAGCATTCGCCATTTTGATCCAGTAGCGAGGGTGACCTACATTCACTTGCTGCTTATAACTGGCATAGACAGCAACGTCGCAGCTCATATAGGAGAAGGAAACAAGGTGAGTATGTGTTTGATGTAACTCTGAAGAATTTCAACAGCATTTTTTGTTTCTTAAGTACCAGGCAGTGGTGGTGTTTTCCGTTTTTTACCCTGTTAATACGGACTTTTGTTTTTGCAGCTAATGCTAGCTCGTGCAGGCCAACTGAAAGAAAAAAAAACTCGAAGCGAATGAATTGCCTGATATTTTTAATACCCCTAATTAATAGTTTCTTAAATGATGGGTGTCAGATTTGGTCTTGATTTACTTTTTTTAAAGGATTGGGTTAAAAAAAGGAGATTTTTGTAGCTAATTAAAATATCCTGGCAACGTGTCTAGAGCGCGAGGGCGCGTGCTAGGCCCAAATGGCTGAAAAGATCCCTATTACAGCATATGTTGAGGGTTTTATTGTGGTTTAAGTATTAAATATACCATTTATTATGTCTTGATATATTTTTAGATCTACGTTTTAAGTGTTTTAAGCACCCCCGCCCTTTTCTTTTACCTTATTTTTTTTCAGAAAGTGCGCAATAAATTTCCTGCACTTTTTATTTTAGTGACGAAGCCTTATAGCTACACTAAGGTCTCAATTGTTTAATGATGTTTATATTTCGGTTAAGACTTTTGGTATCACTTGATGGTAAATAAGACTTGACCCAAAACCCTATTGAACCATATTGCATCTAATACTTGTTATCTGCCCCCCAGTGGATGCATTAGGTACTAAAATGTTAACAAATTACACGGTGATAACACTATAAATGTATAAATATTTATTATTTGCTTTTACATTTTTATTAAGGGGTCAATAAAGATTTAAGTTTAGAAAAATAATTCCCTTTTTTTCTTGGATTTAACTGACTAAGCATGATAATAAAATGCTGAGTCATGGGCCTGGGATCCACTCCATTAAAAGAAACATAATCATTAAAAACATTTACAGTGCCAGCATTTGTTGTCAGGTGAAGTTTTAATACAATTTGTTTTGAAAATATTTTGTTTACAGCAATTTGTTTGAGAAACATTGGGAAACTGGTTCAGTCACATCTGGTTTATTAATTTTTTTTTTTTTAGATTGATTTAATTATACTGAAATTAGTTTTAGCCTTAAGGCAGCATTATGTTACACTTAATGATTATTTTCTAATGAGTACTTTTTTCTCTGATAGAAAGAAACAACTACAATCAGCTTAGAAGAAATCATCAGAATAATAATTAACTTTGTCAATAATTAAATCAGGAACAACCAGGGTCATTAATTTACCAGCCCACATCCAGGTCGTTTTATTTTAAACACGTGAGTTTTATGGCGTGAGGAAAAATTTGCTTTTGTTTTAGGAAAACACATTTGTCCTCCAATAAGCGCTGCACATTAAATAATTCCACTTTCTATGTTGAAATATTTTCCAACGTGTATGTTCTTGTATTTCAGCAAATAACTATGAGTGGCTGTCGTGTCTTCATCGGCCGCTTGAGTGCGCATGCCAGAGAGAGAGACATCGAGAAGTTTTTCAAGGGGTACGGACGAATTAGAGAGATCAACCTGAAGAATGGATTTGGCTTTGTGGTAAGTGTGAAACCACTTATTATGAATGAGCTTGGTTCCCGTCCTGTTTTTCACGTTTCTCTCTTTTATCAGGAATTTGACGACCACAGAGATGCTGATGATGCTGTTTACGAGTTAAATGGCAAAGAGTTGTGCAGTGAAAGGTAATTTGTTTAGCTCAGACGATGGGTTTTGACCTGGTTTTGATTAGTTCCTGAGTACTCAGATTAGCTCTAGTGTAACCATGGCAACTCATCTGTCCAACTCTCTTTCTAAAGCAGGGTCGATAATAAACATTTGCCCTTACTGTTTATTTAAAGTAGATAATACAACAGTGATTACTACGAATTTAAAATTTGAGGAAAATAAATACTTAAATGTTTAAATGCAAAACAAGACTAGTGATCAAACAGATGTTTATATTTTACTTTGGGGAAATGCCACGTCGAGAATCTAATCATTTACTTGCCATTGTGATTGTAAGAAGTTTGCTGATCGAAATATTTAATTTTTGCTGAGATATTTCATTTTGAATATCTTGTCCATTGCTTTCCTGGCCTTTTATTGATTATTAACTAATGGTACTTTATTATTTTCTGTTTTGTAGTGAATGATTTTGACTGAACACACATTGTTTTTATATTGACAGTTAACTCATATTTGCTCTTTTACAGGGTTACCATTGAGCATGCTCGTTCCAGGAGAGGAAGAGGAGGTGGTGGCGGCGGACCCGGAATGGGACGCTTTAGTGGCAGCTATCGCCAACCTCGCAATAGCGGATCCAGGTACAGGCAACTCACATCAGCTCTCTGTCATCATACGTCCAGTTTCCACCAACTGGTCTGTACAGGAGAGTTTAGTGCAGTTTGGTTCACTGAATCGTAATACTTGTGATTTAGGCGATGTATCACCCAGTGGGGATAAATCTATCGGTTAAGTATAATAACGTCACCATCCTAAAATTATAACAAAGAGCATCACAACACAAAAAATGCACGTTTTTTCATTTAAGCTAATCAACTGGTCCAAACTCGACCGTTCTGGGGTTGGATTGGGAAGACTGGTCCTAAAATAATCAACCCATTTTTTTCTGGCTTCAATCCTACTTTTGACCTGTAGAAATACAAAACACTACATATAATACTGATCCTTTAGATAACTGGTCAGATGGAGCTTTTCATCAGGTTTTGGTTTTCTAAAAGTGAAATATAAAGTCGTTATTTTACTATCGTATGTTTTTAAATAAAGTTTAGGGGATAAATGTTTCAGGAAAACAAAAACACTTCTTTGAGCTCTTTTTACGCCATGAACAAAAACAAGCAAATTAACCTTGAAACTAATCCAAATATTGACTCGGCTCTCTGGGACACAGAGTAAAAGCAGCTACACTGAGACAAACAGACGTGAGAACTTCCATGTAATGCTGACTGTGTCCACATCCAAGCAAATTTCTCAATGAACGCGTTTTTCTCCGTTTGGCTCTTTCCACAGATACGGACCTCCTATGCGGACCGACCACAGACTCATTGTGGAGAATCTGTCGTCACGGATTAGCTGGCAGGTAAGCGATGGCAGAAAGATCCCATTTCTCCAAACACACACCTTTTCTAAATCTTATTACATTTTCTAATTAGCTGTATTCTTTTAGCACTATTATGATTAAAATAATGATGAAAATAGTTTATTAGTGTATCAGTTAATCACAGTAGAAAAGCCCCAGTTTTATTCTTATTTTATTTTATCTTGAACAACTTTTCCCCTGACAAAGCACAGGTTACAGCAGATGAGATTATTCTAACCAACACATTTAAACAGCTGCAATGATATGGTTTCCATTAAATCAGAGGTAAATAAACACCCTCCACTGGGGTGTCACAAGTATGTAGCGCCCTCTGCTGGTTGTTTTCTCTGAATAGTGTTCATTTGGTGCCTCTCCTTACACGCAGTTGCTGCCGCTCTAAAGTCTTGGCTGGGCCCCGTAGCGGGTGAAAGTGGTCTAGCGCAGGATACGGTAGCCTTAGGAGGTCCGTAGCCACAGTCTGGAGGTTCTGTGGGCCGGCATCCCCGACTTCTGTAAACCCCCTCAAATCCACGGTCCCCACACACTCTCCCATTTGGGTCTTTTTCTGTGGCTGATGGAGCTGGGGGGGGGTGTTGGGTCTGGCACGCACCCCTCCCCCCTGCTTTCTCTGGTGGTTCCTTACTTGTGGAGGCCGGATGCTGAGTCAAGGCTGAGGGCGTTTCTCGAGGGCATTTCTCAAGGGCTTAACTCTGCATTGGTTCCCATTTGCTATTTGGACAAGTGGCTCTTTGCTAATGTCTCCCTGGGTTTGGAGCGGTAAGTAGCATAAAACTCATGTGATTGGTTGTTTTTCAGGGTCGGGTGGTAAAGGGGGTGTAGAGTTACAGTCTCGAAAAGGGACTCATGTAAACAGCTGACCTGTGATGAGCCAAATCTTTTGACCAAAAGGGAACTCCAAATCCGGTTTAATAAATAATAAACTTTAATAAATACACATAATTATCCAATTCTAACACGTAGATCCCACATTAGTTTGCACACAACAAATTTTAACTTTAAATCCTCTTGAAAGATGAAGCCATTCCCAGCCTGGCGTCGTATGCTGATAAATAAAACATTAGAAATAAGATCCTGGGACCTAATCGCACATAACATTTTCTGTGGCTCTTTGGTTTACATGGCCTCTGCTCAAGTGGGAGGTAAACACTAAGTGGAAAAAAATCAGATTTCTGTTTGTGCTGGTTTCCTGCAGCCTGCTGATTTTTCTTTCAGGTCCAACAAGGCTCTCAGTGATGCTTCTTGTTTCTTTCTGCTAATAAGCCGACTTTATGCTTTTAAAATAGGACCTGAAAGACCTGATGAGAAAAGCAGGTGAAGTTACGTTTGTGGATGCTCACAGACCCACCAAAAACGAAGGGTGAGTTTCTCTTTTACTGAGAAAACCTGTTGTCACCTTTTGTCTTTAATGTGAAATCTAATGTGTTTGAATGCAGGGTGGTTGAGTTTGCATCCCGCAGTGACATGAAGAACGCCATCTCCAAATTCGATGGGACTGAACTGAACGGACGCAAGCTGAAGATCTTCGAGGACCACAAGAGGTGATGTGTTTTTACCACTTGTGTGAAAGTTGTTTTTCTCGGTTGGCTGATTAATAATGCTCCACGCCAACGTGTTTCTTTGCTTCTTGGGATGATATAAAGAATAATTTTTATGCCTTTTTTTTAACATTAAAACTTCTTTGAGGAGCTTCACTATGAATGATGGTATATTAGAGTGGAGCGGGTTTGTGAAGTAACAATAAATCCTACTTTAGTGTTTTTCAGTCTGACTTAAATACATTTCTGCATTGCTGTTTTTATTTATTTTTTTTTATTTTATATTCACTGTTTTTCTTTAATCACAAACAGGAGTCGCTCCCGCAGTTATTCCCGCTCCAGGAGCCGCAGTCGCAGCCGCTCCAGGAGCCGGAGTAGGAGCCGCAGTCGTTCCAGGAGCAGGAGCCGCAGCCGTAGTCGCTCCAGGTCTGCCAGCCGGACCCCAGAGAAGAAGACATCAGGGGGGGAAAAACCTGCAGCCAGGTCCCCATCCAGGTCCAAGTCTCGTTCCAAATCCCGTTCCAAGTCTCGTTCTCAGTCACCCGCTCCCGTTCAGAACAAACAGTCCCCCTCGCGTTCCCGTTCTCGCTCACGTTCCCGCTCACGATCCCGCTCTGCCTCGGCAGACAGCAAACACTGAGATGGATACTAAGTGGGATTATTAGTTGTTTATTGGCCTAAATGATTGTTTATTTTATTTTAATTGTTGTTTTGGTTCTTTTAGAAAAGGTAAAATTACCTTTTTTTTCTGTGGCATCATTTGAAAAACACCTTCAGTCATTAATGCGTATATGTTTGACTTTATTTTTGTGACTGTTTTGTTTTTGCTTCTCCTGAAGTAAAACCTTGTGATGATTTAAAGGCCTCTTCATATCAGCAGTGGTACCTGTTGCAGTCCTGGAGTCTGTTCCAGTTCTCTGCTGTGTTTTGTGCTTTTCCAAGTCTTATCTGTTGATTCTCCCAAACTATGTTCTTTTCAATACAAGCTCCTGTCTTTACTGTGAAACATGGATTACACCTTTGGGGAGGCGGTTCTTTCAGTGCCCACACATCTGACCATGAAGACCTTTCAGCAGGGCTTTTATTTTCTCATTGTTTTGGATTCAGGCATTTTGACCCAAAACATTTTATTACAGTAGTTTTGTTTTGACAGATTTCTTTATTTACTTTGTCTCCCGTCTGTGAGACACTAAGGATGTCTAGAAATGTTATTTGATACTAATGAAACGGACTATATTATACTTTTTTTTTGTATTTTTTTTTCTTTGAGTATGTTGTAAGATGCACAGTGTGCATACACACAAAGCCCTTGCAGTTGGACTCAATAAAGCTTTCAGAAACTCTCAAATTTCCAATATCATTGTGTCCTTGAATAACAGTGTGGCCAAATGTAAGAAAATGGCTTTAAAAAAAGATTGCAAATGTAATTACTTGTAATAAATAAAAATCAGACCGATTTACATTAAAAATATCCCAGATTCACATTAAATTGCGTTAATCATAATATTTAATCCATGAGGATTGGAGCCAGTGTACCTGCTTCTCTTGCTTTAAGAAAATGAAATGAACTAGTGAAGTGTCTGGAACTGTTCCCAGTTAGTCTAATGAATAATCCACACTTTGCCCCTTTTAGTATGAAATGGTCCAAAGAAATCTGATCAGCATTTTTTTTACACATCACTCATCAAACCAGGTTGTTTATAAACAAGAAGTGTTTTCAGTAGGAAGGAAAACCTGGAAACAGGATATAAAGAGGAAAAAAATGGAATAAACTGATAAAAACGTGAAAAAACTTATCTGCCAGAAAAGCTCTTCTGTGATTGTATATGAATGTAACTTTGTTGATGGAGCGTCATTGACAAAATACTACAATCTGTGGATTAATATAGGAACAGCTAATCCTGCAGCTCACACTGATCCTTAAAGGGATCGTGCAGCTGTAGAAATCCTGCTTGATGTGTTGTTAGTCTTGAACCAATCCAGCAAGATTAAACATGTTTGTGTGAAAGTGATTTGTGTATATTCAACACAAATATTGATAACCACTTGGTGGCAGTAAATGCTTGTGATGATGAGTCAACTAGAGGGTTAGACGCAGAAAATAACTTTTACTAAGTTTAAATATTTAGAAACATGAAGTACCTTTCCATTGCTTATACTATTTATTTAAAATTAAATATGAGCAGAACTTAAAAGGTGTAAAATAAACACCTGCTAGTTTTACCTCTGATAGAAAAAAGATGTAATTTACAGAGAATCCAGTAACTCGTGAAAACAGTTTTAATGTGCCAATAACATTTTTTTTTAAAGAGAAAATGCTTCTGTACTTTTTATTCTGCAGACATTTGCAGCCTCATAAGTTTATTTTGAGAATTTAGGATGATAATTCAGTTTGAGAAGCTGTATGAGGGCTGCAGGTATTGGAGCTAAAAATGCTATAAAAGTATATCTATTATACTGGTAAAAGGGTGGATTTCTAACCTGAAAGAAAGCTTTTCTTTTATTCTGTGATTACATCCAGAAAGATCTTAATGCCTGCCAATGCAGACTGAATCTGTTTTTTTTTTTAAAGAAAATGTATGAGGGGTGATTAGTGCCCTGTTGAACAAAAACTGTTGATACCGCTCCTCACACTTAGCTTTCACAGCTACGGAAGAAAAGCTACAACTTTAATGTCTTAATGTAGTTTTAACAGAAGGGAACTGTGCTATTATTTCTGCACTGTCCATCTTCATGTTGGGGCAGCATCATATCATTGGGCTCGTTTACATGGGACTTTTAATTTCTCTTTAATTCCAAATAATTGTTAATTGTGCTCTAAACAGACGGAAAGTAACCATGTAAACACCTACTTCTGAGTGGAATTATTCATTTGGAATTAAACTTAATTCAGAATAAACTGGCTGGTTTATTCTTATTTTAAAGCAGAATTAAATAATTCCTGTCTCATTTAAACCCTTAATTCTTCTCGTGTTTAATTCCGGTCGTTCTATGCATGCTTACCTTCTTCCGCTGCAATGACGCACATGTCCAGTCTTCTGCCTCCCGTCTTGTTGTTTGGTAAATGCAATAAAGTTTTTTTTTTAAAAAACAGTTTGCCTCCCGTCTTTGATATATTCGGTCCGTCTGTTTTTCTTCTCCTCAGCTGCTCAATATAGTGAAGTTGTATACTTGTGACAAGCTAGTAGTTCAAACATTGAATCAAAATTGAAGCTAAAACGGTTTATATTAGATCGTTTTCTATTTAGCCGCTAAGGCTAAAAACAGGAAAAGACCTGCCGCATGATTACGTCACTTCGGCCATCACCTCGGAATTAAGAGATGAGAATAAATGTGATGCCATGTAAACCTTTTATTTTGAAATAAAATTTCCATGTAAATGAATTTAATTTGGAATTAGTTAATTCAGAATTAATAATTCTGAATTAAAAGCATCATGTAACCGTACCCAGTGTTAATATGTTACTCATGTTAAGATGCTGCTGTTCCCCTTTATATAAATCAAATTGAGGGAGTGTAGTGTTATGAGTCCAAAGCATACAAACAAAAGTCACTTTGTTACAATTTTTACTCATCGTTCAGTCTTTGTTACTACAAAAAAGGGAAAGTAGCATGCAATGAAGAGACATTAGTTCTAGTGTTATGAACTTCAGGTGTTTTGGGAGACCTCTGAAGAAACTGGAGTAAAAACATGTAATTAACAAAGAATGGTCCTACTGTGTGTCCCACCCACCCCAAATTACTCAGGCAGCAGTCTCTAGCAGCTGCAGGCAGAGCAAGGGATATTCATACCTCTCCATCCAGACCTAACCCTTTACGTGTAATGGTGCAAAGGTGTCGCCCGATGTAGAGTAGATACATAGATAGGTACTCTACCAGTCAAAGGTTTGGACACGTTCCCTCATTAAATCCAATGGGAAGGTGTTTCCAAACTTATGACTGGTAGTGTATGTCTGTTTCAGGTGTTGCCACTCTTTATATTTCACCTTTCTTTGTTACCCTGGTTATACAGTCTACACGTCCATTAGTGTGCAATGCTAAGTTCTGAATTAATAGGATGTAAACCACAAATGAGCCTGTAGAATGTACAATGGACTGAAATGGGTTAATTTGCTGGAAAACTGTAACCTTAGGGAAAAAAGATGGGAATCTAAATCTTCATTTGTAGTTTTAAATGTTTTAGGATGTTTTTAACTTACTATATGTCCCTCTCACAACATGGATGTAAACAACTATGTATATTGAGGATAATGTCATTCATTAATTTCTGGGGCAGTCTTCCTTTCCAAGAAATTACCAATGTCAAGCCAGCCCTGAATGGCCTGAATGAGAAGGTCTATTAACTGTTCTGGTCTGTTCCATAGTGTCATGCAATATTAATCCAAATATATATGTTTTTTAACTTTATTTCAATTTTGTTAAACAAGGAAAATAAAGCTATTTAGATTAAAACAGGTTGATCAGCACGTATTAAAAAAAAACAGTAACAATTATTGTAAAGAAAACATATAGAATTTTTGTATTGCAGGGATAAACTAAATATGTATTCAATCCCAGAAGACAAAATGTTTTCGGAACTCATCATTACTCCAACATATAAGTATGCTGAGTTGGGTTATAAAAGATGTCACAACAAATTTATGATTATATATCAGGACTCATAAGATTTTGTCACATTTAAGAAAAGGTGATCTTTTTCTCTGACACAGAAAATTTTAACATCTGAAATTAAACACATTAATTTACATTTGTTCCTTTATGACTGTTTTTGGTAATCAGTCTTGAACAAAGTACCTGAAAAGAGAGAAACAAATATATCATACTATTCCTTGTAATAATGTCAAAATCTCCGATCAGTCTAAGATGCACATGTTTGGACTTGGAGGAAGCTTGGAAAAAAACACACACAGGGAAGAACCATTTGTTGCAAACAAAATGGAAAAATAAGAAACATTAACAAATTCTGTTGGATTTTATTGAGTGTTTGTGGTGTACTGGAAGGAGTTCTGGTTTCCAGTTTGCAGGAATTAAGGACCTGCACACTTTTGATGGAAGTCTGGTGCTGAAGCAGCTTTGCAGGGCTGTCAGTATTCCGGGACGAGGAGGGTTGAGACCGTCCTTCAACATGGCCGAAAGCTTAGCCACTATTTTCTACTCTCACAACACTTCAGCTGGTGGATCCGACATCAGCTTGTCTTGATTGTGCTGAGACATCCCAGAACATTTGACCAGGATGTCTCACTACAGTCAAGCCAACAAACTGATCGATATACCGGATTTTTATCGTATCAGGTCTGACAGAGGCTGATATTATGATGCGTTGCACTAATAGGTTTTTCCAAAAACTGTACATATGCACAATGACTGTAGCCCCTCCTCCCAGCTGTCACAGGTCAGTTTTGATCACCGAAATCAGGTAACACTGAGCTTATCTTAATCCTGTTATCTAAAAAAAAAAAAAAAAATAGAAATGCACTCGGAGAGCGAAGATCACAGCCAAGCTTATTATTTGGGGTTACATTAGGTTTTAGGGTGATACATCTCTCAGAGCTCAGTCACACATGATCTTTGTCAGAGTGAAAAACAGCAGACAGAACCAGCCTGTAGGAGGCGTCAGCTGCCATCACATTAGTGCCAATCTCACAATGTTAAAGAATCAGTAAAATCCTTCCTGGATCCAGATTGTGATCCGGATCACCTCCACAATGTAATCACTTGTTCATCTTCCTGTTCTGGATATATCCTGAAAATTTCATGCGACTCTGTCCATAATGTTTTGAGTTCTTTTATACACAGACAAATAGACAGACAGATGGAATGATTACATAATCTCCTTCACGGAGGTAACAAACAAACCAATAAAACAAAAAAAGGTTTGCTTTCTTGGCGAAATAAGATAAATTATCCTGTTATCACAATAAAATGGAGATAAGAAATTAACTATAAAATAAAATAGTAAAGCACAACTGCTGTCGGCTTCCTAGTTGATCCATTTTGAAGGCTTTTATTTGTAAAAATACAACTTAACAGAATTAATGCCTCACCTAAATTGTTATAAAGACAGTTGTCATTTTAAATGCAAATAGTTCTACAATATTTATCCTATTATGTTATCGTATGACATAATACATTGTATTGTAACTTAGGAAAACAATACAGTTCAGTTGGGTTAGGGTTAGCTCACTTAGTATCTATTGTGCAGGATGTGTTGTAGACTAAGTTTCGGAGAGAAAAAAGAAACAAGAGCTCCTCACCCTCCCCTACCGCCGTGTGCGCACAAATCACCCCCCATACACGCGGAGCAGCGTGGTAGGCACAACAAGCACGGCGGTCGGTCCGCGCAGTCCCGCCGCCGCTGCAGTCCCTCCCTGGCACAGAAGACCCATCATAAACCCGACTCCACACGGACGGAGACATGATTTCGTCCTTCGCCTTCCACATTGTACTAACTTGAGCGCGTGACGACTCCGATTTGCGGAAATAAACATTAAAACACACACATACAGAGGACCCGCACCGGTCTTTCCCGACCCGTTGTTCCGCGCCGGACAGTCCCAACCGACCTCACCACGGACCATGGCGGAGAGAAGCGGCCGGTTGAGTTTCCCCGGCAGCGGGGCTCTCAACAGACCTGTACCCATGAACCTGTTCGCAACGTGGGAGATTGACGGATCCTCTCCGAACTGCATCCCGAGGTAAGACGCTGCAAGCACATCTGGTTGTCCCTTTAAACTTTAAAGCCGGTGTTTGTGGTTCCACCTGCATGTCATTTATCAGCTTGCTAGCGTTACGCCGGCTCTGGCAGGCCCTGGACTGGATTGTCCAGGTGTCTGCGGCATTGTGTTGGTGCAAAGACTAAAAGATGTGCAAACCGCTGTGGGACTGTTTGTTGGAGAGCTGCATTAAACTCGTTAACCATCACTGCAGCTCGAGACTCAATGCGGCTCAGAAAGGTGTGAATTAAGCAGATTTACATAAGAAAGCTCATAATCACCCAATCAGCTGCAGGATAGGCCAGATCATTGTGCCAGGCTGCACCATAGCGACAATTTGGTCCCTGTGGCCCCATCAGAGGATGTGCTGACGCTTTGAGCCTCCAGTGAGAAAAGCAGATTCACTGCTCAGGTTAGATTTGCATTCATAGTTGCATATAGAAGCTCTGACACTGAAAGGACTTCAAGCAAAGCAATAATGGAAGAAACAACTGTTGCCATGGTACTGATTATCAGATATTGGAAAGAATATCAGGAAATATGACAGATAAGTGCTCTAATTGTTTCACACTTGACCACTACTACAAAACACCTGCATGATAAATCACACAGGAGACTATTTGCAAGGTTTTACTTTATGCTGAAAGCACTTAAATAATAAGCCAAACTGAGTTGGTTGATCTGGTTAGTTTATGAAACTGTAAGATGTTCCTCAGACCAGGAGAGAGCTGAGATAAAGCTGTCTGATCAGCAAGTTGGCAAAATATTCCAGACTGTGGTGAAAAACGGGAACATCGGCAAAAATAAAAAAAAAAAAAAAACCTAAGTAATGGTTCAGATAATATTTATGTTATATGAAATATCAAATCAGGGGATTTACCGCAACTGACATCTATTGTAAAACGGAGCAACTGTGATGCTGGTGTTAATACAGCGAGACCATAATCACAATGAACACAAATACTTAGAGTGCTGTTCTGGTTTGAGTTTATTTCCCCTCTATAACCATGAACTGATTCCATCATGATTCTACTTTTGATTTTATTATATTCACCGTATATCATCAGTTTATTGAGAGAAATAACATGACAGCAGATTTATTGGGAAGGAAACCGGTCGTCATTAGCAGCTCCATCATAAAGTGACCATTTAAATGAAATGGTTCCATTCAGTGCTTGTCTTTATTAAAAGACGTCACTTTCAATCTGCAATTATATGACATCTTAATCATACTTAAACCTAAAAATGCACTTTAAGCAAGATTTTCAGATATTTCGGTAGACTGGTGACCTGTCCAGAGTGCACCCAGCCCCTTTGCCTGGTTTCAGCCCCTGTGTGTAGATGGATTAGTGTTTTGCAGCTGGCAGCTCATTAAGGAAGAACATAACTTTAAATAACCTTTCACTTACTTATAATGTTCATATAACTACAATCCCTCTTCAGCCATTAAATCAGAGCCAAAACCTCATTAGAAGAGGTCAGACGGCCATCCTGATGTCTTCAGTAAGCAGCTGTCAGCCGCTCGCTAGAGAGAAAGAAAGAGATGAATACAATGCTTTAATTATTGTGTGAATGAGGGGGGAATACACGCTTGTATGTTTTATTTTTAAACTGATGAATGTCTCTCCTTAGCATCTCTATCCTCTTAAGTTAATACCTTCAATGGACAGTACATTGCATGGCTTTTAGCTGAAATAAGACTAATTCATTTCCAGGAAAAGCATAGCTGTGATATTACTCTGCACAGCAGAGAAGTAGATACATGGTGGATGTAACTAAAATCCTGACCCCCCCTTCTCCACAA
Organism: Pseudomugil tenellus; assembly: GCA_037177515.1. Taxonomy (NCBI): domain Eukaryota; kingdom Metazoa; phylum Chordata; class Actinopteri; order Atheriniformes; family Pseudomugilidae; genus Pseudomugil; species Pseudomugil tenellus. The sequence continues at coordinate 18,981,177 of JBAMHX010000022.1, forward strand.
CAGTTGGGAACATGAGTGGTGTGGGTTGTCATAGAAAGCTGCTTTACTGCCTGCATCTTCTTTATCCCGTGTGTTAGTGGGATCACATGCTTCAGAGACTTCATTGATGGGTTTAAAGTCAAGACGCAGGCTGCAGCTCTTTTATTGACTGCTGTCTGTCAGAGTTTAGGTGGGAGGAAGTCAGTTTAACCTGGTGGCACATCAGCTTCTTAACTTGTGTCAGACTAACAAAAGGTGGTTAAACAAACCGAATGGAGGCTGCTTTTCTTGAGCTTGATTTCGTCTCTTTATGTTTTGTTGTCTCTTTAATATCTAATGTGTCATATACAGTTTTTGAGACATTTTGCATCACTTTATGGTAGAAACTTTTTTCAAAACCCAGTTGTACACTGTATGATACTGGTCTCTTGCCCTCGGGTGAACACCAGAAAGCAGAGACTATACTTTGCAATGTTTTGACCCGTCACATAATAAAACCTGGTAAAAATGCCAGATTTTTTTTTCTCCAGATTTCTTTAAAGGGCCAAATAAAAACTTCTGATATTAAAAATTCTTCATGTCTGCTACAAGAGAACACATCACACACCTATAAATCATAGATTTGGTCATGATGCAATACACTCAGTAATCCATATGAGACAGTGTCACATGTTGATTTAACAAAATCACTTTCATTTATACTAAATCACAAAAAAGCAACTAAAATAGATAAGTTCACTCATGTCTTCAGACATTTAAATGGAAAATAGTGTAACATAAAAAAGGACTTTAATATCTGTATATAAAGGGCTGTTCACATTCACATGTTCAGGTGTTTCACTTGTAGCTATCTTAAACAAATATTAATAATGTTAATAAAACTATTTATAAAACTTGCTAGAAAGAAAAGTTATTACCTCCGTAAGCTATTGAGCGAAAAAAATACCAACCATTAATCCTTTAAAGGCAGACACAAGAAAAAATTGGGAGAAATTTTAAAATTTTTGTTCTAAAGTCAATTCTTTTAAAAATAATTTGGTATATTTATTGCTTTTTACAGTGTGAGAATTATTGTAGTATATTATTGTATTAAAATTGTATCCTCCAGGGTCAAAGGACAAGTTTCAGACCAAAGTGTCAGATTAAAACCTGTGAGTCTAAAAACTGTTGGCTGAAATGCATCTTTATACCACAAGTGTAGATGTTAATAAGGCAACACCTGTGCCCAACTACACAACAGCAGTTCGACTGCACTTATCTATGATGTCCTCTACTGTTTGATTTAGTGCTTGTGTTGTTCTTATTCTCAGATG
>JBAMHX010000022.1:18982502-19024379 GCA_037177515.1 Pseudomugil tenellus
CACTTTGTTTGGGTTTTACATACCGAAACACAGTGGAAGAGATGGCATAGACAGGTTTATTTCCACAATTTGTTCAGCGAAATCATCATAATCACAGCAAATTTACCTCTACCAAATGGTAGACCGGGAAGTTAAAGGGTTAAGCATTGAACTGCTGGAAACATGGGAGCTTCTTCACCACATCCATCAGATGAAGTCAGAGTTTTAATTAAAGGAAAAGTACTTTATGGTTCAGATTGATTGTGAGCAGCTATGCTTCGTCTGTACTGTTGGCAAAATGAAAGTTTAAATATGACCTAAGTGTGCAGAATAAACTCATTTCTCTCCCCCTCTCATGGGTTGCCTTCTCTTCATCCGAGCTGTTGCAATCATGTAGAATTTTTTTGATTTAAAATGGTGCATGGTGCCCTTCACCTGATTATCGATTTCTCCTGTAATTTCCTCATCCCTCCATAAAGCCCGCTCACTGTGGCCTGGAGGTCTGAAGCCCAAGGCTTTTATAGGGGGGAGGCTTATAGAAGTGCTGCCTCGGCACTGGTCTCACGTTTCTCAGACCCACTTCAGGACACGTGCTGCTCCTCGCTGAGATGCTTGAAAATCAGCTATCAAATGAAGCAGAGCCCTGAAGCATTGAACTTAGAGAGTGGTGGAATATATCCCACTGGTATGTTTTCATGTTTTTTTATTTCCTTTATGAGAATCTGGGTTGCTGTTGTACTTAATTGTAAGGACCAACAGCTCAAACCCGAATATGAAGCACATGCTGAGAGCTGTCCTTATTATAGTCCTTAAATACACTCAGCCACCTTTTATAAGTGTGTGAGTGTGAATTGCAGCATTAAGTCAGCTTGAGAAGCAATTAAGTGAGCCGTCAGTATGCCTTTTTATCACTTGGGGAATGCGTTTCCATAATTACACACCGATTTCTACAGATGGACGCTTCTTCTGTCCTGCCTGCACAATCTGTACCAACACTGCCTCCAGAGCCTTTCAGCTGGTAAATCCTGCGGCGACGAACTGCGTTTCATCTTGGTATTTCTGAAGTGGGCATCGGTTGCATTTCTACACGTCAGCCCACAGGCTAAGTGCTGCTAGAGATGGGGCCATTCTCAGAGACAGAGCGGGATTGAACGGGCCCTCAAGTGGCAGCTGGAGCCAGTAGGCTGTCATATTTAGGCCTGTTGGAGGCGAGAGTGCTGAGATGTCACTTTGAGCAGCAGAGAGACACTTGCTCCTTTGTCCCGCGGCTGGCTTGGATGGTCACATTGCGGGAATTTAGAGTAGGATGAATAAGGGGCAGTTAAAGCTTCCCATTGTTAATGTTCCCTTTGTTGGTCTTGCTGTCCTGCACCCTTTGCCTGCCTTGAACCAATGTTTATCAGTTTAAACCTGACAAAAAAGCTTCGACCATGACAGCTAATGGCATCGGCAAGTAGTGTATGTGAACACATAAACATTCCTTATTTCAACTAGCTAGGTTTTTCATGGTGTCTTGCAGAGTTTAGCTGGAGAAACAGCTAGTAATATAAACATTTTACTGTTAATGATTGAATGGAAAATAGTATGATATAAATAAAAAAGGATTCATAAAGCCTGAGAATACTTCCTGAAGGGAACCTTAAGGTAGATGCCAGTTTTCATACCAATCCGAACAATCGTTCTCTTAAACCTACAGTTATGTTCCTGATAATTGCAGCATAGTTCAAATTAAATGATCAGTAAAAGATTTATCCAGTAAATAACAGTAACCAGCACATTAATTAGGATCTGCTAACTAGGAATATGTTATCTAGTTTTTATGATTGATGCCCCTACAAATACTGCCTCTATCCACTTCAAATGAGCCAAATACAGGAAGTGGACTGCACAGCAAAGCACGTTGAGAGTTCTACCAGACCATTGTGGCTAAATGTAACCAAACCATAAACACATGTAGAACAATGGAGAATGCTGTACAAGTTCTGATAGAAATATGATGATAAGATCTGATGCAGCTCCATGATATGACTCTGACGTGGTGGAAACAGAAGTTGTACTGGAAAAAAAAAGCAAACCTGGGTTCTTGTAACGCCCAACTGAGCCAAGTCCCCAAACGTACCAAATCTGGTGGACTGTCCTGGTGTAAATGTACACTAAAGCTGGATTTATAGTTGTGGAGAATCTGAAACCACCATATGCTCCATGTAGGGCCGCAGAGGCTTGATGTGCACCTCTTCCAGACCAGGAAGACCACTGCTTGTACATAGTTCATGCAGAAGTACTCATTTACGACCGATTGGTTTGTGATTATATGTTTCTTAAACTTCTAGCTAAATTTGTGTGATTAAAAAAGCAGAAGAGAAACTTTGACCAGTGTCATTTGCCCTACCATAATTCACCTTTATTCTTAATGGATGGACATAAATAAACATAAATGAAAACATTTGTGCTGATTTGATCATCAAACAAGACCCATGCCTTCGGAAGCGACTGCTAGGGATATATCCCAGAACTCCCCCAATCCACTTATTTTCCAATCCGAATAGATACAATGCAATAATATAAAGTTCAGTCACAAAGCTCCACCTGGTGTGGAAACTTTGAACCAGCCCGGTATGATATCAGGACAGGATGCATCCTGAGGTCATGACCTTTTATTTGCACTTGATTTATGTCAATCAGAGAAATAGTTCCAGAAATATAGCCAAAAATCAGATTTTTTGTGCATAAAGCGCCACCTGCTGGGGAAACCATGAATCTGATAATCGTGAAGTTTGGTACAGGTTGTCCTCTTGGGTATGCAGGTATGCAGAGTATCACAGTCCAATTGGGAAAATTGTTGGAGTTATCGCGCTCACACGAATGATATCTGATGAAAGCGGCGGTCGTGATGAAACCATTATATCCCTGACACTCTGCGTTCAGGGATATAATGATAACATTTTATTAGACAAATCAATTTGGTTCAGACTGACTGTAAAGGCTCGAGGGATCAGCTAATGAATGTTTGTTTGAAATTTCCCTGCTGGTCTGAAAGTCTTTTGGACCTCAAAGCGGGACTCTTTAAAATTTGGCTGATTTTCGTACTAATGAAGGCTAATTCAGTTGTTTGGATCCTGTCTCTCTTCTGAACTTTCTTCAGTCAGTAAAAGTCACTCTGTTAACTCTTATCTCTTGTTCTGTCACTTTCTTTTTCTCACTTTCTCCATACTGTTCTCTTCTGTTTTTTGGCTGAATAAGCTGTGGTGTGAATTTAAACAGGCTTATGCGTGATGCGGTGATGTAAAGCAAGGCTTCAGGCTGCAGGCTGGAACGCAAAGTGATGTGCGGTTTCTCAGCTGCAAGATGCTGCAGGGAAATGATGGTATCAAGAGAAAAAAAAGAAATCAACCTTGTGTTTGTTTGTGATTCAGGTTCAGGTTCAATATTGATACACCAAAGTATAACAATCAAAACAATGCAATTTATTCACAAGCCAATGCAATAGACAGAGACGTTGCTGCCTTTCACACTAGTGTTCATAGAGATTTTTCAAGTGAATCATTCGCTTTGCACATTGAAAGTTAAGTCAGAGAGCCTTATGTAAGATAACCGGCACCCCCACTTTGCTGATGCAGCACATCCTGGAGGACGGAAGGGGCAGGACAGAGAAGGACAGTTGCCTTCTGTGTCTACACACAAACATACACACAGAAACTATACTTTTTAGATGATTTGTGGCTCTTCAGGTTGTTGAATTTGGCCTCCAGCTGACATCCCCTCATGCCTCAGGACCCCATGCCAAGCCTGCCTGTTTTTGTACTCTCCTATTATTTCCGCACAGACAATATTTGATTTCTGTGAGCATAATTATGTCTGTTTTGGCTTTCTGTGGAATGAGACAACTCATGAAAAAAGCTCCTTAAGGACATGCCGTTGGTCTGTGTACACAATAGCCAATTGTTTACATGACATTAGGCTGGTGTGCTTAAAATATAAATGTTAGAGCGGCACTGCAGTCATATGTCAAGGTGTGAAGCCGACCGTCAGGATAAAGTGTAGACATAAACAGCAGATTACTCCGAGCAGCCTAGTTTAACACAGGTCTGCATAATTAAGAAGTTCCATATGTATTCAACACCGTATTAGCAATTTTTAAGAAACAGTAGCAACACAAAGAGAAATGAAGCTTTATTTGGGGAATAGAGGTGAAAATTGCTGAGAAATTACAGAAAACTTTCAGTCTTGGTGATATATTAGCATATTTATATCTTAATTCAGATGAATATGAATTGGAAAATAGAGCACGGGTCTATTGAGATATGAAATCGAAAGCTGTTTTTGTCTTCCTCGCTCCATGAGGGATACCGCTAACTCTGACGCAACAGAGCTAAACTAATCTTTTGCCAGAGAATATGTTTTTGTAAATGTCTAGTCCAGGGGCATGACTTTCTTCCCAGCAGGTCTTTTAGTCTAAATAGACCAGAAAACAACCTAAAATGGCATCTAACTGAACCCAAAACATGATAAAATTGCTTGCTAGTAAGATATCAAGCAGCATCTGTGCAGCTAGCTTAGTACAATATAGCATATCTCTCACTAGCCATCCATGCTATTAAGTGTTTGTGCACTTTTAATTTCCTGTGTGCACAACAGTGTTTGGCTGATGATATACTTGTTTTTAATTACACATTTAGAGTGTGTTTGAAGCTCGTTTGTGCGTGTCCTCAGAAATGAATGCGTCTTGTTTGCATACTACAATTGGCTGAACCTGTAAAAGGATCTGTTTGACCAGATGTAGCATTGCAGGGTTCACACAGGGTACAAATGCAACACATGACCTATTTAATTTAAGGGCCTTACATATTATCTCTGACACCTTTTTGTGGGGAATCTTTTTATTCTGTCTCATAACGAACCAAATGCTAACATCATCTATTGTTGCCATGTTTATACTTTTGTTTAGATGCTATAGGTCTGAGTTTTCTAATGAGGAATCCTCCGGAATCATGTGTAGTACAGAAGCAAATATGTGAACAATTATCCTCGTCGGAGAAGGTTTCCTCATACGCAAGATTAGAAAGTAACCTTTCTAATCTTTTTCACCTTTTTAAAAAGCTTTTCCTATGAACTTTTAAAGTTTTGGTTGCATTAGTTCAAGGCAGACTGATGAAATAAGGAAGCATTAGTGGCTAACTAGTGAGGTGGTGTCAGAGAAGGCCATCTCTCTTAAACTGCATCAGGCTTATGAGTAAAAATGTTATATAATTTAACTCATCTGTCACTGATTTTAACAACAGCATCATAACCTTCCATACAAAACTTCACAAGACAGAGTTGTTTTTTTTCTTTTATTTTCTCCGGATTTGTTTTGCTAGGATCATATTTTCCATCTGATGTAACTATTCACTCCCCCAAGTTCTGTGTCTTCTGGGAATTCCTGTGTACCAGAAATTACACACCAGTAGGAACTAGGTGATCTTACTGTTGGCTGCTGGTGCAAGAATGACAATAGTGACTATAAGCAATGCTTCAGTATGTTAAATGCAGCTTGCCAAAAATACCAAAATGTCCTGCTCCATCCTGTTGCATTTTTGCAGAATGGGAGCCATGAAAATCTGACTCACAATCCTTAGCGCAGCATGAACAAGCTGAGACAGCAGTTTCACTTCACACACTTTTTTGTTTCAAATGTCATGTGGTGATAGATACAAAAGCAGGAGGACTGACTTCAGTATGCGATATTCTGATGCAGTGATTAACAATTAGAAGGGCAATTACAGCATGCAGTGGAGATAAAAGCAAACTAGATCCATTAATCTGGTCTGTAACTGCTGGATGTTAACAGTACACATAGTACCAAATCTGATGCTTAAATGATTTATCTGTAATATTACAACTGTTCACCAGTATGTTGCCCAGCAATGAAAACAATTAATACAGTTTAAAAAAGTTCAGAACTCAACCTGCATGTGTTATTACACACCATTTAAAAAACATGGTTAGATGAGATGCACAGTACCTGCTGGTGAAGCAGACTACTCACAGCAGATAGATTTTTCTGACCATGGAAGAATTATGCCTATGTCTAGTCATTGTAGTCATTATACGTGCTGTTTGTTAGGGATTTGAAATAAGCAAAATGTCAGTGAAATTTAACTCAGTGATAACTTACCGCTTTCTTGTTTACGACTTTTGGCTCAGCTCCTTGTGGTCAGAAATGATGAAACACCTGTTTCAGGTACACAGTATGTGAATAGAAATGTTTTTATTCTGATTCATTTTTTGAATTTTTATCACATTTAATTTTAGTTATTCACATGATCAACAAGGAAAAGAGAGAAACACCTCTTTACTTTGTCCATATGATTTAATAAATTGTATTATTAAATATTTTATCAATATGTCTTGTCATATGTCCCTTAAGCAGAGGCATAAACTGTCTGACTCAATGCTAAATAGTCCACTCAACCACTTCTTGAGAAAAACTTTTTAATGGTAAAAAAAACAACTTTTGACATATGAATAATTTATGTAATATTTATTTCTTTTGTCAATGACCATGGTAAAAGCGGTATAATGCCATTCGAGTTGTCCATTATCAGAAATTAATGGACTTTGCGGAAGCAACGGTTTATCAGTGCACCCCTTCGCGTTGTCCATTAATTTCTGATAATGGACACCTTGGGCATTATCCCTTACTAACATATATTCTGAATTGCTGTTACCACGGTTAACAACTAGCTTGAGAAGTAGAACAACAAGGTTATCTGACCCGAAACTTTTTTATAGATGTCCAATAGCACTTTTTTAACAGCGAATTAGGATAGAGTATTCACCCAGACAATGGGGGATGATGCCCGACTAGGTGTTCTTTATCAGAAATTATTGGACGGCATGGAGGCGTGAACCGTTGCTTCTGCGAATTCATTAATTTCTCATAATGGACACATTAAAAAGCGTTATCCCATTTGTCACTTGTGAAAGAAATAAATATTAAATAATTTTTTATATGTTAAAGTTGTTGTTTTTTACCATTCAAATCGTAAGTTTTATTAAAGATGCATCTGAGAGGACTATTAAGCATCGCGTTGATGGTTGGTTCACGCCCCTACGTTGTCCAATAATTTCTGACAATGGACAATTCGTCAGGCATTAACGCAAATTGTATCTGGTATCAGCAACAATGCAGAAACAACAACTTTCCGTTTCATGCTTGTCCACATTAACCCTGCCCACGTAAAGTGTCAATCAATCACATGTTACTTATGGAGCCCCACAGAAAGAAAGAAAGTTTTGTTCGGCAAATGTGTCAACAACAAACCGCAAGATGCCCCCAACCATGTAAACAACATGAAGTCATAGGTTTTTGTTGCACCAAAAACAAGAAAAATATTCTGTAACAGGATATTTTCATTAAAACGGGTAGTTGATGATGAATATATTGCAGGAAGTAGTGAAGTCACCAATGATCCCCGTGGTTCTCAAAGGGTTACGGCACTGTGTCAGATTTAATACATACAGTTTTTGAGACCTTTTGCATCACTATCTGGTAAAAACTTTGCTCAGAACTCTTTTGTCTTCTGTCCCCTGGTGGAAACCTTTTGCAATACACTAACTCTGACATCCCACATGATAATATACCTTAAAAGTTCCTATTACTTTGTTATTGATTTAAATTTTGTTAAAATGGCAAACAAAAATTTCAAATTGAAATAGTTAAAATTTTCAATTTTTCTGGATCAGGCAGTAAATTCACTGTTTTCAGCTGCATTTCTGTCATAATGAGTGAATTTGCTCAGTAATTCTTCGAAACACCAAGCAATGCATAAAACCAGACTTAGAGATGGTTTTCTACTCTACAATCTCCCAGAAATAACTCTGATAATGTTCCCTTCAGTTGATGTTCGCTTCATTTGGTAACCTAAATCTCTAAATCTCATTTCCATGTCAATTCTGCTAATAGATGAATTCTATTTCTAAAGAGCATCATTGTGTAAAACTGGATTTTCTCTCACTGTTGACTGCAGAGGTGACCTTATTTTCCAAATGTGGCTCAAATTATTGAAATAGCTCTGTGATTACACAGGCCATCCTGGGACCTGTTTACTTTGTCCCATGTTCCAGCACTTTTGAGTGTAATGCAGAAAATGAGGTTAACAGGCTGAAAAGGCAGCAAGAGACAGAAATGTGTCGAAACTTTGTGCCAGATGTAGATGAGATTACAGCGAGGCTGCTCAAGAACAGTCGTGGCTTAGTGTTGTCAGCCCTTAGAGTTCACGTTCTGCCTGCTTCCCCATTTACCTTTGGCTACAATATTCTGTATTTGTATCTGACTGCGCATTAAAAAGGGAATTATGATAAGCTTTTATGAACTATTTCTACATTCGCTTATCATGGCTTTATACAGTTTGTTTAAACTGTTGCCTTAATGAGTTGCAGGGATGGAGCTGCCTCTTTAATCTTTAATGTTGCAGAAATGGACAGAAAATGAATGACATGGACTTTTCACGGACGATCGTCTCTGGTTTGAAATGAAATTTCCCGCCTCACTTGAGATGCAGCGGACATATTATCAACCAAAGATGAATTTTCACCTTTATCTTTTCCACTTGTAGCACCTTATTATTCATCGTGACTTCCTGCGAGGAGCGTGGTACCGTTCATTTCCTGATTTTAACTTGAGGTCCCGTGAATTCCTGCACTAAGCAGACTCCCTGTTTGTTATATTTGCAACTTGACTCTGTTGTTGATTTGTGTGTTCAGTCACCGAAGTCCAGGGAATTCCATGGAATACATTAATCACTCATCGCCATAGCAACAGTCTTTACTTTAACAGTGAAGCGCTTCAGGTATACAGCATCTGGCATAGTCTGCTGACTATTATTGTTGTGCATCTTTTGCTAAAGCGTGTAGTCATATCTATCCAGTTGTTTTTTCTTTTTCCTAATGATTGGACCTTTTTTTTTAATTATTCTTGTATTTTTTTGCAGAAAGGATTGAGGATTTGCCTCATGCTGCAGCCAGTGGGAGAAGAGGGTGTTACTATTTTAGTCCTCCCTTCACTAAGGCTCACAGAACTTTTTTTTTCTTTTGCTAAATTCAGAGCAATGAGGAGAAATGTAGGTCAGCTTCTTTTTGGGAAACTTGAAGGAGAGCTTAGAAGGTTTAGCATATTGTAGTAATTAGGAGAGCTGCTGCTTTGCATTTGCCATCTTGCTGAGTCATATGACTCCTGTCCCTGTTTCCACTGGACTCCTCCCTGATGCGTTGGCTGGACAGATGGACATAGTGAAAACCCTTAGGTTGCCGTCGTATGTGCCTGCATAAAAATGATGAAATGAGCAGTCATTATAGCTGCCAGTTAGAAATAAGCATCACTTTACAAGCCTATAAACATGACCTTACTGACTTCATGGATGCTGAGCAAGCTTCAGCTGCAGGTCCTGCTAATCTGCAGCAGCACAGCCGTCAAACACACACAGAGTTTATACAAATAGAAGTGTTTTATATCTGACGTGTCGGTAAAATAAAGGATCAGTCTCTCTTTTAATCCATATTTCTTTTGACAGGCAGCAGTTGCTAAAAGCTTCTGTTAGAGTACAGAGAATAGACAGGCTTGCTCTTTTAAAATGGGTTACTGTGTCATGTGTGACCCCATAACAGAAATATTCTGCTCCACCGCTGTTGACGATGGAGGAGATGAGAAAAGGCGCATTAGTCAGTGGCGTTGGCTCATGCGCAACTCCAGTAGGCTCTCATGGAGCTGGATGTTTTCAGCTTCTCATTAATGATGCGTTTTTATTCACACTGTTGGTTTTGAAGAGAAAACAAAGTGAAAGGAACCTTTTGATTTAATGTTTCAGCAGCGTAACTGGTCAAAGTAAAAGTGTTATGCTTGGTTAACCTGTTCTAAAGTAGATAAATTTCCATTAGCTACTTTTTGTCTTGAGAAACTGCCTCCTCCGTGTTACTGGCAAAGTGATGGATGGAAAGATGAATTCATTTTCTCCTTTTAAGTGAGTTTCAGACGCAGCTAACCCGCCACACTGAATGCTTTGCTGCACAGAATCTTTTAGGAAATCGCTCAAAGAAATTCTTGAAAAAGTTTGCATGTGATTGATAAGCAATTTGTTTATATTTTATTTCTGAACATCTGTCACTTAGTTCAGTGATCTGCTACCAATTGGTGTTCTCAGAAAGGCACTGGTGTTGTCACTGTCACTCATTTGGTCATGTGCTCATCACATCAGATTAGGACACTAAATGATTAATAACATGATGGCCACAATGCTGAAACATTCTGCTGGAATGAAAATTGCTTGCAGTCTGTCTCGTTTGTGGGAGCAAACCACAGACAGATGCTCCGCTGGGCTGATCGTCTCTCTGAACGCTCTGATAGCACAGGAGCTGCTCCTTGTTTAGCCTAAATACACCTGCAACTGGGCTTTTTCACCTTATTTCTGTCTCCAAATAAGTCACCGACAACCTCTTTGCCCTGCGTCAGTCAGATCACGCTGCAGGAAGCATCAATAATAATAAACAGAAAACTGATAAATGATTTATACAAAGCAGGGATCAAGGCTGGTTTAGTGTAATCTGGTGGTTAAAAATGAATTGCATCGCTCCTTCCAGAGGAAATACTTACATTTGTAGCCATATTACGCTCCTCTTTCTTTGTGCAAAAGCTTAATTTGTTAACTCTTGTTATGCAACTTAACCCTGGAAAGCAAAAAGACATGTAATCTGCTGGGAAGAACCTGGCAACAAGATGGATTATGGATCCCGAAAGGAATCCATATGATGGGGTTGATGCAACAATAATGAATGCTCCAGCTGGTGCTGCAACAATCAGTAATCCACTTATTCCCATATCTATTTTGGAATATTTCAAAATACCCTGCAGATAAATCCACTTGTTTAGTCGCATGCGAGTCAGGAATTCTGGCGTTGGTGAAGCACACTCATTTATTATGCTTTGAAACAGTTGGCAATGAAGTGTCAGACACGTGACTTTGTAGGTGTTGCTTTCTTTTGAATGTAGTCGCCATTTCCATCTGCTTTTATCCGGAGTTTGCATTTCAACATGTGTCAACAACAGCAACTTTCGTTTAGTTAACTTTTCACAGGCAATAAGGTCGAATCGGCTGCAGTGTAAGTGGCTGCGCTGTGACCCTCTTTGGCTCTTCACTCAGTAAACATTGATTCAAACGGACGGGGAACTCTGCACGGCCATTTGCAACTGTCACAGCAACAATGAGAGATTCTGCCGAAAGGCTCTTCAACTCAACAACCCAGATAAGTGCAGATGTAGTTTCTCTGCTGTGGGTGGGCAGTAAATTTGCTGTGTAATTGCTCAGACAAAAGAGTGAAGCTAATGGTTAGCTTTGCAATTACAGCTTAGAAGGACACTTCAGTCGAACTGTGGTGCTACCTGAACGCCCTGCTGCTCAGATGCTGCTGATATGACTCTACGGAGTAAATGGCTGGACTGTGTGTATCTTGTAACAGCAAGAATTTAATGGAAGATATTTTCTCCTAATCCCTTTTCAATAAGCTGAATTCAATTGTTACATTCATGCTCTTATTTTTTTTAAAAGTGTATTTAAAATGATCTTAAGACTCTTTATTTACACGCTGAACAGAGGTCTCACACCTCCTGTCATATCTTTGTAGGATCCAGATTTTTTATGTATGTTACATTCAATTAAAAGAAGGATGCAAATGAAATTGATGAATCATTGTTGTGTCTGCACATATAAGACATCAGACCATTTATTCCCATTGTATCTAGAGAATACTAGAACGCTATTTTTGTGCTGTTGAGGCGATTCCTTTAGCTACAAGATGAAAGCTTGTCATATTTAGACATGATGTGCAGTAGGTTCTTAAAAGGAGGAAATTTGGGAAAACAGAGCAGGTTTAAAATATTTGTAGTAGATGAGAAATGACAGTGATCAAATGAAACAGTGAAGAAAACTTAAGCTGATCCATCCTCTGGTTGAGCTTTTGGTTATTTTAATAGCAATAAGTAGCATTTATGATGCGTGCTCAGCCAGACTGTTGTTAAAAATACCTAAAATATCTACTGACTGTTTGTATTCCAGTCTCATCATGTGCTGGTTTTTAATAGTGGCATCGACAGTGCACCTTCTTGGATAGGTCTCCCTTAAAAAACAGACTACTTGGTTGAATAAAAACTATGAAATAAAGAAATACAAGTCCACACTAAATAAAAATTTCATAAAAAATAAATGTAGTGTTGTTGAAAGGTTATTATAGGTTGTCTGCAGGGATTGATGGCTGTCATGAATTCATTCTTAAGGAGGAGAAATGGGGAGAAAAGGCAGAGGAAGGTGACTGAAAATCAGTGAAGAGATTGGAGGGAGGGATGAATCCTCCACGGAGACCAGACCTCGGCATTACTGAGGCAGTGTGGGATCATCTTGACAGAACAGAACAAAAGGCAGAAACATCCAAAGAGCTTTGGAAAGTCCTTGAAGAAACCTTGAGAACTATTTTTGAGAATACTGAATAAAACTACACGGAAACATTTCAGACCAAACAAACTCAGTTTTTACTTTTTCATTCTGTGCTTCCATTCACGTTTAGAAATAAAAAAATCAACACCTATTTCCTGAAAAAACAAATAAGAAGTGGCTCAAGACTTTTGCACATTTGAAGTCGGTTTTTCATGATTTCAGTCAGATCTGCTCCCTAACCTCTCATGCAAACTGCTCTTGCATGGCTTTATAAAAACTAACATGGAGATGGGTCAAACGACGCGCTCGTATTCGCCTCTTTTGCACGATAAACTGAAAAGCAGAAGCTGTTGGAGTGTTCCAGGCTGTTCAAAGTGACCACACATGCTGGTTGTACATATGAACAGTCTGCAAAGACGAGCTGAAACTGTCATGATTTGTTGCAGCAGAGATGATTAAAGTGGGTGTGCGGCGATCCGAGCAGCGCCTTGCACTCTGCTGCACACAATGCTTTCACTTTTATTCCAGCTTCTGCTGTGGCCCCCCAGGGGTCTACGAGGGCGCAGATCATTTTGTGTTCTTCGATGGATTACACTCCACTCTTTGGCTGTGACACATAAAGCTACAGCTTGGCTCTCGGCTGGCCTGTGGATGTTTCTCTGCTGTATTATGTCACCTGATAAAACATCAGACCCCACTGCCAACCTACATGCTTACCTTTTATTAAAAAAATACTTTCTAGCTTTTTTTTTTTTTTTAAAGCCACAACACACACCACTTCCTCCCTAATACTGTTTTCTAACTACACACACACACACAAAATAACTTACTATGTTCATGGTTGGTTTTAATTGTTTCTAGGTCACTCTGAGCTGATCTGTATTTCTGCATCCTGCATTTTTAATGAATTTACATTTATTATAGATAAAAAGTAACGAATTTCTACATCTGATATGGTTAACGTAGCTGCATCAGTGCTGCTCCAACGCTTTCTCTCCGCTCTCCTCCCTCTGCCATGGAAGCACGGTGGTTGAGGATATCTGGCACAAGGCAGCAAGATTTGATTGTGAGGCTGTTTATTTCTTCAGTATTCAGCAGTCATTTGTGTATTTGTTTACAGTCTTCACTAAGCTACAGAAATAGCTCAACTGACTGTGAAATTAGGGAGTGTCTTATCAGTAGAGAATATAAAACCAGGTATGTCTGAATAATACAGATTAATAAAGAATGGGAGGCAGGCCTGGAGGCTTGAATCCTTTTGTTCATTCAGATGGCTGAAGAAGCTCTCGATCACATCGTATGTGCTGCACGGAAGCCAAGCGTTTCAGTGAAATCCTACTTTATTTCCAGGCAGATTTCTCTCATTTTCACAAGCAGAGATGGCAGCAGGTGCATAAATTCCACCAACTCTGATCTAAAACACCGTACAGCTGTTTTTCAGACCCTCTGAATATAAAATTTGACAGATGTTTTCAGACAGGTGTTTACAGCTTTTAGGTCACTTTGATTTAAATGTGTTAATTGAGAACTGGAATAAAATGCATATTGTAGGATTTTTTACAAATTTTTTTCTAATGTAGTATATGTAAACGTACATATAAAACTAGAACACACAATTTGATTTTCAAGGCTTTTGGTCTAAAATAGGGAGTAGGCTCTCCCCATCATACCCAGTGCTTACAAGTAAACTCTCTGGACATGTGTATTATTTAATATAAAAGAAACTATTACATGCTGCATTAAACAAATTAAATTAAAAAATATTTTAAATAAATAAATAAATAAATAATAATAATAATAATAATATCCCAATAGCAGAAAAAAACGAAATCTGGAAAAGGATAATATTTAAAAATATGCATCAAAGTGCTTCTGTCCTGGATGTTTTTAGCATACTTGTACTTCACTGAGTATACTGTATGTAC
Organism: Pseudomugil tenellus; assembly: GCA_037177515.1. Lineage (NCBI taxonomy): Eukaryota > Metazoa > Chordata > Actinopteri > Atheriniformes > Pseudomugilidae > Pseudomugil > Pseudomugil tenellus. Next base: position 18,996,868 of record JBAMHX010000022.1, read on the forward strand.
TTTTACTCATCTGAAACAACACCAGAATACCTTGTGGTACTTTTGCTCAAATATATAAATTGTGGTACTTTTAAAACAACTACATCTCTGAGTTTGAGCTCTTTCAGACTGACAGAGTTGGTTTGTCTATACTGAGCATTGCATATAGTCCTTGTTGCTGGATTGTGTTACTTGCTTATGTGTTTGGTTTTTTGTGCTTCCCAAACTTTCAAGAAAATATGTCAGGATGAAAGAAAACAAAAAGATGTTTCATGTTTTTTTGTAGCTGATACAACTATGATTAGCCAGCTTGTACCTGACCTTTCACCTTCATAGTCAAAACACTTAACTTCCTCTCTTGCTCATAATAATTACCATGACTACTAAAGTGGGCTCTTACAAGCTAATCTTTAAAAATGTCAATAGTTTGTAAATTCACCAACATTCAAGTGATGTGGAAGACCAGTAATGCAGAACAGAGATCTTACACAGCCAGAGGAAGCTATCGGTCTCCACGAGGAAACGTGACAAATATGCAATGTCTTTAGAGATGCACTGTAATACAAACCTGGAAAATGTATTAAACTACACAAGCAGCTGCAGTTCTCATGCTATAAGTCCAGCAGAGTGATAAATATACCCGAAGATGCTGCCATGAGATCTGCTGAACCAAGCTGGGCTTGTGAAAGTGATGAATCACACCTAATCTCTTTTAATTAAGAAAGATTTATTAAAATCTAAACTCCTGAAATGTTTTTATTATACAACCTTCAGTGGGAAGTTGACATAAAAAAACAAAAATTATATTGTTTCTACTTAGACAGAAGTGTTAAGATACATCTACAGATGTTAGTATGACTGAAATATTACCAAACTGAGTATATCAAAGTTGGACTAGCATATCCAGAAAATCCTGTTGGGGTTTCCTCTTGTAAATAAACTGGTTTAGGTACTACAAGCATGCTCTTGCCTGACAGTTTCATTTTAACTAGTTGCTTACACAGTTACTGACTTCATGGCACTGTGATTTCTACTTATGTGCTGATCTGGTTGCCAAAATAAAACAGTCTACATTATATAAGAAACCAGCTGTCAGCAATGAATGTGGCTGTTGTTGATCATAAGCCATACAAGATTTTATAATGAAATTTTATTTACAGCCTGCAGTATATCCTCAGAATACCTTCATCCCTGCAGAACTCTGAAGCCCCCATCTTATCAGCCTGAAGCTTTAATGTCTGTTTGCTCAAGTGCACCTTCAATAATTCTTATCTACCTTGCAGTACTTGTATTGCAGGATAAGCCGCTCTGCTTTCTGCTTGTTTTATTCAACAGCTCTGGTGTTAGTAAGTCCTAAAAACCATAAACCTCCACCAACCAGTTTACACAGACTGAAGGATTCTAGGAATAGCAATGTTTTTTTTTCTTCAGGGTTCAAGGAAAGTTAGTTTTCTCTATAAAGTATTTTAGTTTCTCTAATGAACATTAGGCTATTAACTCTGCTGATCAGTTGGGGAACTAATCAGTCTCGATCCAATGAAGAATTTGTATAAAAACTAAAACGTTATCTTATCATAACTGTTTCTACAACCCCATTAAGTTAAATCAAAAACTTTTTGCTCTGGAAGTTTATGAATGGTTTTGATCAAAGCGTCTTCCCTTGAGGACGTATTTGTGCAGTAAAACACTGCATATAGAACATTTCACACACCTACAGGTGGTCAGGGAACGATCCCTGACCAGCTGTAGGTGTGTAACTGTGACTCATGCTGAATGTGACTCCTGTGATGTTGAAGCGAATAAATGCTTTAGCTTGAATTTTATGTGAAAGAATAGAAAAAAATGCAAGTAACCATATACAAAAACATTATATATAATGGTTCTGCTGTAGGAGGAAGTGTTTACCACAGAGATGTGAACTTTGCTTGGGTTTCTTTTCGGATGCTAGCCGTGAAACAGTATTCCTGATGCTATAGCTGATTATTTATGGGCTTATGGTCGGTGTAGGTTATTCAGCTTTACTCATGCTACACAAATCCTCCTACGCCAGGGGTCATCAACTCTGATCCTCGAGGGCTACCATCCTGCAGGTTTTAGTGTTTCCCTGGTACATCACACTTGATTTAAATGAAAAGGTTCTCCAACAACTTGTTGTCATCTTCTGCACCTTCTTGTTAATGATCAATTGGTTTGAATCAGGTGTGTTGTAGAAGGAAGACTGTAAAATCTTCTGGATGGTAGCCCTCGAGGACCGACGTTGGTGATCCCTGTCCTACGATTTAATGTTAAAAATATCTTAAGCTACAGTACAGAAAAATGGCTACCTTTTGGTAAAAAAATGTCCACCTATTTGGTAAATTGTCACTTGGGATGACATATAATGCTGATCAACTCCATACATATTGGCCCACTGTTTTTGTTTTTTCCCTGACACAACTGATTTTGCATAGATCTCTCAATGGCCCATTCATTTTAATCAAATATGTTCCAGGAAAATGTCTAAAGGTCCATTTATGCTGCCTTTCCCGTATAAATAGGTGCATTCATTTCAAACATCGCTGCCTCCTTTTTTCTTGTGTCTCTCATGTTTTCATGGTTGTTAGCCAATGCAACCACCAGAGAGCAGAACAAAGTTCGGAGTTCACCTTCACGTTCTGATATTAGTTTAGCATATAGCACGCATAGCGATGCTAGAGGAGATCACTATAATAAACATTCTCAAAAAGAGACACAGAAAGAGGCAACGAAGTGGACTGTGCAGCCATTATAAACATGGCAGCTTCTTTTTCTTTGTTCTTTTCACAGGTTGCACATCAGCTATGCTGCTCAATGCTGCCCCACCCCCACGGTTTCTAGTGAAGCTAGTTTGTTTACTCTACCAGAGTATTCATCTGCAAAGCAGCAAAAACAAATAAGAAAATGGATGCAGAACACTAACTGAATGCTCGGTATCCATCTTCAGCATAGAGCATAAATAGGTCTTTAGAGCACATTGACACCAGGATGATCTGTTTAGTTGTGCGAGAATAGCAAAAAATGTGCACCTATTTGGTTTGGTTTCATATTACAATTTTCACCTGTGCACCAAACCATTTTGACCATGTCACACAGTTATAAATGCTGCTAATTAGGGCTGTTATTCCCAGAAATTAGCTCTGAGCATCAAGACTGAAGACAACAATACAGCTTACCGATTGGACAGGATCGTAAAATGGCTCATTCACTGCAAATAAGCAGTAGAGTAACAATATCTTTATTTATTCTGGTACTTGGGTTTTTACTTTGGTGCTCAAACCTAATGCAGTTTTCGTCCCTATCTGTCCAGTATGCAATGGGAAAGGCAGCAAGATGTCCAGCGTATTGTGGTATGTGGCATCATATGATTTTCTGCACGCTTCATTTGCTTTCCTACTGTCAGCATTTTTAACCAGAGTTGCAAGCAAACCAAAACTCCAGCTAGCCGACTAGAGTTCACTTCTTTGGTCTGAAACAGCGTCTCAATACGCTTTTACGCTACTCCACACGGACAGGAGTACCATGAAGACTAATCAAGGTTCATTTAAAGTGGACTAAATGGTGCCAAGGTGAATGTGGTGCATGGCAGTGGTCAAAGAGGTCCAGAATTTGTGATCCTGCTTTCCAAAAACTACTATATGTATTACAGTATTTTTATATCAGCTTGTATATTTATTTAATCTGCAGGCAAATACAAACAAAACATGTTTTTTGTTTGTTTAGCAATATGTGAGTTTGCTTAAGTGGTGATTAAACCAAAGATTAAATGATCAATCTGAGTGCAATACCTAGTAAATATTAGGATATTATGGTTGTTATGGCCATATCCATATTCATTGGTGGTTATCTAATAGCATGGCCTATAGTTCTTTTTGCCAGTATATTTTATTGCCTTTGTTATTGTCTTTTTAATCAGAATAAAACGAGACAACGCCAGTGAAGGAGTGTAGTTTGGTCAAACAATGAATTTGTAATCTTGAGATAATGAGACACCAAGGAGACACCATGTGACAATGAAGCATGGTGCAGATACGGCCCTGAGCCAAGATACAGTTTTGTCTCCTAATGGCACCCCCTATTAATAAAAGATAAGCAGTCAATTATTGAGCTGTCAAAGGGACATTTGGGATGACACTGCATGGGGGATAGAGTTGAGGAAAAGAGAGCGAGCTTCAGAAGGAGGATGGTTTGTGTCCTCAGAGAACACAATGTTCCCCGTTTACTTCATCCCTCACCTTTAACACCGAGTCTTCAATGTAATCCGACTGACCTGCCAAACTTTTTCTTTTATGCAAACAACAAACACTGTTGAACCACATATGTTGCTCTTTATGATGCCCTATAAGGCCAAACATACCATATTTGAATCATAATGTCTGAGACCTTTTGCATTGCTTTATTGTAGAAACTTGGCTCATAAGACAGTTTTACAGTCTGATACTAGTTTCCTGCCCCCTAATTGATACCAGCTGGCCCATTAACATTTTAAGAGCCAAATAAAAACTTCATATTTTGAAAAATAGGATTTCAAATAGGCTTCAATGGGTTAAATTTACATGCTACTAGTACCTGTTTTCTTATCCTGGTTTAGTTTGGCTTTGTGTAATCCTGTTTTTCATTGTTGTCACTTGGCTGTAGTTGTTTATCTGCTTGATGTTTCCTTTTTATGCCTTTAGGTAATAAATCCGTTTGAAGTTAATTTAATTTTTGTGCTCATTTTTGTCCTGCAGTGCAAATTAAATATTTAAATGCTCCTCCTATATCACACCAGCACAACTTCAGGCTGTTAACATCAAACTGATACTACGGCACACAAAAATACAACTTAGGTGTGTGCACATGCCTTGAATGTACCAAATGTCTTTCATACTTTCATTTTTCTATCAGCGCTGCCTCTCATGAGCATGCATTCACTTATATCAGCTTCCTTTTATGTTGCTTCCTCCCAAAGAGCTAATTAAAGAATACCAAGGTGAAGATAAAAATCTGAAGTGCACTCTGTTTCTCTCTTGGTTTTTCCCACACTTCATGTGTAATGTTATTCCTGCATATGCCTGTAGTTTCTTCTCAGCTTCCTACATGAAAAAGGTACATTGATGTGGCAACAGAAGGTGTGAAAAGGCTAAAACAGAGCACCGCTTGGCCTTTTAAAGCTTTATGATCTACTGACACAGATTCATGGAGCAAATATGAGCAGGTTTTATAGAGGGAGAGGGCACCAGTCAGAACGGAGTTTAGACTTTGCCCCCAGTTGTCTATTTATTATTCATGAGCAACAGAGAGAGACGGTTTATGTATGAACCCCAGCAACTTCAAAGACAAGATGATGCTGTATGAGCACGTACATTTGTGCTTTTGGTTTGATTTGCCTTTTTGTTGTTGTCCCGGAATCCTCTAGCATTTATTTTTTGACTTCAAACGTTTACAAAAACTCAACGAACCAACGGGAGTGAGATGAAAAATGTGTATTGTCATTGAAAGTCCTGAGAAGTAAATGTGGATTTTAACTACTAATAACCCACAGATGTTAACATCACCAGGTTAGTTTGAAGAAAAGCTGTAAAGCTAAATAATATGAGAGATTTGCAGGTTTAGGCCAACAGCTTGTACACAGCCAACAGACAGACACGAGACTGTTATGAACAAAATTTTGAATTTATTTGTGTGTGTGAGTGTGTGTGTGTGTGTGTGTGTGTGTGTGTGTGTGTGTGTGTGTGTGTGTGTGTGTGTGTGTCTGTATTGATGTGTTCTATTTGGATGGGGATTATACAGGTGCTGTGTTTCTTGAGTCAAAGGTTATATTTGCACAGGTTTAGTCATAAATAAGGATGCAACAAGTCTCCAAGAAACTGATGCAAATCAATGTAATGTCCTCTGAAGACATAGAAACAAGATTGTGTGTATATGTTTATTTTTATGCTATTATGGGACCAGTACCTGATTAGATGTAAGTGTGGGGACGAAATTATGTTGATGGGTATTTCATTGAATCAATTTATGTTATTTTGTCGTGGAGTTAATTAGATGTTAGGCAATGATCAGAGCACTTTCTGATGGAGAAACAACTTTCCTGATGTCAAAGCTCAAATTTTCTGACGAGTTCTATCAGATCAACACATTTTTCACCATCTGAAACAACTTAACAAATGTATAAATAAATAAGTAAAGCAGATTAAGCTGGAACTTAATTCTCTTTGTATCAGACATTTGTTGATACTTTCTCAGCTGCAGTGTGTTTGAGTAAAAACAGTTTGCTGAGGAATCACAAACAGCCTGGTTTGCAACACCATGTGGCAATATGCTCCATGTCTGAATGTAGCCTGTGTAACTAAATCAGAAGTGATGTTGTGCTGATTTACACAATGTAGCCATCATTCAAACAGCAATGGTTTTCTTTTTTTTTCTTTTTATAGCTTCAGTTTTTTTTTTAAGTTTAACTATGCTTGCTACCTAAACATTCAGACGTTCAGGAAAGCAAACAAATAGCAAGTAGAATGCTGAGGACTCACAAAAAAACCCAAGTGATTTTATTTTTTTTTTTGGTTTATGGACTGGTTACTGCTTAGTTTAGGGTTTGATGTTTATTGGTTAAGATATGCATAATGGGCCAGGAAATTCATTGGATCAATGAAATATCCTTGCAGAGACATTGGCCACGTTTACATTAGATTTTTAATTTAAACGGCAATGGTTTTCTTTTTTCTTCTTTTTAATGTCTTCATTTGTTTTCAGTTTATGAATAAAAGTTAATTCTGCTTTAAAAAGATGCAAATTAACCATGTAAACACCTATGTTTTTGACTGGAATTCACAATTCGGAATTAAGCTTAATTCTGAATAAAGCTGTTAGTTTGTTCTCATTTTAAAGCCAGATTAAATAACTCCTCTCATGTTCACCTTAGTTCAGCTCAGATTTCATTCAAAAATTGCAAATTAAAAGCATCATGTAACCGCACCCACTAAGACTAATCTGTGTGTGTGTAGTCAATTTTTTTTTAGCATGTTTTCTTCACAGATTCGTACTCTCCCTGCCAAATCTGTCTTCTCTTCTCAGACAGGTTGAACTCAATTCTATTTTAGACTTAGTGTGCTCCAAGCTTCCTAACCAAGACACACACAAGTACACACTCTTAACGCTCACACACACCAGGCTACCAGGCTCTGTCACTACATTGTCTCCTCATCCAGCCGGTAAATCCCACAGCTGAATATTGCATGAGCAGCTGAGCACTGAAGAGCCCCTGGCACATGCCTGAATAATGGCTAAGAACTGGTACAGATTGATTGTAGTGTGTGTGTTAGTGTGTGTGCGATATGACTGCTTCGTCAGCTGACCACAGCAGAGCTTTGTTTGGAACTTATTCATCAGCTGCTGCTTCCAGATACACTATTTGACTCTGACACTGTGTTTTTAAGATGTTATTTAGCTTTAGCAGGTGGATCAGGCTACTGCCTGGAGTTACCCTCAAGATGTGCATGTTAGACCCAAATAATACTCCTAACCTTTGTCCTTGACCAACACACACCACTGTTGGTGTGTGTTGCACTTCACAGTGGCAGCCTGCTGCTAACAAACGGCCAGGAAACGTCTAAAGGACACATTTCCTAACAAGGCAACCAGTTTTAAGTGTGCTGACACAGAAACCTGGTGTTGCCAGGGTGCCATTTGTCTTTACAATAACTAAAATATATAACTGTCCTCTTTTTGTGGGAAATGCAAGAAATCCCTCATTTGTGTGTGTGTGTGTGTCTGTGGAAGGGATGCAAATTGTACGAAGATAAACTGAAGCTGATGTTGCTCCACAAAATTTTTTCTGCTGTACTATCTGACTATCATTGTTCAGTTATTGTTTACTGTGTGCATATCTACATCTGAATAAAAGAATAAAATAGGAGCTTTCTCTCTACAGTTGGTCTCACTCAACTAAAATCAGTCTTAACAAGATCCATTTCTCGTTCCTCTGGTTGCAGCCATAAGACTTCATGCAGTAATAGTAGACATACAGACATGTAAAAATAAAATAAACAAAGTGTACCCTCATTCAGACCGAGAACATGCAGTACAAACATGTTTCAGCATGTGCTGGACATCTGTAGATCGATCTGGTTTAACAAACTGTAACGATGGAGCACATGACAGATATGTCCAGTTGCTGCAAAGCAGGAAATAAAGAAAAAGAAAAAAAGGACTGAAAAGCATGACAGTTTTCTTAATGAAGAAGTTAATAGGGTTGATCCTAATCTGCCAAATCATTAAAGTTAGAGATTGTTCATTTATGATAACGTGTTTAATTAAAAGTATATTCTTGACCTGCTGGGGGGAAATATCTTTTGTGATGCTGATCACACATTGCTGTGTTAATAATTATTTAACGAAGGCTAAGCAAAAATGCATAAGCAGTGTGTAGAAAAGATAAGAAAACCCAATGATTCTGTACTTTTTATAACCATCTATTAGCAGAAAATAACTTGAAGCAATACTTTTATCAGTCACATCAGTAAAGGGACATCAGTGACTCTCTATTCTGAACAACATTGCTTCAGTTTGATGTATCATCTACACAGAGCTCCGTCATTGTCCCACCACAGCATTTCAAACAGGATGAGGGCTGGACTTTGAGTCGTTGCAACACCTTCTTTATGTTTTTCAGAGCCTCTGAAAGCAGTCAGAGGTTCTCTTGTTTCACTCTGAAATACTTTTTATTTTTTTAGAGGAGCTCATGGTTAAATCAGTGATTGCAAGGTGAATTATTCCCCCCGCCCTACCGCAGCTGGTTGATAGTTGATATGAGGTGTTTGAACTTTGGTCTCTCTCCAGAAATCATTGTTTCAGATGAGAGGATACTTTCTCCTGAAAACCTGTCATAACAAGTCATATTTTGTTCTATTTGTGCTGATATGTGGATCTGGAGCATCTGAGATGCAGCATTAGTGCTTATTTGTCTGCATCAAACTCTCAGAGCTTGGAGTGAACCTGCTGAAGTTGCCACCCCTGCCATGAGTGTTTAAATCTACAATGAAGTAAAAATGCTTCTCTAAGATTGTTGCAGATATTTTTACTCTTTGCTCCAATTAGACGAACAAAAGATGTTTTTTTTATAAAGGAAAAGCTAAGACTTACTGATAATAAATGAATAGATTGGCAGCATACTTCTACTGCTTAGCATCCTAATAACCATGTAAGCAGTAAAGATGACTTTGTGTAATGTGTATACTACAGTTTTGGGGCAACGCTGCATGATGAAACTTGCCCTTCTGCTCCGATTTTGACATCTGGGAAGAAAGTTAAATTTTCTGATCAAAATATATTTGATACAGTTGACAGTTGTCTAAACTGAAGTAGCTGAGAGGTTGTATCCAGTCAATACATTCCTTCAGACACTCTTTCTGTCTTTATCTAAAAAGTAGTCTGAGAGGTGACAATAAATGAATAAACCAAATGTGGTATTTGTCCCTATTTGTACATGTTACTAAACTAGTCATAATGGGAATGTTTGCTTTGTATTCCACCACATTTACTCACAGAAGCATTTCAGATGCTTTTTTTGTGTAAAACAGATAATGCTTGACGCTTGTCCTTATCAGTGGTTGCAGAATGTGGAGATTTGATATCCAGATACCGCAAACGGTAAACATGAAAACAAACATTGAATTTCACATCCATGCCCCCGCCCCCAACCCCACCAGCATCCCCAGTTCCCTGTTGGTGGAAACGGCCAAGTCTGACATGAAAATCTGCAAACATGAGATGCAATGTGTTTATAAATCATAATGCAGAAATATGTGGTAGTTGGGCATCATTGTTACATTAAGTTGCTTCTACACAGAAGGAAAAATTAGATTTAGAAATGCTGTAATGATATTACTACATGGTTTACTAATATGCTCTTCCAGAACAGTTCATGCTCTTTTAGCTTCTGCAAGTAATCATTTTATTACAAATGATGGAAATAAGATAAAAACTGTATGAAATGCTGCTTAGTGTTGATGCTTCATGTTTCCTTGTACTCATCAGCTTACTTATACTTAACTGCCTCTTGTGTGTATTTCTAGACTTGAAAATTCAACCCTTTAGAAGTCTGACGGTAAAATGTGACTTTGTACCTTTCTGGTCGCTGCTACTCTCGGACACTCTTCCTATAGCATCATGTGTTTGTCTTTTGCTTTCTGTTTTCTCTGGTCTCTACATGTCCTTTCACTTTCTCTTGCAGCTTCAATTTCACAGACTTGCAGCTTCTTGTGTATGTGCAGGACTTTTTGATGCTTTTGATGTATGACTGATGGTTTAAAGGGGACAGTCTGGTTTATGGGGGGATTAGAAAACAAATAAAAACTGATGTTCGTTTCTGCCATTCAACAGAATTTCTAACAAGTGGTGACATTTTGGTTTACGCTAACACTGACTACATTTAATTTTTAAAATATTTGATTCTGTTTTCATAGCTGTGCAATTTGTAGCGTAGAAGAGATGTGTGTATATATATGCTGAAGCATTAGCAGTAACCCGGTCATAGAGGAGGAATGTCACACCATGCTGTGATTTGATTTCAGCGCAGGCTGTGATGGATTGCAGCTGTCACAATCACAAATCTGTGCCAGAAGAAATGGCTGAAATTAGTCTTTTTTCCAAAGAGATGAAGATGGACTAGAAGCACAATTCTGGTCCAATGACCGTGCAATAAATCTAAAGCTGCAACCATCAGCGGACCAGAGGCTGAAAACTGACACAACAAATGGTTTTTACAGTATTTAGTGAAAAATGATTAGTTCTGCCTTGGTGGACATTTTAATTCAGCTTCATCATCTTTCATTAGTATACACCATTCTTAATGGACAAGAACCTTCTTCAATTACCAGCTTTTAGCTGATAAAACCGTGAGTGTTAGCAGTCGGTTTTAGTTTGAAACTTTGGAGAAAAGAGCGACTGTCATACTGATACGCTGCACACCGGCCGTGTCTGCTCCCATTCTGTCAGATTATGTCTCTTCTGCCTCGGCTGTAACGCAATGAGATTTCTGTTGTCACGTTTCACCTGCTTGCACTCACTATTTGCCCTCCTTTGTGCCTTTTTCTACACGCTTGCTTGCTTTGCTCTTTGTATTTGTTTGTTTTCCGGCTAATTTGACATCTGGACAGCATTAAAAATGATCCGCTGGGCTAAAGCCAAACACATTTGCAGGTATATTGATTCTCACCATAGAAACAGATGAATAAATTGACTTTAGCTTCAAAAGCCATCATGGTTCATAAGTTTCTGAATTTCTTTATAGATTTGATTTTTTTTATGTGCTCCCAATATCTTGCAAAGATTGTAGGGATGGAGTGAATGGTCACAAAATGAAGCTTAATGGTAGTCACTGTCTTGTTTGTTCAGGTTGCCTCCACATGTCTAAAGCTTTCTCTGCCAAGACTATACTAAAACTTTTTATAGTCCTTTTTCATCATGTTTAGGATCCATAAGGGGGTTTTCCATTATCACTCATCCGCCGTACTCCTCGCTCGAATGCTTTTCCATTGCAAATCCAATCTAAGTCCAGACGCTCTATTGTGGGAGGGGTTAGGGAGCCTTAAAACTCCCCCGGCACATTTTTACTAGAAAGTTACCAATGTCATCTGATAGCGACACAACACAACAAAACAACACGTTCTTCTATATTTATTTGTAGGCTATTGTTTAATTTGTGTAATAAACAATTAAAAAAACTTTCACAGAGACACCACAGAAGAAGACAGGGACAATATGGAAGGAGGTGAAGCAGCCTTTTACCTGCTGCTCGGGTTGTGGCTAATAATGAGTAATAAACTAATGGTGCAAATCAGGAAGACGACCTGGAGAGCCTGTATCCATTACTGTGTACATCACTGTGTAGTGAAATCATTGGCTGCAAGCCAATCAGCCTGCAGACCTCACGCTACTCGCACTACCCGACAGGCCTGGCCCGACTACGAAGTAGGTCCGAAAAGTGTACCAGTATGATCCGACAAATCGTAATGGAAACGCTCTAAATCCGGGTGGTGTAAGGCCGGGTGGACTAGGGCCGTGTGGAAAGACGCCTTTACTGTCCTCCCCTCTGGGTAATCTCAGTATCGTGACCCTGATCTTTCTCCTTTTAAAATATTGAAATTGAAAAAAGAGAATAAATTTATGTTTGTCGAGTTGTGAACTCCTTTCAAACCCAGAAAACTGTTACTCTGTGGTTTTTTTTTTTTAACCTAAACCTCTCTTCCACCCTCATCATCATCCTTCTGCTCTGTAATCACATTGTAACCCTCAACGGAAGAGAAACAAGTGTAAGAGCTGGAGTGTTAGCTCATCTTATCAGCTTCAGCTCCTGATACGATGGCAGTGATGTTGCAGAAGGTGTTGTGTAGCATGTTTGGATGACCACCCAACCACAACCCTACTGCAGCTGGCATGCACTATTCCTGTGTAATGTGTGCATCTAGGGTTTCGTCCTTTGCCTAGCTGTCAGGCAGGACACCATGTCCCATGTGGCTGTTGCCTCTTCCTCCCTCTGATGCCTTAGCAGGCAATAAGATCTCCTTTCAGTACTAACACACATACATGCATTGTGTGGTGCAATATGCATAATCCCAGTTGCTGTAGTGTCAGTAACACACCAATCAGCTGTTTTTCCAGTCTATGTGACATGTGCTTCCTCATTAAGTCTCATTTTAAGTTTGATACACATCGAACACCTCAGCGTTGCCATTGGCAACTAGCGATTACAATCACGTCTTATTGTAAAACCTTTACAAAAAGACGCACAATAAGAAAAGAAAGCAGTTGACTGTTAACATGACACAGGCAGATAAAAAGCCAAGAAGAAAGCTGGTTGTCTGAGCTAATTTCACTGTTTTTGTTGTTTCTTTAATTGTCTCGCATATAAAGAAATCTCAAGTTATTACCAAGTTGCATTTTTGTCAGAGCACGGCGACGGCTGTGTAGGAGGAATTATAATAACTAAACCTCTAGATTTGATTAGATTAAAATTAATTTCATGTCATGCAATAACACAGCATTTCATTTCATACATACCAAATGCAGTTTTGTCTAATCAATTATTACAATAAAGTTAATGAAATTCAAGATGGGTGCAGATTGAATTTTGAAAACACTAAATTTTTTTTAAATCACTTGGTGCTTATTGGAGCCATTGAAGTTTATAATAACTGTGTTCATACAAACCAGTTAATGAAAAGAAACAACAGAAACCAATTAGCCATTATAATTGCTTTAGCTAATTCGGCAATGCATTAATGAATAAATAAATTAATAGCGAAATAAATAATGACAGAACATGGGTAGTTAGGTTTTTGCCTGTAAGGACTTTTCCCGTGGAGATTATTGGAGTATAGTGAAGTTGGAAATGACGTGATCTTTGTGACATGGTGCGTTATAGTGCTGGAAATATCCAGAAGATGCTACACTGTGGGCATAAAGGGAAAGACATGGTCAACAACAATGGATGTCTATGTGGATGTGCAGTGGTGTGTGCGTCTGCATCTGTGTAGGTGTGTGTGTGTGTCCTTAACGTGACTAATGTGGAGTGATCATGCAAATGGATAAGGACCAGGGGCAAATCCAGAGGACGTCCCCCCCACACAAGCAAGAGTTTGGGTCGAAGCCCAAAGCTCGGCGACCCCGTGAAAGTCTGTGTGAATTAAAACCTCAGTTTCCTGTTTTTAGCTGACAGGAGTGGCCCCCAGTGTGTTCTCCTGCTGCTGTGGATGTATTGTCTGTTCAGAGATTATAGTCTGGAACCATTCAAAGTCACTTTATTTCTTCCTCATCCTGATTTTCAGTTTGAACTTCAGAAAGTCATCGTGATCATGCCTACATGACTAAATGCATTGCGTTGTGATTGCCTGTTTGTGTTAACAAGTAACGAAACAGGTCTAGTTTGTAAAGTGGCCAGAGAGTATATATCTGTTAATTCTCATTTTCACGCATTAGAATGTTGCTTTTATTTGGATTTAAATGAAGTTTGCATCTCCAACCTCGATGATGTTGCCTATTGTCTCCTGAATTGTGAGGTTTCCTACAGTGGTCTAGTTAGTGCATCCCATCTCATAGCTGGAGAGCTGGAACAGGCTTCAGTCCACTCAGACCTTCAGAGGTGAAGTAGGTGTAGTTAATTATGTGGCATTTATGATGTGATAGACTTAAACTAGAGCTAAATGGTCCTAAATATTCATTTGTACTACTTGAAGCAACAAAAATGTCTTCATACAAAGTTTTGTTAAGGAAAATGTGATGCTGCCGCTTTCTTGTACAAAACTATAGCTCCCTAAAGGCTTCAATCTGTCTCCATCGTGGGACATTTTTCATTTACTGGAAGGTGACGGATGTGCTCTGTGTCCAGGAAAAAAAAAGAGAAACAAATTTACTTTTTCTCTAGTCAACTGTTTCAGTAAGGACCCAATCAACAGACTTCAGCTGAGGAGCATCTCTGGAGACACGTTTTTTCTAATTGAGTCATCCAGCAAAGGATGTTTTAAATCTGACGAAAGAGAGAGCGAGTAAGAGAGCCGGATCATCACAGTAACATAAACAGGCGTGGACATGAGGATTTGGATTTTTTGAAAAACCCAAGAGACGTGTGAATTAAGGTCGCTTTAGCACTGTCACACAGCGTTCACACTTTGGAAGTAAGCAGGCTGCACGAGGCCTGACACGTCCAGGACCGGATCATATAGGGTCATGTTCAGATGATTAATGTGTGTACAGAGTGTGTTTAATCACAAAGACATAAGTGGATGCAATGCTATTGTCCACATAATATAAAAATAAAGAAACCATATTTCATTTACATTTTCTATTATTTTTAATCATGGCAGCTGCGGGAGAAGCTCATTTCTGATTGGCTGTGACAGCCTCTTTATTAGAACAGCTCAAACAATTCTAAATTACTGCACTGCATCAATTCTATGACAATATTACTAACATTTAAACAGCAAACTTTTGCTTAATCCAACATTATAAATCCTGATTTTGTTCTTTCATTTTCTTACGATTCTCCCAAAAAACTCTGTATCATCTTGTCTCCATCTGCCTTAAAAGAAGAGGTGATTGTTCCCATAGATAGGGAAGCTGAAACGATGCCTTTCTGACAGAATCTCCTGTCGCTTGTGGGCTTCACTACTGATGTTTAAGTCATTTTTGTAATGTCCGGTTCTGGCTTTGCACTCGGAAATTAAATCCGTTACTGCGCAACAAAGCAATCACTATACAGTTATTTTGTTTTAGCTCCATCACAGATTGTTGCTGTCATGCTCTTTCTCTTCACCTACAATCAGCTGCATTTTGTGACTTTTCAACTTATTTATTTGGTCCTGATCAGAACACTAGAAAGCTTTAAACTAATCAAAATAAAAATATATACCACCAGCCTTCAAAAAATATCAGATTAAAACAGCAGGTTTCCTCTTTGCATGTTATCCTTTAAAAGAAAATCATATTGTGGATGTAAAAACTGAACTCTGAGCTGCACAAGAGAGTGTGAATGCAGGGGGTCAGCATGTCCTTTCTGTGGTAAATAACCACCAAAAGTGATTCTAACGAAATAACACAAGACTGTTAATAAACAGACAAAAAGAAATGAAAAAATCCAGCTTTAAATGCCTCTTTACATTAAGATGCTCTGTGGATGGTGTACAGTACAGATGAATCGAGATGGATCCGGCATAATGTGGGTTAAACGTGTTTTGCTGGAGAAGAAGTTATTATAAAGATTATTTGTTAAATAATTCAAACCTAATGATTGAATTAAGTTTACTTAACGCCTTACATCTCCATACACTTTGCTGTAATCTTCATGCTTCATGACTACATCCATCATCACATCCACCTACAACATCTTGCATGTGTTTGTCACTGCTGATACGGCCACAAAAGCTTATGAGGAGATTTTAACAGCTTTTCTGCACACTTATAAAGAGTGCTTTCATCTCTCTAGGGATCCTCTCAGCAGCTTGTTGTATAGTTCAGCCCAAAACTGTTGATGAGCTTTTAATCTGAGTCAGATGTGTTGCAGAAGAAAACCGAAGGACTGTAACCAAACAAAACTGGGCCGAGGAGCTGATGGTACACGGCTGACATATAAAAGATAATACAAAATACATGGGAAATGTTGGTTATTTTGATTAGTACACTTATTATTGCATATTTTCTGATTTAATAGCTTGCTAAAATTTGATAAATGACTAAAAAAGGCTGCTGGATTGTAATATTAAGAAAGAATCTTTTATAATATGGTGGATTTTTAAGGGCAGTGGCTGAAGCTAGTGGATAAAACAGACTAAAAAAGAAAGAATGGGTCATTTTTAGATTAATTTACAGGAATTATCTCAAATATGAAACCCTGAACACTGTATTGGAAAAAAGTTCTATGGAAAATGAATGAATGTGTTTGAAGAAGAAGAAATGGGAGGAAATCCAGGTGTGCGAAGGATAATCTGCTAGTTGTGAAGCATGACGGTAATGTGTAGCTGTAACGTTTAATAAAATGCAGCTACACAATTTTGTTAATAAAAACAAAGTAGTCAGATAAACTGATAAGACAGTAGGAAGAGGTGAATATTATGGTGAGCTGGTCCCTTCGACCTTCATCCCTTCCGACTGAAGCGTAAATGTATGAACAGAAGAGGTGTATCTCAGTGCACTTCAGTCTGTAAAGAGGCAGAAACTGTGACGCGCTCTCTGCATCCAAACAGTGTATGAAAAGAAAGCTCTCCGTCATCTGTACATGTCCTGCCAGACTTGTGTTTCAACCACGGGAAGAAATCAGATCTGGCGTGTCCTGCTGGTTTGACTGGATCAGCCTGGAGTGAGCAGTTTCACTTCAAAGTAACCTGAAGATCACTGATGCGAAGGGCTGAACAGAAATACGAGTTGTGCCATGCTTGCAGCCCCACGTGGCAGTGACAGAAATAGCTTTACATTCATGGGAATTGGTACTGAGGGCTGCACGCTGGCGAGGTGGTTAGCACTGCAGCATCGCATAGGTTAAATAGGAAATAGGTTCAGTTGAATTTTCTTTGGCGACGCGGTGGTTAGCGCTGTAGCCTCACAGCAAGCAAGTTGCCGGTTCAATCCCTGGCTCGGATGGTGACCTTTCTGTGTAGAGTTTGCATGTTCTCCCCGTGTTAGTGTGGGTTCTCACCGGGTACTCCGGCTTCCTCCCACTGTCCAAAGACATGCAGCTTGGGGATAGGCTGATTGGAAACTCTAAATTGCCCTTAGGAGTGAGTGTGAGCGTGTGTGGTTGTTTGTCTGTGTGTGTGTGGCCCTGTGATAGGCTGGCGACCTGTCCAGGGTATACCCCGCCTTTCTCCCTGTGTAGCTGGGATTGGCTCCAGCCCCCCCGCGACCCCGTTTGGGAATAAGCGGTAGAAGGAACTGGTACTGAAGGAGTTTGGTTTTACAGCACTCGGCCAGCAGTGGGATGTAGTACATGCTAACACTAATGTGCGCTAACTGGTTTTTACAGAATAATTGTTTTAGTCTGTAGCTAAAAAATTCTATTTAGTTTATGCCTGAGAGTAAATTATTTAAAGAAAAACGTCCTGCTACAGTCCGAATCCACGCGATACTGAAATCTGTCAATCTCAAAGTAGAGCTGAAGAAGAACGACTTCCCTTTCAGAAAGAGGATAAGCTGGTGCAGTTTGCAGTGGGAGTGGGGGCTCTGGGTGTAAAAACAGTAGGGATTATTGTGTTTTCCTGCTCTGACATGATTCCCTCGTCCTCTCGCATCCTGAAAGTGCTGCAGAACATTGAAACGTTGGTTCAAATCCAATTTCAATTCAGCACTTTCAGAAATGGGATTTTTCTAAGATTGGATGTAGAAGAAACCCTGATGTCTCCTGTCTCATAAAAAAGATAGAAGGCTTTGTTATTTAGCACCAAAATGCTATTTCTCTGTAGCCTATTTTCTTAGGCAGACGCTCGACTAACTGTACTCCCCCCTCCCGTTACAATACGAGCCTTTGCTGCAACATGCAATCAAAGAGAATATAACATAAGAAGTCCTGCAGTTTCTTCTTTGCTTCATGGTCTAAGCATCAGAATTTCATCTGTACATTCGCTGTGCATCATATTACACACAGCAGGCTTCTCTTGTACTAATAAGATTTTCCAGTAATTTTCCGTTGTCTCCGTTGTTCCTGAAGTTGTACATAAGCTTCATTATTTTTCCTTTCTTTCACTTTCTGGTGCCACACATATAAATCCACTCATGATATCTCTTATACTCTCACCTCGGTTCCTACATCAGGGTCTGTTTTGTATTATAAGTGCTTCTCTATTTTGCAGAATAAAGTTTGGAAATGTCGGATACAGCTTATAGATTCATGTGCTACACCAGCTCCATCTACTACCTGAAGAGGCAAATCTTAGATGTCCAAACTGGTGTTGTGCTACTTCAACATTAATACTTAATGTTTTGTATTTTGACAAAGTAAAGCTCCGTTAGCATTAGCATTTAAACTCACTTCGTCCTTGTTTTCTGATGTGGACGTTCTTCTCTAGATTGCTTAAAGAACCAACAAACTTTCAATAAATAAATGATTCAGCAGCTGTTGTGGATACTTTTATTTTCCCCAAAGGATAAATGATGAAGACTCTGATGTGCTTTTCATCCACACTGTAACGCAGCTGGCGGGTTTCTCATCTGATCAGGCGTCGGGTGAATAGTTTATTTTATAGTTTATATATTATTGGATGCAGATGTTTATTTTCCTATCAGGATGAATTTCTCTTTTTCATCCAACTTTACGATCAGGTCAATTTTTCTGTTTGTTTATGTATTTTATGACCATGCGCTGCAGCGGCAGGCGTGTGTGGTATTTGGTGCTAACTTGCGTTTTGACTAAAATTGCAGTAGCATCGCCGTTACAGCAGCAGGAAAGCAGATGTTGCTGTGTGATCAGATCCTCAGCGTTTACATTCAAACTAACCTTTTTATACTTCCGCATCCACGACGGCAAAACAAATTTCAGGTCATTCCTGGCAGATGAAGTGATTGTAAATCTGCACCAGACTTGTAGCCCCCCCGCTTGCCGGCCTTCTCCAGAGCATCTGTCCCGAGCTGGCGGCTGGATCAGGATCTGGCAGGACCCCACCATGTGTTGCAACAGACACTGCGGGGCAGTAAGGAGACTCAGCAGCGCCAGGACGTGAGTGTGTGTCGACTGTGTTGGCGTGCGCTGGAATTAGCCGGTGGCAGCGAGGATGTCCCTATCCTCAGACCTGAGAGAAAGAGGCAGACGCTGTCTGTGTCCCTGCATACTGAAAGAGGAGCAGAGACATTGTTCAGACAATCCACTGTTGTCTCTCGTCCTAAAAATAAAGATTTTCTTGTTTTTTAGTGGATTTGCTGTTATTGTTGTTATTTCACTTTTAATATAGCAGGAGTCTGGTCGTCCTCACCGCGTCACCGTGTTTTGTTGTATTAAAAGAAATGTGTGAAGCTCAAATAATAACTTATGTTTGATGTGCATGTCTGAGCACATCTGTGAGTTCTTACATTAAAGTGAAGCTCTGAAAGGACAGCCATCAGATCGTAATCCACAATATGCGGCAACATGTGAAAACAGCTCAGAGAGCGTGTAAAATCCACAGAGACATCTTTTATTCCTTCTTGGGCCCAGCGTCACGCTGAAGTAAATGAAACACAAAACAGAACTGGGGACAGGTCCGTGGAGCAGCTTGGATGTTGCTGTGTATGGTACAGGGTTGTAATCTGATTACTTGGGTTGGAAAACAAAGAAAATCATTTGTATAAAAGAACGTTTTTCTTTTAAGTCAGATCAACAAATTAACTTCTGATTTCCTCTCCCACCTTTGAGTTGGAGTTTGTGGGTTTTAGGTTTTAATTGGTTGGTTTCCCGTTTTGATTCAGTTCATTAGTTCATCTGGTTTGATTTAGTCTTTGTTTTCACCTTGTGTTCTGTGTGTATTTATACTGTTTTCTGTTCACTGTGCTGCTTCATTACATGTCGTTGAATTTGAGTTGTAGTTCTAGTTCTGTCAGCGTTGGAAATTAAATTTGGTTTATTCTGTATCCCTGTTGCCTCCTGCCTGTTCCTCCTCATACCACCTCCGTCTCCACCAGCATTTACTGGAGAGGAAACCTCACCAGTCTTTTCCCATCATGCAGCACTATATGGTCAATGATTGTGGAAAATGTCTGTTTTCTTCTGACAGGCATTTTTAGAAATTTCATAAATCATCTACAGTCATGACTGCTTCTTTTTAACCCTTTGAAACCTTGTTTTCTTTTTTGTTTGCTTTTTTTTAACCCTTTTTTGTTCAAAGATCTGTGTTTGTTCCCTTTATTGAACACAGAAAATGCCTCTGCATGCAGCTGCATAAATCATAGAATAACACAAGCTTCTCCTCACCAGTCATCAAAGTTCAGTTTATGTTCCAGGTACTTCACCGAGAGACAGAAACTAGACACCCCAAAAAAGTGTGAATTTTCTGACTACTATTGCAATTTGGCTTTAACATGAAATAAAAGATTAACACATGACATGAGACCTAAATATAAATGTCTCTATATTCTACCAAGGACTGAAGACCTTTACACAGCCCAACTGATGCAAATAAACAATACAAAATTGCAAATAATTTCGAGTGAAATCTAAACAATTATGTAAAGCAAGTGTGATGTGAAGTCACAAATAAATTATAGCGATTCTAGAAGAAGCCCGCAGGGGGGCAAAAACAAACATAGATGATGCTGCATTGGGTACATCCGACCACAGAGGAGCAAGGAGAAGTTGGGGAAGTTAATGAGTCCAGGAGCTCAAGCTGGACCAAAGAATAATATGACCTGGTCCTGGTGATACACAAAGTTCGTGACCAGCTCTGTGTCGCCTTCTCTGATTGGTCAACTGTGTTATCTGTCAGATGTGAGTATGAAGAAAAACTGACCTCAGTTTAAAAAATAATTAAAAACTCTAAACACACATTTTTTGTTACCAATGTGAACATTCCTGTTCACTTTGACATCGATTTAATTAAAAAAAAATATTACAAATTTTTTAGATACAATATTCAAGCAGGTTTGTAATTTTGAATAGGGAAAACTTTATTATCCATTGCAGAGCAGTGGAAATAAAAACAGCTCACAGAATAAGCACACAAGTGCAAAGATCTATCGACATAACACCAACAAGCTGAGAAAAGCAGAGTTAAGGCTTATTTAAAATGAAATTGTTCCTGCTGATGGCGCCTTGTAAGGGCAGGCAGATGGAAGGAAGCGAACTGTAGACGGTGTGTGACGAGTCTTTCATGTTAGTGTGGCTTTACGTGTACCTGCATGTGGAAATCGGTCCTGTTAGTTAGTGACTAACAGGACCGATTTCTGTTAGTCCTGTTGTGCCTCAGGATTAATAGTGGCTCTGTGGCCACTCCTGCAGTATTAAAAAATGATATAATTCTTATTATACATAGGGGATGGACTTTTACATGTTAATTATGTTTAATTATTTAACAAAAAATAACACTTTCAGTTGCAGAATATTTGTCAGTAAATTCCCCGGTATGCAGATTACATTGCTGCACACAGTAGTCAGTAAGTTTTATTTTAATCAACAAATAGTTACTTTTTCTTGTGATATTGGAGACTTTTGGAGACAATGGTGAAAGTAGGTAGTTTAGTTCACTCAGTGTCTGTTGCATACGCCCCTCTCTGGTCCAAAACAACTATACAACACACAGGAAGTCAGCCATCTCACAGTGTCCAGCTTCAAGTTGGAGGAGATTATCATATTTGATCCACAACCATAATAAAGTTTCCACTGATTGATCCCATCCTGGTTTACTGTCAGATATTCATTTCCATTAATAAAATCTGTAGACAAACATATTTACAAGTCATGTAACATGTTACAGGCTAAGTTGGAGAAGCTGGAGCTGTTAAAAACATTAGGTCATCCACTAATATCAATTTTTTTGTATCATTATTTTCTTTTAAAGTTGCTTTTGGGGCATGTTTGTGATTAATATTGCAGCTGTAGGAGGAAGAGCAGCCATGTGTCGACCTAAAGGTCAGTAGTTTGACTCCAGGCTTCTCCAGACTCTGTGCTTAAGTGCCCTTGGCCAAGACACTAAACCCGCTGTCCCAGCTTGGGGCTTGTAATTGGCAAACTCATTGTCTTCATTCTTTGATTGGATTGTTTGATTGACAAATCAGCATAGATACATTTAAGAGAAGATGGATACTCCCAACGAAAAAAAAACAAAACCAAAATAATATAATCAACACTGTGGTTTTAGTTCATGGTGTGCATGCTGGTGTGCATGCTGGTGTGCATCTGCGAGTGTTCTCTTGCAGCAGCAGAGAACAGGAAGTTCTCCGAGCTGGGCTGATGGAGTTGCTTAGGTTGTTCGTATATTTGGTGTAAAGTTTAGATACAAACAACTTCACTTAGCAGCTGTAAGATGCAACCTGTGTCCAAAGCACTAAATCTTAAAGGTTATATTTTCTCTGGAACGGGTTTATGTTAAATTCTTGTTGTAAATCTAAACAGTCTGATGTTATTTATCCTGTTTACACCACAGCACATAATTACTATCTAGGTAATTTCTGTACTGCTACTACACGCTGACTTCTACCCGCATGTGCAGAAACACATACACGCTAATGTAGGTGAGCACACTCCAACCCGCTAACCGAGAAACACATGTGGCTTCAGCACCTTGAAAAGTGACACAAGCTGCATTTTCACACACAGGTTTGAGTTTGAGGGCTGTCATGGTAGCAGAATAAGCTGTTTGGCATTGGTAGGGATGATTTGGGAAGTTTTTCATGGCCACCACCCCCATACTCCACTCTGACTATATCGAATATATAGCCTTTCCAACTGTATAATATATTATTGCCAAGAAGAAAACAAAGAAATAACCCACCAAACATAAATTTCACAAATAGGTGATCCCATCATCTGCATTACCACCCAAATCAATTAATAAAAGACTGACAATTACACATACTCATTAGGAAAATGTTCATTAAATTCTACATAAGTATCCTGTGTGACTTGTGGAACAGCGCAGATATCATTTGGCTAGCTTAGCCTACACAAACCAGCATCCAGCCACCTAGCATAGCTGAAAGGAATGGAGCTGTGGGCTTGGGACCAATGGAAACAGCGTAGAATACAAAGCAGCAGTACAAGAATGCTGCATGTTGTTTGTGTGTGAGCAGGCTGAAGACAATGCCAGCTTTCTTTGGCTTGTGTCCATTGTGCCTGGGATTTCTTGGGGTTGTGTAAGCTGAAGGGGAGAAAGGTCTTCATTCAGCCTGCTGGGGTTTCTTTAAACCTGCCATTGTCATCTCTTCTCCACTCTGTGTCCCAGTGTTTTCCTTTCTCCTGGGAATGATTGATACCTCTCTGCTGCAGAGGCACAACATTATAATTATGTCACTCAGCAAACCGTGTGGTTTAGAAAGGCCTTGACACATGGAGCCGCTGTTTTCTTTTGTTTGCCGCCTCACCTATCCATTTCCTGTTCTGAAAATAGGAGAACTGCAGAGGAGTTAGATTACATGCATGGTCAAGCTCTCAGCCTTTAATGACGGTGGATAAAGTTATTGGTGTATCAGGCTTTCTCTCAGCACATTACTCTCTCTCTTCTACCTCTTGTGGCAGCTTCGACTCACATTTTTTACTCTATATGACAATAAACCATGTTGAATCGGCAACTTTTACAGCTAAATGACATTCAACGCCAAGCTTTTGTGGCTTGGAATAATTAAGCGGTGATGTCATTTGAATCACCAGCACCCTTATTGCTTAAATTTTGCTGTAAATAGCCGAGACGAACGACAAATGGTCTGCTTCCAGATTGAGCTTTTTCTAAGCTGCTCTTTTGAATGATTTAATCAAAGGGACTCAGGAGAGCCTTAAAAGCGAAGCGCCTTTAAAAGAAACGTTTCTTTTTAACTCCTGTGAAGAATTGTCTCAAAAAAATCGTGACAGGCTTGTTAAGATGCCCCCACTGTGCGCGCACACACACACACTGCCATAACAATGCCACCCTCAGTAGCCCTGCAGCCATCCTCCTGCTTTCCTGCTTGTTTGTGTTTTTGCTCTGCTAGTTGAGAGCAGCCAGTGAAGGCAACTGGGAATTAAATTACCTGCTGAAACACTCCAGATTCACACTTTGACATGTGGAAATAAAAAGGCATGATGGCGCGTTTGGTTAGTTTGTCTTCTGCCAAATTTGCGACCAGTTTTTTGGGTCTCACTGAAGAGAAGAGAAAAGAAGCATATGTTTATTAAAGCATTTCAGATGAGGTTGCAGCAGGAGGACAGCGACTCTCTGGTCACTGCAAATACATATTTTTATTAATGAGAATGTTTTTGTGTTATCTAAATATTGTTATTTAAATATTTTGTTTTGTGGGCTGCAAGGTGATGTAATAGCACTGCAGCGTTGCATGTTTGCATGTTCTACCTGTGCATGCGTGGGCTCTATCTGCGTACTCTTTTCTCCTCCCACCATCCGAACACATGCGTCTGAGGTTAATTGGTCCCTCTTAGTCCTCTCTAGGAGTGAGCGTGAGTGATTGTTTGTCTCTCTGTGTGGGGCCCTGTGATGAACTGGTGACCAGTATGTACCCTGCCTCTTGCCTGCTAATTGCTGGGATAGACTCCAGCTTCCCTGCTTTCTCTCTCACAGCCAACAAGCAGGAAAATGCAAGAAATTATGTTGAAATCATAAGAAACTGGTGGAAAATGTATTTATTTGCACACATTTTTTATCACAAACTTAAATCTGATTGGATTAAAAAACAGCAAAAAGATTTTATTGTCTCTGTCCGATACTTAGATTAAAATAGAACAGAAAAACAGTTTGTTTAGAGCAGAAAAACTTAGTCTGCATGTTTAAAACAAATAAAGCAAGTTAGATTTGACGTTACTGACTCACTCTACGTTTACAGAATATTTTCAAGGACTCAACCAGTTGCCGTAGTAACCTATGATGGATGCTGCTGGGTCAGCACCAGATGTTTGCTAAATAAAGGCCTGGAAACATGATGGTGGGATCTAACATCATTACTCTTTTTATTTTTTATCTAGAATTATTCAACCAGTCGACCAAAAAGAAGAAAATAAAAACTATCTGGATTGGTTAACCCCTTTAGCTCCAGTTCTATGAGAACGTACATTTAAAAAGCTAGTTGTTTAATCTGGCTCCTTATAAAACCGCTAACTTTTTTCCTCTTGTTGTTTAGCAAATGTTTTTCTTCCAGAGAAGTTATTTGAAGTTACTGTAGTAGACAGATGATACATGGACTGAAAAACAGCATAATTAACTGTTTTTTATGCTGTTTTGCTTTTTATAGCTTGATCAGAATGGACAAAAATATTTTATATTTCCAGCTTACTCAAATATGAGGAAAAAAATATTTAACTCCACGATCCGATTTAACATTACTCACAGCCTTATTTATAAATGTTATTGTATGTTTTAACTGTTTACTGTACACGCTTATCTCTTTAGTGTCACCTGGTCTGTTTTCACCAAAATGCCCACCGAACACATGAGCATCAGAGTAACTACGTGTAGTGTGATGTCTTATTTAAAGTGTGACACCATTACATGTATTCCTCAAAGATTATCGCAAGACCGCTGTATTTCCTGGACTTCTCTTTGTGTTTTGTCTCCATGTATGTTATGTTTAGTAAATACACACAATCTCCTGTTTATCCATGTTAAAACTCAGTAGGGGTTCTTGGTTAAACAGTTTCCCCTCTGTTTTGGTCCTTCTCCAGATTGTGCAGTATGACTCTGAAGAAGCTGGTTGTGCTGAGGGAACTCGATAAGGAGCTGATCTCTGTGGTCATTGCAGTTAAAATCCAGGTATGCTTTAAAAATTATTAAACCGGAGAGCAATTAAATATCCATGCATCCATGCAACACCATAAAGTTTAAAATACATTTAATGTGTTTAAACACAGTTTTTCCTGTACAATATTAATACACTGATATTTATAAGAACCATGTTACAATTTTAAGTTTAACTGTGCTGAATTATTCGCACCCCACACCTTTGCTGCAGGAATACATAACACCTAAATGTGACTTGTGCACCAGAAATCAAACACCACACTTTTGTTCTTTTACCCACAGGGCTCCAAGCGTGTTTTAAGGTCCCATGAGATCGTGCTGCCACCCAGTGGGTCGGTGGAGACTGATCTAGCTCTCACCTTCTCCCTGCAGGTAAAGGAGAAAGCTTTTACAGTGAGGTGTTGCCAAATAAGCCCCATGTTCATAAATCTTAGCTTTATATTTGCTGCTAGTAACAGAAAAAAAACGTTTGTGTGTAAGGTGTGCAGTGTTTTGCAGTAGAGACTGATTAACTTACATGAAGTTTATATGTGAAATGAAAATGGCTGTGTTCCAGTTGCCCAGTCAGTTCCCATAAAATGAAATGGACTACACAGGGTTGTAAACATTTCAAAAAACATGTTTTCAGATTCATTAACTTTGGAACTCGATGGAATAGATGAGCATCTTCAGACTACCAAAATGTCTCATCCATCCATCCATCCATCCATCCATCCATCCATCCATCCATATATATACATACATTTATGTTATAGACCTAAAATATGGTCACAAGTTCATTGTATTGTTTCCGTGTGTTATAAATTTGTGGCCTGACATAATAGCAAAAAATAGCAAACAAATTTTCTATGTATGTCTCCATAGTTTCATTTTTTAAAATCTTATTGGTCTTCTGAAGATGTAAGTTATAAACGTAAACCGTCATCTGAATATTTACGTTTTTTTATTTTTATTAAAACTAGCCATTTTTGACACATTGACAGAAGTTTTATGAGCACTTTAGCTGATAAGATTGCATTTGATGTGACAGAAACATGGTTCTGTGCATGATTTAGGCACCATTTATTTATGTCTTTGCTTTTGTTTTGAGAGTCCACTTAACAAAGAAGATGCACATTGAACTTAGTTAGAGCAACCTAAAACATGTCCTTAAGTAAAAGTTTATAATTAAACTACTACATGTGTCAGCAAGAAGCATTACCAGGAACAAGAAAGAATATTATCTACCACGGCAGGGCGAGCTACTGGTGGGATTTAATAGAAACTGTGTTACTATATCTTACTTTTAACATATAAGCCCAAACTAATTAATTTTCCTTTTTTCTGTTTCCTATCTTCTTAGTACCCTCATTTTTTAAAACGAGAAGGAAACAAGTTGCAGATCATGCTTCAAAGGCGGAAGAGATACAAGAACCGAACGATCTTAGGCTACAAGACTCTGGCAGTGGGATCCATTGACATGGCAGAGGTACTGAGAGAACACACTGCAGCAAACATTGATAGCGTTTGCCACAGATTTAGATATTTGTAATCCACTACAGGCTGTGTTTGTGTGTTTGTGGTATATTAAGGATAAAGCTTGTTACATACTCCACGAGAAGCGAGAAATGTGTTCTTGTTCTTGAGGTCGCAAGAACAAAAAAAAGAGTT
>JBAMHX010000022.1:19024479-19067652 GCA_037177515.1 Pseudomugil tenellus
CGTCATTTTCTTCTCGGAGCCCCGAGAACAAGAACAAATTTCTCGCTTCTCGTGGAGTATGTAACAGCCTTAACAAGTCTGTTGCTTACTTGTGCTGCACTCTGTGCGTCCTGGAGTCTCGGAACAGGCCGGAACAGAAAGTTGCTTCACCTCTAACAGGCTGTTAGTGTCAGAAATGATGTGAAAATTTAATGAGAGTGTGGTGGAAGCTGGAGCTGTAACATTTTGCGTGCTGCTGACTACTCCTCAATAACAACTAACCTTTTTAAATAACTCTGTAAAGAAATAACTGAAGAAATAGTTTTATATTTGAAATACTGAAATTTTCCCAAACAGTCTTTTCATACTATCATCTGGCACATAAATATCCCTGCCTCCAGTTTTCTCACTTATTATCCTAAATTATGATCCTTATTATACACATACAAACACAAAAACTCATTTTTGACAAAATCATATCTATGTTAGTAGATGATCATTTAAATGCACTGCAAAAAACTAAAATCTAAAAAAGATTAAACATCTCAAATCAAGGACACACATGCTTTTTTTTAAAGTAAGATAATTATTCTCACTTAAAGTAAGATAATTATTCTCACTTAATAGGTTTTTTCAAGATTTCTTTACTTGTTTTAGGAATTTTCGACAGGTTAATGTTCCTTGAAATAAGATAAATTATCTGCCAACAGAACAAGAAAATGTATCTTATTTCAAGGAAAATAAACCTAATTTTTCTTGTTCTTTAAAGCCAGTTTTTGTAATGTGTGACGTGGAGCTTTGACGTTGCGAAAACACCAACGTTATCACAGCCTCAAGACAATTCTCTTTGAAGAAACTAGAATACACAAATGAACTGCTTAATTACATGCACGTGATGCTGATACACAAAGGAGAGCCCATATGGCCGACAAAGCTCGGTGGAGCTTATTAAGGACATGTCTCTGCAGCTGAGAGAAGGAAAGAAAAAAATCCAAATGAAGGAGATGTCCTTTTCCACGAGAAAGAAACACATCTTGAACTTACAGCTGAAGGAAAGACACACAACACCTCAGATGATACAGTGTAAACTGCCGGAGGCTGTCCTGGTCTCCTGGGACTGCAGTGGGACGGAGAGGCGTTGTCCTTAAGTAACTGGGTTTGTGGGGAGAATCTGGATATCTGGAAGGAGTTATTGTGAGATGATGCGGAATAAGTTGCTGCTTTGGTGGCGCCTGTCTGTCAGTGCAGTGTAGCAGAAAACAGCGGCTCAGGTGTGTTTTTACATCATGTAACACACAACATTTCCCACGTTATGAAGAGAATCTGTTTCTTGCTTGTTTCCTGAGCATCACGATGGCGTCACACACTTTTAGACCCTTGATGTCAGTCGTCGCAAAGTGTTAACAAACCCCTTTTGGCTTTTGTTTATTTTATTTCTTTTTATCAAACTGATTAGAATAATTTGTCTTATCTAATCTTAATTATGTGTTTATTTTCATATTTATCTTTCTTTATTAATTGTTGGGAATTTGTTTATATCTAATTGGATTTTCTACCTATTTTGTTTTGGGATATTAACTGTTTTTGCTTTTAACTCTTTAACTTTCACATTGAGAAAAAGATAAATGTTTCTCTGCATTTTTCTCTTTGTTTTGGACCAAAATAATCAGAATAAATGTGTTTTAGCAAAATGTTGAGATGTAAGTTAATAACATTACAACAGTGAACCTGTGGAAATGTGAAACAGTGACAGAACAAACAATTAGTTTGGGTTTTACATACCTAAACAGAGTAATAGAGGTGGCATAGGCAGGTTTATTTCCATAATTTGTTAAAGAAAGACATCATAATCACTGCAAATGTACCTCTTCCAAATGGTAGACCAGGAAGCTAAAAGGTTAAGAATACTTTAAGAATGAAAATATTTCTAGGTTATCATGAATATTTTAAACAGTGGAAACAAACTTTAAGAGCAATGATTGTTCTGTTTCCATGTACAAGTCCCATGATGCTCCTTCCTCTATGTTTATGCTGCGTTGGATCTCTGTATGTCAGCGTTGAATTTTACCATAAATCACACTTAAATTCAGAGTTTGTGGTTGGCAAAAGCTGTGGGAACTCTGACCCATCCAATCTTTCCACACTCCTTTAGTCCATGTCACTTTCGCATGAGTAACAGGTGAAGCAGAGAAGCCCAGACCTCCCAGTCTCTTGTTCCTTCATCTCCTTCTGGGACAACCCGAGCAGGTCGGCTCCAGTAAGCTGCCTGTTTCCTCTGGGACCTCAGGAAATCCCCAAGGGGAGGCTTCAATGAGTCATCCCAGAATTTCTACACTTCCCAGTTGAAGAGAAATCATCTCAGCTGCTTGTATTCAGAGTCTTGCTCTTTCATTTATTAACCTTAAGGCTGAGGATGCAGACATGCTAAGTTATGCGACAGCAAAACCGTTACTGCAGAAGCTGAACCAAGCTCACAGAGCTCACTCGAGACGCTTAACTCCTGCACCCTTTACCGAGCGAGAGTAGCATGTCTTCACATTTGGAGGAGCTGATTTGTATTCCTGCTGCATTATTCTTACCTGCAGACAGGTTCCTCTTCACGGAGAGGCTGAGATCTCCCAAAATACTCCCACTTTACTTCCTGTAGGGTAGGCAAGCCCCTTAAGTGCATAAATTCCCTGGAATGCACGTATCAGTGGCTAATAGTGATAGTTTAGCTATAACAGTAATGATGCAGTGGTAAAATGGCCTTTCTCTGCTACTGGAAAGATTCTGAATTGTTCCTCTGGAAAGAGAAAAGGTATGGAGCTTTATGATGTGTTGGTATTAAGCAGCAGTTAGAATCGTACTGCATATCCTACAGAGCACTTTGAGAGTGAAATGTTAGCTGCTGCTAGGGTCAGTTCACAGTGTTAATCATGTTGGTGTTATCCTAACTCGTTTTAGACATGAATAGCCTCCTTCAAACACCAGAGTGAAGTGTTGTTTCTTGGGGTTAAATAAAGAGTTGATCATCTCGTTAGTTAGATCAACTCCATACAGACATCATTTTGCTCCGCCCACATATTTAACTTCAAGTTTGTTGAGGGCCTCGGTGCCATTTTCTGCCTGAAGCTCAACCCTACATCTTATTGCTCAAACAATAAGATAAAACATTCATATACATTCAAGCCAAACACAAGCTATTCAAAAGTTATTCTAAGAATTTCAAAAACACATCAAAATCTTTTGCTTACAAAACTAATTGGACTAATTGAATTGTGTTCCCTTAGTGAAGTGGATGTGGTCAACATTGAAGTGCTTGAAATGATTTCATTCAAACACGTTTCTTCAACCAGCTGAGTTAGGACTATTTATAGACTATAAACCTGGACTTTTGATTTGTTATACACTGGAAGATGACATGCCACTTTTTATTTGTGAAATAAGAGACTTTCCAGTATACTAAACATTTTAGGGAGTAACAATTAAAAGACTTAACATTTAACACTCTATAGTGTTCATTTTATGTTCACATTTAACAGTATTAAGTTTGAATCATTTTGTTGTTATTTTGACACAGCTGTGGGAGTTTACATGTTAACTCTTATTTAGTGTTTAATATTTCACTATATTATTATTTCACTAATATTATTTACTGAGTACTGAGTTGTTTTGACATTTTTCTACGTTTTCTTTAAACACACTGTAAAAATAAAGAATATATACCAAACTCCAATTTTAGGTGTATTTTAGCACCAACAAAATATGTGGAAACATATGTTCTTAACACGACTTTGTTGTTGTACTGGAAATGTTTACTGGGTTATAAAATCGTCCAGGTTTTTACTGGGTCTGAGATATGAAGTCAATAAGGAATCGTGTCACAATGCAATATTACTTATAACTACAATCTCATTCAAAATGTGTTCATTTTTTAAAGTATAACCAGTTCTATTCATCCCTTAATCTTAAAGAAAAACATTTCTCTTCAATAAATTGCATGTATTACACTTGCGCTCCACCTTTTTTATAAAAGCGATCACTTCAGGTGTAAAAAAAAAAAAAAAAGACGCACATGTTGATGGACAGATGCTGCAATAAAGTTTATATTATGGTAGTTTGCAAATAAAAGTGTATTTTTTTATGGTTTAGTAAAAGCCAACTTCATTTATTTTAACTTTTACTTTTTGGAGAATCTACATCTTTTCATTGACGTGTAATCTTCCTCTCTCTACCAGGTGATGCAGCACCCAACCGAGGGAGGTCAGGTTCTCCCTCTCTGCAGCAACCAAAAGGACATGCTGGGCAAAGTTGCAGAGATATGGATCTTTTCCTTGTCCAGTCAGCCTATAGATCACGAGGAGGCGGCCCTGCAGGGAGGACAGAAGATCAAATGCTCTGGTATGTTTTGTTTCTTATTACCCACCATGTTCTTGAAGGTAAAACAGCACAATGCCGTCATTACGACACTTGATGATATGCTGATACACTGAGACTTTATCACAAGGTTCTGGGTCATTTTTCTCTCTCAAATGAAGCGGAAGGCATTCAGACCTGCATGCACCATACACCTCATTTATATTTAGAACCTGGCAGCCTGTCAATTTTAAAAGGGTCATTGCAATATGTATGAGACATCCTCTATGCTCGAGCTTTTAATCTTCCTACTTATCTGCTGCAGATAACTATTCAGAGGAGGAGTATGAGAGCTTCTCTTCAGAGCAGGAGGCCAGCGATGACGCCGTGCAGGTACAGGTGAGTCCGTCTGGAAATCATCTCCGCATTTAGACGCTTTATCTAAAAGAGATGCTCAGTGGTTACTGGGTTAATGTTGAATCCAATGTTGAGTCAGGAGGATGTCTTTGTACTGGCTGGTTTGTGAAAGAAAACTTCATTCGTGTACGTTTCTGTATGTTTACAGGATCTTGAAGATGATGAGTTTGATGTGAGGAAGCCAAAAAAGCAGAGGAGGTCGATTGTGAGGACGCCCTCCATCACCAGAGTAAGAAACATGAGTGACAACAGTTATAGAAAAATAACCTATGAACTATGCAGCAGGTCAAGTCCAGGAGCTTTTAGTATTTTGGCTTTTGGTTGATTATAAACTTCAGGGTGTACCCTGCCTCTCGCCCTGCTGGGTTAGGCTCCAGCTATCCTGAATTGGATGAAGTGGTTAAGAAAATTGACGGATGATGAAATTAGAATTGTCCTGCATTGGTTCATGCTGGAAGTTAAATTCCCACATAGCAGCGCAGAACAAAAAGAGGGTGGATGTAAAAAACTGCAATGAAAGATGCTGCAGGCATCCACAAAAGCTTGTTGGCACCATTTTGTGCCATTGTCTAAGTTTACACTTGGAGGAACAGAGTTTCTGCTTGGAAGCTGCAGCTAAATCTGCCTAATGTAGTTCGTCTTGTTCAGCGTTAAAGGAGCCATGTTATGCAAAATGGACTTTAATGAGCTTTTAACTTTCTATAAGTGTTAATTGTTCCCAAGCGTTCATAGTTCCAGCTAGAAATCTCTCAACAACAAATGAGTGGTATGGCAAAGCTACAGTGTAGTGCATGTTGCAAAATGTATAATATTATCGTAGATGTACATAGGATAGACTGTGAAATGGCAAATATAGCATAATATGGCCCCTTTAAAGCAGGTAGAATAGTGGCCTGGCTGCTGCGGTGCATATTCATATCATCTAAAAGACTTTTTTATGAAGGTCTTCAAAAACACCTGACAGGATTTTTCTCAGATTTGTCACATTTCAGTTTTGTAAACCTTAACGGTTCCTCCAGTTTTCTGTTTATATTGTTTTGAGACTGACCTTAAGAAGTACTGTTTATATGATATACTTCACATGGTTATTGTAGTACTGGCAGGGTTTCAGAGGGTGTATTATGGTAAACTGAATTTCTATTCAGTAATCTGAGTGAACTGGACTGATGACTATTTGCTGTTTTGAGCCAAGCAAATAAAACAAGAACTAAAGAATGTGAACTTCTTGCTTCAGAGGTACAGTGAATGCAGCACAACTTGATGAAACCGGGAAAAGAAAAAAAGATAACGCTGGATTTTCCTTATCTTTCAGATAAGTTTTGAGTTGGCACCAAATTAGTATTCATAGGGGGAAAAAAAAAAAACAAAGATTATTTTTGTTTACATAATATGTCCCCTTTAAGGCTTTGGGACCAGAACAAGAGATGAAAACCCTGCTAAAATATGCAGACCATAATGTTGTTTTATTATATTATCATGAGTGCAAACACAAGAAATGCAATTATCAGCTATGAGTGCAAATTTATCTACTTCTGGCGAAATTGTTGAGGCTGAGCAGCTCCCACTCAGACGTGGCTTTAGCTCTTTTTGCTCAGAGTGCTGCAGAAGTACTGAGCCTAAAACTAACTTTGTACCTTTTGTGCTTCTGTGTTTTAGCAGCAGAACTTTAAGCAGCGAGTTGTGGCTCTCCTGAAGCGCTTCAGAGTTTCAGATGAGGTGGGTGTTTTAGTCCTTCGTTCCTCGGTTTCTTTTCCCCTCATAAGTTTTCCTGTGTATACTTGTGAAGGTGCTGGGCTCGGAGCAGGACCCAGCAGAGCCGCCTCCCGAAGTAGAAGAAGAGGATCTGGATCTAGACAGTGTGGAATTTGAGAACCCCAGCGACAGCGGTCCGGAGCTGGATGATGACGACAGTGTTCTCAGCACACCAAAACCCAAACTCAAGTGAGTATAGCTTTTTGTTTCTGAACAATTTTCAGGTTACGTTCAGTAATGGAGACATAATTGAAAACTGAGGAGTGAAATGTAGAAAATTGAGTGAAGTGAAAAAGTGTCGGTGTCAAGTTTCAACATGGTTTTAAGATTCATTTAGAAAATGGATTTCCATGGAGGGATGGGCGAATCAGTGTCTTTGATCGACATGGTTTTTAATGCGTTACAGTGTTCAGTATGTTTTACAAATGTTTTACCAGTCTAGGGTGTGGAAAAAATGTAAATAAAACAGAATGCAAAGATTTACTTATCTTATAAACCATTATTTCATTTGCAAGGCAAGTTTATTTGTGCACCTTTCATGTACAAGACAATTCTAAAGCATAACAGATGTTGTAAAGAATAATAAAGAAGCTGAGAAAAAATCACAATAAAATCATAAATTAAAATGATTAAAAGCAAGAAAAGTTAAAAGTTACATTGCAGGTTTTATTCATAGCTGCATGAGGAAAGAAATGTTTTAATCTGGATTAAAAAGTTTCTACATGTGGTGAAAGTTTTATCTCTACTGGCAGTTTGTTCCACTTATTTGTAGCATAACAGCTAAATGCTGCTTCTCCATGTTTAGTTTGGACTAGTTGACCTGAATCTTTGGATCTAAGAGCTCTGCTTGGTGTTTGCAATAAAAACAATTTATAACATTCAAAACATTTTTTGAACATTTTTGATTTCAGGGAAATTATGGCAACATCCTGATAGTGAAATTAACTTATAATTTCAATGAGTTATTATTTACTTATCATACAGTGTTCACAGCTATTTTGGACTTTTGGTAGTTGTTAAAGAACTGTATGATTTTCTTAGACATTCCTTTAATTAATTAATTATTTATTTATTTTATTTCTAAACAATACTTAGATTGAAATCATTCAAGAAAAGGAGACACCTTATCAAATCAAATGAATTCTGGTAGCGCTATTCATACCAATGAGCAGCACGTATCGCTTCACATAACAGCAGTGATTAAATATCAAATTAAAAATAATTACAAAACAAATAAAAAATGTTAATAAGAAGCTTTACATGCACGCTCATTCATCTAACCTAAGCGAATTAAAAGTACACAGTTAATCATTTAATATCTCTCACAAACATACAGATAAAGTTTGCCCCCCCACCCCAAGCCATGTCTTGGGATCGGTTCACACCAAGAGCCATATCCATGACCACAGACACCACAGGAACCATCCCAGTCACAGCCCACTGGGTCCTACTTTGTAACCATTAGCGATGTGGGACCGGCCATAAAAGAAAAAAAAATGAGAAGGTTTCGGCATAATGAGACTTTTGTCATACTGGTCAGACTCCAACCCAGACAGGACCTGTTAGAACGCGGGTCAAAGAAATCAGTCCATCTTTTTTTTCTATTTGACTTGATCTGAAAGTAGCAACAAACTCCTCCACATCCAGAGAAAACATTCTTCAAACTGTATCCAAAATACTTGGAAGATTAATTGTTCATAAAGGATTAATGCAAACAGAATGGTGTGATTTTCCAAATGAAATAAACGCACATGTTACACGTACCTCCTCTGTGACCTAAAAAGAGATCCTTGCGCCTCAGCAGGTATGTTTAAACTATATAAACATGTCTTCTTGTGTTTGTATCTTCTGTTTCAGGCCATATTTCGAGGGTCTCTCCCTCTCCAGCTCTCAAACCGAGATTGGCAGCATCCACAGTAGCCGGAGCCACAGGGAGCCTCCCAGTCCGGTGAGACCATTTTTCACTCCAACACAGAAAATCCGCAGGGAGGACATTTTCTTTCTGCATCTTTCCATCGTGCATCATCTTCATCAGGCTCTGGAACAGAGTAACCAACCTGTACTGACTGCTGATGTAATAAAAATCAGTGTGCAGGCTTAAACCAGCGAAATCTTGTTTGTGAAACTGTTGAGTTCAGATGACCCAAAAACCCATCACAAGATCTTGATCAAAAATTTTTTTGTGTGAATCTGGTAATATCTATTTTCCCCACCACTTCATTTCAGATTGATCTGGATAAAACCAAGTGTGGTGGAGCCAAGTATCCAGATGATGGTGTATCTGATAATGCATCCTTGGTGAGTATGAACAACTGCTTCCTGAGTGTTATTATTTTAGATCTAAACATGTCTCTGCATTTTGAAAGTGCAGAAATTCCCCTTCATAACTGTACGAGACATTTGGCATAAATAATGAGTTACAATAAAAAATCACCATAAACTTTGAGACATTTAGAATATCTGCATAAAACCTTTAAACCATCTTATTTTTCCTCATTTTTTTGTGTTCCTCTAGGAACAACCAGAGGCAGTGACTCCCACTACAGAGCTAGAAATGGATAATATGGACACATTTTTGGAAAGACTGCCACCAAGTGGCAAAATGACCAAGACAGAATCCCTCATTATTTCATCAAACAGGTATGCAACCCGATGTTTCTACTTTGCCCAAATGGAAACAATTCTCATTGAAATCATACTAAGATATGTTGAACATTAGTGATTATGGGATGTAGTGAATTAGCGGATTTGCATCTGACACATTAAATCACCGTCTTTCTTGATTTGCTGGGTGAATTTTCAGGCAGGAACCAAAGTTGGCAGGGAGACGAGGCAGGAGCACGTCGTTGAAGGAGCGCCAGACCAGCAGACCACAGAATGAGAGGGCCAACAGCCTGGACAATGAGCGGTCTCTGGACACCCGCTGCCACCTACAGGTAGGAAGACAGACCTGGAGCTGTATGACGAAGCAAATGCCGCACACTCAGATTGAAGAGGTAGAGGAGGGATTCATTTAAATAGATGTTTTGCCAAGACTGACTGTGTGCAAAAAAAAGTAAGTAAAACAATACAAACCTTCATTCATTCATTTTCTATTCTGTTTAGTCGGGTCCTTCCTGCTGCATCACATCTGACTCATTTCAGTGGGTAATTAGCAGTCTTACGCAGTTTGATGACAAGGGCTGTGTCAGAATGTGCACCCTATGTCCTAAACCCTCATTCACTACATAGTACACTATATAGTGCCCTCAATCTGCTGGGGATTCAGACACAAAACTCACTACTTTCTCCCTGTCGCACATCACGTAACTACCAGCTGTAACTATGACAACCACAATGGACTTAAATGTTACGTTGCAAATCCAATTTAATTTCATGTGAAAATGTATTATTTACTTATATTGTGTTTTATTCTTGCTTTGGATCACATTTATTCAGTAGAAATGGGATAAAAATGCTCTGCAATGCATTGTGGTCCATGTTGCCTCGTCTAGTGACCATCGGTGTTTACTACTTTTCACGATGCATTGTGGTTAATTGAGTGAAATATCTTTTTCCCCAAAGTACATTCGGACAAAATTACCACTATATAGGGCACTTTGTAGGGCTTAGAGTGCACATTCGGACACAGCCAGCTCTGCACAAATCTACTAAATGAGTCTGATAGATGTTAGGTGTGTTAGCAGTGTAGAGGCAGGGTACATCCCGGACAGGTCCCCACCCATCACAGGACCGACAGTTAGCTAAACAACCACACACTCACTCTAAGGGAAGATTCAGAGTGATCAATTAATCTAACATGTATGTCTTTGGTGAGAGGAAACTGGAGTACCCAGAGAGAACGCATTCACACAGGGAGAACGTGCACACAGAGGTGATGATATAAAAGCTGAAGACTTGGACTAGGAGTGAAACAGGAAGTAAAAAAAAGTTTCTTCTTTGTATTTGCCTAGATTCCAAGAAAAACCGTGTATGATCAACTTAACCATATCCTGGTGTCTGATAACCATCTTCCTGACAGCATCATCCTCATCAATACGTCCGACTGGCAGGGCCAGGTGAGAGATGGGCTTTGATGTTATATTTTAAAGTTCAGATTTATTATTCTGGATACTACAATTCAGAAAATAAATAAAATAAGAGATATTTGTAATTTTCATCACTGCAAGAGAACAAATGTAGATATAAACATGTGACAAACACCACAATATGGAAAAGACATGTATGTATGTAGATATAATAATTCTAAGTAGGGAAATTACTTTCAATATAACACAAGTTGCTAGTTTGACTAAAAATTAACTTATTCTATGTTTCCAGTGTGTGACATTATATATGCATGAAAATATATTTAGTTTCCTTACTGGTTCAGTATATTACATAGAGAGGCGTAAGTTCATGCTGTTCTATGGGATTTTCGATGCTTCACCTGTTCCTTGTGTTGTTTTTTTCTCAGTATCTGTCAGATATGCTCCAGAACCATCATCTGCCAGTGGTGTGCACCTGCACAACAGCCGACATCCAGGCTGCGTTCAACACCATTGTGTCTCGCATTCAGAGATTGTAAGCCAGCTTTCTGCCTTGTTGCTTTCAAAGCACTGCGGCATGTTGCTGTTTGAAATCAAGTGGGCTGTTTTGTTTCTGCTCCTAGCTGCAACTGTAACTCCCAGACACCCATACCCATAAAGATTGCGGTGGCTGGAGCGCAGCACTACCTCAGTGCTGTTCTGAGGCTTTTCGTGGATCACCTGTCCCACAAGACGCCAGACTGGCTCAGCTACATGAGGTTCCTGATCATTCCTCTAGGTTGGTGACAGACCAGTGGACCAGTCAGAGATGTTGCTTCATATTGTGTTTATAATGTTGCAGGACAAACACTGTAATTAAAAATGTAATTCTTTGATTGTCTTTAGGTGCACATCCAGTCTCTAAATATCTCGGCACTATCGACTATCGATACAACAGTTTGTTCCAAGACGCTGCCTGGAGGGATCTTTTTCACAAGCCTGAGGCTCCTGTTGTTGGTGGGCTGTTTCTTCTCATTGACTTTTCTTCTTAGCAATAATTAAATCATTTACTTCAACTCAGGCGATCCCTGGAGAACCTCCACCTCATTGAAAACTAGTTTTCTTGGTCACAAAATCCCAGAATTAATTTTCAGCCTGAAGACTATTAAACTGTAAATAATGCAAATGATAGTATTCAAGTGTAAAAAACAAAGAACATGATGTTTTCGCTGTAGGACTTTTTTCTACAAACCATAAAAAACAAGCATTGTCCTTAAACTCCTCTGAATTGAAAACCTTTTCTAAGTCCGTAAGGCCATATTAGCTCTACTTCCTGCAACAAAACAAAGATCTGAAGCACTGCAGTAACTTTACCAGAATGACTGCGGATGAAAAGACTCTGTGTTCAAAAGGTCTAAATAAATGAGATGAAGCTAAATTGCTAAATGCTAACACAATTATAAAACACCCGAAACAATGAAATTATTTCTGCTTAATTGATTTACAAGCAACTTTAAAAATGTTCGTTTTTGTTTATTTATACTTTTTGTGTGTAATGTGTCTTGTGCGTTTGCCATTTGATGATTTTTTTTTGACTGATTTAAGAACCAATCAAAGGTTGTTAATTGTTGGCATCTTGCTATTATAACAACCTGACTCATAGGTTACCATAAAAACTGGGAATGGAAACCAAACGCGAATTCATTTTAATTTATTAAAACAAAACTAATATGAAAAACAAACTAAACCAACAGAAAGGAAGCCCTGGGAACAGGGAGCAGGAGATCCAGGAGCAAAGTATAGAAAGTTCTGCAATCCTGGAGTTTTTATGTCAGAAGACTCCCAATCGACCATTTAGCAGCCCTCCAGCAACTCTTAAAAAAACATACACTAAATATACACTTGTGTTCTGTTGATGTGTATAAGTGTGAAAGAGATTGTAGTATATTTCATTTTTTAACTACACTTGCTTTGTGCATGAAAAGTGTTCTTTAAATAAATATGTTTGAATTTGAATTAATGTGATTATAACACACACCAGGCCGTCTATGTAAAACTATGCAAAACCTTAAAAATCAACAAGCATGTACTTTGTTTCTGGCATGACTGCATTTGTTCAGGTTCTGATTATAATCATCATGTCATGTACAGTCCAGGAGACCCCAGATGTGGTGTCGAGAGTAACGCAGTACATGGTGGGAGCTAATGGGGCCCACCAGCTCCCCATTGCAGAAGCCATGCTCACTTACAAACAGAAGAGGTATGTTTTTCCTTATTTAAAAGCAAACACAAGCATTTCCTAAACCTAAACTCGAACTTCTAATGTTCTTTTGTTTTTATGAAATGGGACTGAAATGTTTATTTAAAGATTTATACCTATTCAATCCATATGCATTTACTGAATTAATTGAAACTTTTAGACCACACATATTTTCTTATGAGGATCATGCAAACTACACCGATCACATATTATTAGCACGGTCTTGCAAAGTTGAAGGAAAATGTAGGTTGTAGACTTCAGCTTTTATGTTGAACTCTGAAAAAAGTTTGCAGCTGGTTGTCTTGCTATAAAATGATCATTTAGAAATGTATATTATATAAACTATAACTGTCTTACTGTGTTTCCTGTTTTTCATTCAAAAGTTTTACTAATATGGAGCTTTTTTGTGTGTCTAAGCATCATTGTCTTTCCATCACTGTGTGTGTGTGTGTGAATAATATGTTTTATCTTTTGTTATATGTTTTCTTTCTTTGAAGGAAAAAGAGCTTTCATTTTGATTTTGCAGTAAGGTATTGTGGTCGCTTGGGTTTATTTCTCATGTAGCCTGATAATTCCTGTGCTTTCTGTGTTGGTGCCATTTCTAAACTATCAAACTATCTCAGTTTTTGTTGGAGCTTGCCACTTTACTAGCTTTCCTGCACTAAGACAAACTTTGATTTAGCATTAGTAAAAAGGAGCAAATAACACTGTCTGGTCCTTTATAGGTCAAACTTTAAATTCAGTTCACAATCAATTCACATTGGAACAATTAAAGTCATATATATGATATGACCCTCAATTTTGTCTGCTTAATATAAAGCTACAGTCTGTTACCAGTTAGCCAGTCACAGGGTGTCATGGAAACTAAAGTGTTTAATGAGTAGTTAATGCAGAACAGTTTCAGTTACTGCCAGCTGCTAAGAAAGAGCCCTTTACATAATCCCTGTCAGCAAGTTTCTTTAAGATTGTGGAGGATTTTAATGAGCTGTTTTTAAGATGAAAAAATATCAGTGAGATTTAGTGATTTCTTTCCCCCCTGTTTAAAAAAAGGAAAACTCTTTTGCTAATCTCTTTGAACCTTGATTTAATAGACACAAGTACAAAACTTTAAGCTGGGTCTGTCTGAGCAGGAATGAGATTTGAATACTTATTTTGTTCCATGATTCCACGAAAAAATTATAAATCCAAAACAAAAACAATAAAAGTAAAAAATATCATTGTAAATTGCTAAAATGTCTGTCGAAAAGTGAGATTTTATATACTCTTCTGCGTCTAATACTGTAAAAAGACTCTGTGACTCTTGGACAATCTCAAGGTATAAAAACCAACAACAGAAACCACTTTCTGTAGAGAATCAACCTGTATACGAAACCATCATCATAAACTAGACTTACGCCATCAGAGGCGACCACTAGGGGTATGTCCCTAAACACCCCCAATCTTCAATTTCCCCAATCCTTGAATACATATACAATAAAACCCCACATACAATGCAGGTGATTTATTATATTTATTCATTGAGACAGCTTGTGAATGAAAGATATAGTCATAACAATTTTCAGGTTTGAACATGATAAATCAGTCAAAGCCAATTAGAAATGTGGCCTGAAACTGAAGACATTTATCATTTTAGATAAGTAGGAATAAGAAAAATTAGAAAACCGCAAACTTCTGAACAACTGACATCCTGAATTTACATTCAGACTGTTTCCTCCTGTAAAACTGCAACAGTTAGTATCCATAGTTTCCCAAATGATTTAAAAAGTTTAACTAAAAGGAAAGCAAATAAAAGATAAAAATTTAACATACATATCGCTGTCACAATTTTTTATGAGTGTTTCTGGCATCAAATTCGTTTATATTTCCAACTTTTCTGAACATGAGCTGTGTCTTCTTTTACAGTAAGCTAAGCTACGGTAAGCTAACTGGGTGCTGGCTGTAGCGTTGCATTTCCCACAGGTATAAGAGAACCTTAACTGCTCCTCAAAGTATTTCCATCATTCAGGTTTTCTGTAATCCAAGAAGTACTAAATCTGTCTGTATGTTAGAGCTTAAGCTAAATGACATTTCTTGTGGTTAGATTTGTCCAGTAATATTTGAAGACCTATTTGTCTGTGATTGATGCAGACCGATGTTCAACCAAAAGTTGGTTTGATTCAGGAAAACGTGCTTGTAAAGTGGCAGGAGACCAAATATGATCAGCTTGGTCCTTTATTTTTTTC
This sequence comes from Pseudomugil tenellus, assembly GCA_037177515.1. Lineage (NCBI taxonomy): Eukaryota > Metazoa > Chordata > Actinopteri > Atheriniformes > Pseudomugilidae > Pseudomugil > Pseudomugil tenellus. Next base: position 19,039,455 of record JBAMHX010000022.1, read on the forward strand.
CTCCGCTGTGTCTCCTGTTCATCAGCTTTTTGTGCTTTCAGCCATTCATGTCTGTCTGTTAGTTTTCTGGTTACTTAGTGGCAAACATGCACATTATCTCTAAAACTAGAATGCTTCGTTTTTCTTTTTTTTTATTTGTTAACATGTTCATTAACTAAAATCAACATGTTTCAGTAGCATGTTTGGTTGAATATCTAACATCATCATTAAAAATATTTCATAGTATTTGTTCTGCTCTTGATATATGAAATGCCCCAATCATTACACACCATTAGTAACAAACCAGACTTACGTTTTAAGTTTATAACCATACATAAAACATTTTTAGTTCGAATTACTATTTTTACAATAAAAACTAATTCTGATGAAACTTTTGAAATTAACAGACTCGTATTATTGTGTTCAAAAATTATGTCAAACTTTCCCAGCAGAGCAGGAAATTTGTTTTTTATTTTATTTTCTCATATTTTTAAATAGTTTGAGCAAATCTGCTGTATTTTCTCAAAAAAAAATCCTATTAGTATGGTTTTAATGGGATGATTTCCCTCATATCAGCATGTTTTTATAAGAAAGTTTTTTTTTTGCTATAAGGAAGCGAAACAGGACAGCAGGATGTGCAATGTCTTTTTAAGAAGGCACAATAACATAAATCATATTAAATAATTAATTATTATGAATAAAGACAAATGGTTACAACTTTGTTCACTGAAAAGATTATTTTTGTACATAAATGGAGCTATATTCCAGTACAAAGACTCAAATTCAGATTCAGAAAACTTAATTGTATTAAATAATAATTCAAATAAAAAAAACTCAACAGTGGGATAAAAAAAAAAAACAATACACAAGACTAAAGATTATAGGATGTATTCTCACCTGGAGCTTGTTTTTATAGTTTGAAATGTGCATGACTGTAAGCCACCTGCATGTGGAACCTCTAACTAATGACGTCACACATTTAATCCAATGAGAAGGAAATACATCTACCAGAAGCTGTGTGGTTTGCCATAATCCATCCTTGCAAGGCGCGCTGGGAATACATCCCTTACATATCAGGCAGACATCTGGCTTTGTGTCTCTGGCTGCTCTGAAAGCGATCAGCAGAAATGACTGTGTCTGGAAATCCAGCTGTTACCTACAGGAGAATGTCTCCTCTCTCTGTCTCTTTCTTGCTCCCTCTCTCTGTAGTCTCTCTGTTTCCTCCCTGGGGGGGCGGTGGCAGGTTTCTTCAAGGCAAGAGCAACAACCTTTCACATCATCGAGCTACTTGACATGTAGAAACTTAGTTTTACTAGTGCTCTATCCTGGCTATTTTTCTGGATGTTTCCTGGAAAATAGTTCATTCTGTAGAAGTGTGGCCATGCACTACCTCTCTCAGTTAGTGCATGGAACCAGAGAAGTTTTGGACTTAGGTTGGTGCTCTTCCTTCTAACCCACTTCTTTTGTTGACCCTATATTTTCCCTTATGGGCTGGCTGCTTCTAGAAAACGTGTTCGACCAGTTTAGGTTGATCCTCTCTGTGTCTCCAGTGACTGGATGGCTTTGTTTGATTGACATGAGTTTTAAATTGACCAGCAGCTTGCATGTTTGTTTTTCTGCTTGTCCAAACTTAAACAGAGGCTTGCACCCAGGATATAAATCTGTTCTAGTAAAGATTTAAGACCAGCAGCATGTGCAGCTCGACTTCACATGCTGTCTATGCTGCGCATGCCAGCTCCGGTCCTCGAGGTCCGCTGCCCTGCGTCAACACGTCTGACGTAGATTAAAGGGTCACCAACAGGGTGGGGCAGAACTTGAAAACAAGCTTTTGAGAAGAACTATTTAATTTGAATTAGGTGTGTTGATGCAGGAAAACATCTCAGTCCTGCAGGACTGCGACCCTGGAGGACCGACCCCCGTCTATATTATGCTAGACTGCTGTATTTCCAACTGTGATACTCTTTAAATCAACATAGAAAAGAGTCAATAAGAACAATCAATTACTAATACTAGATTATAGTGTTGGTTCATTTAGATGCCGTGATCATATCATTTTAATTGAAATTTCTATAGCGTAATCTTAATTTGCCTCTTGTTTATTGTTAAATGTTTATTTTTTCCTTTTTGCTACCTGCTCTCTATTTGGACTCTGCTGTCTCTCCTCAGTCCTGATGAGGATTCCTGTCAGAAGTTCATCCCATTCATTGGAGTAAGTAGGAGTTTCACAGTGCTTTGGAGTCATTTTTAATCATCTATTTATTTTAGGTGGTGGTGTAAGTAAGCCATCTTTTTGTTTTCTTTGCTTATTCAGATGGTGAAAGTTGGCATTGTTGAGCAAACATCTGCAACATCAGGTGAGGATTTGTTAAGAGAAATGGATGTTTTACAATTAATTTTACATTTTGTGTACAAGTTGGTTCCTGAATCCATAGAAATCCTGTAAGAATTTTCTTTTGTGGCTTAATTTTCATGTTGCAGCTTTTCATTTCAGAAACGTATTTTTTTGAGTTTTCATTTAGAGTTTAGCCAGATGTTGGCAGCAAATTACTTCATTATGTTCGGAAAAAAAAGCTCAGTGTAGGGAATTGTATATAGATTCTTTCGATCGTATTCCTTTCTCCCAGTAATTCTTCCAGAAAAGCACAGTTGAGATTGTAACAGGTCCCTCTGAAGAGTTTCTTAACTCAAAACAATAAAGGTTTATTAAACATGTTCTAACCGTTTCAATTGGTGGGAGACATATAACCACAGTAGTCCATAAGAGCTGTAGATTGACAAACTGGGGTCTGCAAAAAAGTTAAAAGATGTCACCAGATAACTCTAAAAAATAAATAACTTGCATTTCACAAACACTTTGGAATTTTTACCTAAGTTGTCCAAATTAAACCATTAAAGCAAAGATTAAACTGTGATTTCAAACCTTTTTTAACACATTACCACATAAAGAACAATGTTAGTACCAAATTAATAATCTGAATTTGATTCTGCATAAGAGGAGTGGATTTAGGCCATGTAGGTGTCCAACCAGCAAACACCCCTTATATCTTCCCATTCATTACGATACATCATCGTCTTGCATTTAGAGGATGCTGCAGTCTGATAAATCACACAATCTTTCAGTTACTGGCACCAATGCATATTATTTTTATATTCATGGATCAAAAAGTTAGAGAAGAACTGCTTTATACCACAGACAAAATGGATGCACTGCACCTTTAGAAGGAATTTTGGTACTTTAGTCTCAGCCTGACCTCATGCATGTCCTCATGACGTCTTGGTCAAATAAGCTGCTTCATGTTTGCTTGGTTTTTATGAAAGTGGCAGGTCCTCTTTGTCCTAAGAGGTTAATCCTTCCAGACAGTCTGTACATATTGAGTCTGTTTAGATCCAAATCAAATTTTGCACAATGTGGATTATTTGTTGTGTTGCAGCTGTGGCACTCCGCTGTAGATTTTATATTCAAAGTGCAACTTCTGGAGACTACAGATCAGTGGATATGCCCGTTGGTGTTTTTGTGTTGTTAAATTTATTCATACTAAATTTCTTCCACAACAACATTATGTAAAACCAAAACAAAGTCCATGGAGTCTAATCTGCTATAGATTGTGAACTTGTCTATAACTTCATGCGTCTTCCCAGAGATGCTGAAAATAGCTGTTATTAATCTTTTGTCTAGATTTTCTCGTTTTAGCATGACACAAATGAAAAACTACAGGCCAATCTCAAATCTCCCATTTCTGAAAGAAAATTGAAAAGGAAATTTTTAATAAGCTAAATCCTCGATTCTCAAACTGTGGTACGCGTACCACTGGATATACTCGAGGTCCCTCTTTTGGTACATGAGGGAAAGTCATATAGCTGGCAAAATTTTCTTCTTAGCGTTCTTTAAACAGCAGTTTGTGGAAAAGATGAGATTTTGTTCTTGAAAAACTAGCTTGCTGATGAAAGATTTTCATTGATCAGCAAAGTAGATGTTTTATCAGATCGTCTTGCTCTGTCACATGTTGTTACACGTGTATCAAAGATCGAAATGGAACAAGATGTCCCACTCCTCACTATTTTGTGTCTCGGAAAGTACTACAAAGACGTTTGAGCTTTTTTTGTGTGGGAGAAATCAGTCACACGACATGTAGGAGGTGTTTTTTTGCAGTTTTTATACACACACACACACACACACACACACACACACACATACACTGGAAACTGAACAAGCAAAACAGGAAAAACTACTAAATAAAACAGGAAACCAACGTCCAAAAGTCATTAATGACATACGTTTTCATACAGATTATGGAAAAATCTTATGCCTTAGTTTTATTGGACCTCAGTGTTGAATTTGATACAGTGGACCACAATATATTACTCCAATGACTGAGCACTGAGCGGGCCTTTCTGGTTCTGTACTAAACTGGCTCAAAACATATTGAGAGAACAGCAAGTACGTTTTATCAATAGATAACTTCTGAGCAATCAAGAATTACATGTAGAGTTCCTCAAGGTTCCATCCTGGGACCTCTCCTGTTTAACATCTACATGCTTCCACTGGGACAGGTCGTACAGAATAACATTAGTTACTATAGTTACGCAGATGACACACAGATTTACATTACAGTGTCACCAGGAGACCATGGTCCTGTACAGGATCGTACTAAATGCATTAGGAGATTAATGACTGGATGTGTCTAAACTTTCTTCAGCTAAACAAAACTGAGGTGATTATTGTTGGAGCCAAAGAGAAACGATTAAAGGTCGTCACAGAACTTCACTCTATACACCTAAAAACCACCAATCAGGCCAGAAATCTGGGTGTAGTAATGGACTCAGACCTACAGTAAATTTGGAAAAACACATTAGGGGAATGAAATCAGCTGCTATCACCGCAAGAATATATCTGGGATAAAAGATCTGATGTCACAATAGGACCTGGAAAAACTAGTCAATACTTTCATCTTTAGTCGGCTTGATTACTGTAACAGTGTCTTTACACGTCTTCATAACAAACCAATGAGACACCTGCAGCTAATCCAGAACTCTGCTGCTAGAGTCCTCACTAAGACCGAGAAAGTGGACCATATCAGTCCAGTACTGAGGTCTTTACACTGCCTACCTGTCTGTCAGAGTATAGGCTTTAAAGTTTTGTTACTGGTTTATAAAGCTCTGAATGGTTCAGGTCCACCATACATAAGAGACCTCTTGACCCAGTATGAACCTGCCAGACTCATCAGGTCATCTGGATCTGGTCTTTTATCAGTTCCCAGAGTCAGAAGGAAACATCAAGAAGCTGCATTCAGCTTCTATTCTCCACATGTCTGGAACAAACTCCCAGAAAACCCCAGATCAGATGAAACACTCAATTTAAATCCAGGTTAAGATCTTCCTGTTCTCAGCCGCATTTAAATTATTTTTAGTTTTATATTACCTTGAGTTTTTATGTTCTTGTAATCTGAAATTAATCATGATTTTAATCCTTCTAATAATTTTTAATTAATCTCTTTTTATCTACATGATTTTAATAATTTTTTATTGTAATTTCCTATTATTTCTTTCTTATTTTAATTTGAAATACTTGTGTTTTATTGTTTTAATGTTCTGTAAAGCACGTTGAATCACCACAAATAAATGTGCCTTTTTTGTTTTTTGTTGTTTTTTTTTTTCTTTTTTTCTTTTTCAAAGAAAGCATCCAATGACAGTTTCTCTTCCTCAGGAGATTCTGATGATGCAGCACCTCTGGGCTCTTCACTGCTCTCCTCCACCCCTCCACAAGTATCTCCTGCTATAAAAGAAGCCTCACCCACACCACCCTCCTCTCCCTCTGTCAACACCAGCTTTTGTGCTTACAGGTAAAACATAAATTTGACCGGAAAATAATTTCTTTTATCTTTTTATTTATTTGTTTAATTTTCTTACCATACAAAATGGCAACGTGATCCTTTGTTTGACAAAGGTAACAAAGACAGCTTTGGGCCTTTAGGATACTTAAAATATGGTGCATCAAGAAAAAAAAAACTAACAAGCATTCACAAAAAAATCTCAATGTTTTTTGCATTTGGTCTGATTTTAGCACAACTGAGACAGATTAAGTTTTAGCATTGCCATGATGAATCTATAGTAAAACCAGGAGGTCAGCTTCCGCTGTGTTAATTAAAAACTGTCTATGTTGCATATTTCATGTTTGTTTCCCCCACCAGAGCAGAGGGGTTAATTTGGGCCTTAGTGAATAATTACTGTGAAACAGAAACAAATATTCTAACTCCTTCATAAAGTTAAACATGTCATTTTTCATATTCTCAAGCTTGACATTCTCCCTTGCAATGTTTAATCCTAAAATACACGAACCAGTAGAACCAGTAGAATAACTGTGTTTCTGTTTTAGCAGTTCCAGTGGTCAGGCGGAGCTGATGGGTCTTCAGGTGGATTACTGGGTGGCTTCAACAGAGAGGAAGAAAGATGTGGAGAAGCGGGACTCCTCCTCCAAAAACACTCTGAAGTGCAATTTCCGCTCGCTGCAGGTGAGCCGGCTCCCAGTAGCTGGTGCTGAGCCAAGCCCCCAACCCACCATGTCCATGACTGTGGTGACCAAGGAAAAGTATAAGAAAGGTAAGGAGTGTTGTTTAGAGACTGAATTTATTTCTGTGTATTCTTATTTCTGAATGTGGTATTTATAAAAGTTATAATTCAGCCCAGGATAAATGATTAAATCCACTTTTTAACCCAAAATATTTCACATCAATCTTTACAGTTAGCAGGAAGACATTTAGCCCTTTACTCACTCACAATATGCAACCTTTATTCCTTTCTGTCAGTCATGTTTCTGCCGAAAAAGAGCAAAGACAAAGAGGTTGAGTCAAAGAGTCAAGTGATTGAGGGCATCAGCCGTCTCATCTGCACTGCCAAGCACCAGCAGACCATGCTCAGAGGTAACTTACACCCCACCCGTCTGTTATTCCTCCTCTGACATCATCAGAAGGAGGAGATATTCATGTGTTTTTTTTTATTACTATTTTTCAAATCTACCACCAGACAAAAATGTCGGTCACAGTTGATTTTTGTAGATAAATTCTAAACTTTACCATTTGGATTTCAAGCTTCTATGATTTGATTTCAATAATCGTCCCCATAGCTATTACTTATAAGGAACAACCCATTTCCAACACAGTTATTACTATGTGTAAACTGTAAATAAAACAAAATAAAACAATATTTTATTTGTAATAGAAGATAGAAAATGTCAAATATGAAAGATTACAGTTTACTTTTACAGCAAGCTTGGAACAAAGAACTATAAAATGTAAGTATTACTTAAAATAAAAAACTGGAGGAAAATACTGCAACTAATTTGAGTAATTTTATATAATTTTACTCCACATAAAATTGTGAACACTTCGAATTGTTTATCATTTACAGTCCATAAATTAATCAAACAGTTCCGCTACTTTCTGAATTCAAGACGACTCCTTGTTTCCAGTCTTTCATTACTGGACGAAGTGATTAATCCAGATGTGTCTGACCTCAGTAACCACAACGGCCATAGCTAGGCACACCTGGATTAATCAGTTCGTCCAGTAATGAAAGATAGGAAACAATGAGTTGTCTTAGATTCAGAAAGTTCAGGAGGTAGTGGATCTGCGCATACCACCCATTACAGGAAGTTGGAGACATATTTGTGTGTGTGTGATGTACGGATGATAACATGTAGAGTTGGGGCGTTGGACTGGCCAGCTAGCCGTTCAGATATTTCCTAATTAACATGGAAAATATATGAAGATCACGGAATTGTTGAGCAACTACAATTTTTCATCAAAAAACAATGGCAAATTCCTCCTCCAAAGGTCCAGAAACTTGTCTGCTCTGTCCCCAGGTGTTTATGGGCTGTTGCTGTGAGAAGAAAGGTTGCCACATAGTGGTAAATGTGGTTCAGTTTAGACCTTTTTGAGACTTGTTGGCTTCATCAAATTAAAACTTAAATTATAATTTCCATGAAACAGAAAATCCATCCAGGAATATTTAAATAGCTTGTTGATCGTTTCGATCCCTAATGAAGTGGAGCTCAGTGTTGTTTTGCAAAGTGCTATAATGTGTTTTTGGTTTTTTCTCTGCAGTACTGATTGATGGTGTCGAGTGGAACGATGTCAAGTTTTTCCAGCTGGCAGCTCAGTGGTCCTCACATGTCAAACACTTCCCCATTGGAATTTTTGGACACAGTAAAGGTCCTTACTAGCCGCACCTATAAAAGACTGAATCATGGAGGACCCCCCCCCCTCGTGCCAACCGCTTTTAACCGCCATTCCCCTACTTTATTCTGTTCTCTTAACTTAATTTCCTTCCCTCCATTGTTGTGTTTGTCTGATTATTTAATCATTTGCGTGTTTTTTTCTATTTATGTGAAACTTTCTGTTCTTTTTAAAATAAAAGAAATTCTGCTGATGTTTTATAGAAAAAATAATCTAATTTAATAATAGTAATTATAAATGTCCTCTAACCTTTAACTCACTAAATGAGTGCCCAGGTCTCTCTCTGCTGTACTGTTTCCTTTTAATCCGATAAGGCTTGTTTCAAGCACTTGGCCAGCACAATAAATTTTAAATATAATGTGTATAAACAAAACAAGAAGAGCAGCTTAATGATGTAGTCATATTGTAAACCATGGTGGAGAAACTTGGGATTTTCAGCTTCTTTTCTTCTTTTTTAACACAAAAGGAATGGCAACAAACAACCTCAGTAGAATAAAACAGTGTTTTTTATATTGTTTAAGTCCATTTTGGGTTAACATGACATTATATAATAGTTTGTATTTTCTGTCTCAGTAAAATTGATTTGACGTTTTAAAGATTTTGGCTCCAAAATTAGATCCATGTGAACTGAAAAAAAAAACACCTGCTTCTCTTCAAGAATTAGTGCTGAGAGATGAAGTACAAACTTTAAGAGAGGGTCATTTATGGGCATGGGCTGGTTACTTTTGTTGTAGCAATTCAGATGAGAAGATTCAATGGACTGGTTTGTTGGTTACAAGCATTACCAGTTAAATGCACATCAAGGAGGCATAAACACAGTCAGCGGTAACATTTGAATGAAGTCAAACACATAAACATTCATTGTCGGGGTCAGTATTGGGATATCAATTATTTTCACCTTAATTCATTTAATATTGCTTGATTGTGATAATACAAAGTACAATACAACTTCAAGCCATGAGGATTCATTTTTTGCTACAAATGGTGCAGTTTAAGCTAACATTGTCGGTTCCTGGCATTATCCCAAAATAAGTTACATGTCTATGTCTAAGTGAATAATTGAAAGATACTCATGACATCAATAGTTTAGTTTTGAGGAAAAAATCCTCAAAATGGATCTCTGTGTAGTTATTAGAGAGAAGTTTTGTGACGTGGGATCAGAGTTTCTAAGAAAATCAGCCCTGCAGTTTTTTTAAACTTTGGGACTTGTTGTTGCTCAATATGCTCAATAAGTTTTTATTGTTTTTTTTTTTGTTTTTTTTTACCTAGAATTAGTTTTTTTCTGCCCTTGGTAAAGACCTGAAACCTGAACAATTATTATAATTTGTTTTCACATCAGGTGGTACTGACTGGATTGCCATCTCTGATAAGGAGTTTGACTCCACTGTGTTCAGCCCCAAGGTTACACAGCTGAGCTAATATGCTACATTTAACTAGTTACCTTAGAGTAACATAAAGACTGATAAAAAAGACTGGAAACAAGGTAAAAACTGGCTGGGTTCTTTCTAAAAGTTACAATCTTACCACAAACACCTCTAGTGTTTATCTGTATAATAAAGAAAAACGGCCACGATGCATCGCTGCTTCCACAAGAAGTGTTAAAATGGTTTTACAAGGAATAGTGAGGCAATATTCCCCTAAAAACCACTACATGTTAGTATTTTACACTCTTGATTTTGAACAGAATACAACAAATGCAATCTTTTTGTTCTTGATTCACCAGCTATTTCCACTTGTTACAGTTAAATTATAAGTTAGTAGTTAACATGACAAGCAGCTAGCCTAGCTCCATGAGATGCATGTGTCACATTTCAGATAACTTCGAATAAATCTGGAAGTAACACAATCAAAACTGGTACTGATTTTTTTTTATCTAACAAAGATTAAATTTAGCCCTTAAAAATATTGCACTTTTTCTTAAGCTTATGATATCTGAGCACTGTTTTCTTTGTATTAATTATGGAAGCACTTGTCTATACTGTGATTAAAACATAAATGTAAATAATTTCTGCTTAAATGATGAGAAAAGTTTGACTTGAAATATTGTTATATCCCACAATATTTTTACTTGGAGCTTGTTAAGAACATTTTCAGTTTTTACCGTACAGTGTATATAAAAAATTAACAAAGCATTGGACAGTTCCTACTGCCACCATGTTGGTAGCATCCAAGATGGCAGCCCACTCCCACAAAATACAAAAATTTTGTTACAAACCCCCACTTTCAGTTAGAACTGAAAGTGGGGGTGGATGATTGACATCTATCAAACTCAGAGCTTCCTGTATTTAAAAGCTAACTCAGATCTAACGGAAGCTAACTGGCTAACGGAGGTAGGCGGGTTTAAGCTAAGTGCTCTGTTAGCCGGCTAAAACCGCTGCTGTGCTACACTCTGCCTTCTTGCCAATGGATATGGGACACCTGTTAATCTTGAGGAAAAAATACATGTCTAAAAATGCCCCTACTTAAAAGATGTGAGAGAAAATACCTGTTAGATTACAACTTTAAAACAAATGCATCCATTTATTTATTTTCTATACAGCTTCCTCAAATTCAGGGAAGCTGGAGCATATCCCAGCAATTAGCAGGCGAAAGGCAGGATGCACCTTGGACAGGTCGCTAATTCATTGCAGGGCAACTTTAAAACTGTATCTCATTATTTTACTTTATCGCAGGAATGGAAGTGGAATTGCTTTCCTTTTGTTATATCCACCTAAACTGTGTATTTGTAAAAAAGAAAATCTCATTGAGCCTCAACTTCTTCTCCAATATGCTTCTCAAAAGCAACTATTTTTCGTTTCCTTTTTTTCCTGACAAAGGAAATACTCGAGTATTCGAGACAACTTCATTAAATAGAGGTGAATGTATTGAAAGTACCTTAATGTAAAGCACTTTTAAAAGTTTGTCCATTATAGATTAGTGTGACGCACTAGGCCCTGTGAACCTGCAGGTATAACTGGCTGTTTTCCGTTATATTATCTGAGCTTAACAACAGCACAAACAGTGTTGAAATAGTTTATATCCAAAGTTAAACTGTCTGCATCTTCTCTGTGCTATGTAATCACACTTTATGCTCAGTACTGTGCAAGGTCTCCATGGACTGTTTTAGATTTTAGTTCAGTTTTCTGTGAGGTGAACTTTGAATGTCAGTGCAGTGTATGTCAGAGGTTTTGCTTCGTTTTCAGTTGACTAGTAAGCATAAAACACAAGCATTTTCCTCAAAAGTTACGTAATCATTTTTGCGAGTTTTTTGATAAGTGCCTAAATTGCTTAATATTGACAAATCAATGTAAGTAAATATAATGGCTACAATGGTGCTGATTCTGGATCGATGAGAACAAAATATCCCGGTACTGCGTGTTTTACAACACAGATACATGCAGTTTTTTTCTGTTTGGGTGAGGGATGAAAATCCCCATCTGGCCAGTTTGCTCTTAGGTTAAAAAAAACACTACAGCTCATTCATGTTAAAGCATACTTTTTTTTGTTTTTCTGTGCAGAAAATGTTTTAGATGTTTTGTTTTTTCCATGTTGTCTTAGAAAAAGCTTGTTTAAACTGAAAGTTCCTTTAAGACTACCACTGTAATCCCCAAAACTGAGAGTAATAAAATTACTATTCACTCTAAATTCTACATTTCTTGTTATTTGTGACTTACTTTACTCTTTTATTTACTCAAGAAGTGGGTTAGATAAATGTTGTAGTGACAATAGTAAGGTAAATAAGCTGTAAATGAATGATTGGAAGGGATCAGACAGACAGCACACTACCAAAAGGGAAAAGACATGAGAATGAAGGTTTTAACCAAAATAGTAGGACACTGTTCCACAACTCTGGTCTTTGAGTATCCTTGTCACACATGTCTTAGAGGCAACCCTGCTTTAACACATGCGATTCAAATCAATGAACTTTCTCATCAAGTTCTTTGCAGCCTGTTAAAGACCATTTATTTCATCCAGGTACCAAAAAGGATTATACAGGGTGGTCCTCCCTCTCAGGCTTATACTCTTGATCAATTTGACGGATTGATCAGCTTACCTGTGGGGAAAAAAACCTCAATGCGATACACACTGTTTGCGGGACAGTACGTGCCCGACTATGATGAGTCACATTTGCTACAGACGCTCCAACAGCTGACATATTTATCTCAGCCCATCTGATAAACATCTGTAGCTACTCTTGCTACAATATGTCTTCAGGACAGTGTAACAGGTTGGATCTGTCCCTGAAGACTCTTCCTCTCCTAAGCGCTACTCTATCCGTGCAGCAACGTCAACAGCATCTTCTAAAAATGGGCATGAAAATTAATTTTCTGAGATCTGATTGGTCAGCAGGTGGTGTTGTTTTACTGATCTCTTATCCCAGAACATTACCTGCTCTGAAGCAGGTTAGTCGTTCTGCGGTGGTACAGCTCGATCACAAGTAAGCCGGCTTCGTAGTACAGAAAATCCAGAGTTGTTACGTAGACAGAGAGTGAGGGGACAGCTGTGTGTGGGTGTGGAAGATGTTGGGTGGAGAAAAGAGGAGGTGTTGGTATAGATGGGTCACTGTGTGTATAGGGGTGTGTGGAACTATGGGTAGGGGGACTGAGGTGAGTACAGATGTGTGTGGACGTATGGGTGTGATTTAAAGAGATGTGTGTGTGTTTGTGTGTGTGTTTGTGTGTGTGTGTGTCTGTGTGTGTGTATGGAAGACAGGTTGTAATGAAAATGTATTATTTAAAGTTTAAATGTCCTGATCTAACTGTATAATTGCTCTTTGCAACACTAACTGTATCATTCATAAGATGTTTTTAACTAAGCTGAAGGATAAGTGTGTGTGGTCTTAGGTCAGCTACAGTTTGGGAAACAGCCTTCTTGGCTCTTGGGTTCCTGAGCCTGCGCTCTACCCGCCCTGGGCACCCGGTGAGGTCTGCAATTGCCGAACTGGGCCCACCGGGGTCTGTTCTCCCTGACGGCGGGGGGCTCTGGCCGGGACCTCCCTGTGCTGCCTTCTGGGTTGATACTGGGCCAAGTTTAAATAAATAAAAGAGGACAGTCAGATGGCATTTTGTGAAGAAGCGACAGAAACATCTGCACAGAGAAACCTGTGGATTAAAGTTGCAGCCAGGAGTAGGTGAGAGCCAGGAGCGTGATGCAGCGCCTTTACAGATAAGGAGTTTATCGATAATTTCCTAACGATGAGCAGAACCTTTATGTACATTACTGTGTGTCTCTCTGAAACACTGTTTCAATAATGTGCGGGTCAGATTAATGTGACCTGGCCATTCAGACTGAAGTCGCATGTAAAAAAAAAAAAAAAAAAAAAAAATCACATATGTATAGGATTTAGGACCACATATCCAAGTGGTCTGGGTCGCATTTGAAAAGATCAGATCTGTGTGGTTCAGACAGTTATGGAAAGCTCAGACACAGGTCACATAGGGGCAAAAAAAAAATCAGATTTGGGTGATTTGCTTCCAGTCTGAACGTAGCCTTATTTACCATCTTTATTCTGGGATGTAGATGCTGTAGATGTGAAAAAGGGGTTCCTTTTAATGTAATTATGTGCCACTCTTAAAGGGGCCATATTATGCTATATTTGCCGTCTCACAGTCTATCCTATGCACATCTATGATAATATTATGCATTTTGCAACATGCACTAAACTATAGTTTTCCATACTATTCACTTGTTGCTGAGAGATTTCTAGCTAGATTTCTACCTAGCCTGGGTCTGTATCTTTCCTGCATTCTCTCTGCATTTTGCATAATATGGCCCCTATAATCAGTTTCTTAAAAAGTTTACTCACTATGAATTTTCTCTACAAAATGTGTAACAGCCTTTATCTGGAGAAAAATAATTTAACTAAATTCAATATTTTCATTATATCATCCAAAATCAATGATATCTCTCCTGTATGAACTCTCGTGTGTGTCAAATCACTTATTGCTAAATCTTAGTTCAGATGTGTTACAGCTGATAAGTTTCTGTCCTGTATGAACTCTTGTGTGCCTCAAGGTATTCTTGCGGTTAAATCTTTTTCTACATTCATCGCAACTATATGGTATTCCTCTTGTGTGGACAATCACGTGTCTCTTCAGGATTGTGTTTTGGTTAAATCTTTGTTCACAATAATCACAACAAAATTGTTACTCCCCACCGATTTCAGTCAAATTGATCCATCCATCCATTATCTACTGTTATTTCCGAACGACCTGCTTGCTGTGAGGCTACAGCGCTAACCACCGCGCCACCAAAGAAAATTCAACTGAACCTATTTCCTATTTAACCTATTTCTCCCTTTTCTGCAAGTCTTATTTCTTTTTTTGCAGGTGTTAACTCCTATTTTCCTTTATCTGCAGGTCTTTCTGGATAACAGCTGCAGTGTATATTAATCTGTCTTTCCTGTCTTCTCCAACCCCCGCCTGTCGAGTCAGATGGCTACCTTACCTGATCTGGGTTCTGCCAGCGGTTTTGCCTTCCTGTTAAAAAGGAGTTTTCCTTCCCACTGTCGCCGCATGCTTGCTCGGGATGGGAGATTGGATTGAAGTCAAGATTCAATGCAATCTTGCTGGTTCCCTATATAAGGCTATTTTTATGAAATGGCTGATCTCTGTGAAGCGCCTTGAGACGACATTGTTGTGAAATTGCACCATACAAAAAAAGTTGAGTTGAATTGAATTGAACTGAATAGAAGACTTTCCAGGAGTCTGTGCATCTGGACTCCAGCTTTTTTCTTGTACAACAAAGGCCTTCTCACCAGTTTCTATTTTTAACAGGTCGGATGAAATGCTTCTACCTTTCTGTCGACTTCAGCTTGATGACACTGTGCGTTTTGAGGTTTTTCTTCATCATCTTCATTTTTCAGGTAAACATCTGTGAATAGGATCCCAGTAATGTTGTCCTGTGAGCCATTCAACTGCTCTTCTTCCTCACTGGCCTCCCCTAGTTAATAAATCCTGCTCAGCAATATCTTATAGATTAGATGGGAACTAATTAGCAGCCAGGTGCTGCTAATTAAATGTAGATAATTAATTATATCCCCGAATCGAGTGTCGGATGTTATGGTTTCACCGTCTGCTGCAGATCTTTTGTGTTAACACGATAACTTGAACAAAATTGTTGCATATGCATATATATCATAGAGAGGATGAACTGATTCCATTTTGAGCTATTTATCATTTACAGGTTGGCCACTAGGGGCGCTCAAACCTGAAAACTGTTTTGACTATATCTCTGAAACTATTGACCTCAATCAAGTGCAAATGAAAGGTCGTGACCTGAAGATGTGTCACATAATGACGTTATACCTAAATGTTTCTATATTTGTGTATGTATTTGGGGATTGGGAAAATTTAAGTTTGGGGGTGTTCGGAGACGTACCCCTAGCCTTCACCTCTGACAGCATAGTTTTTAGTTAGCAGCATAGGTGCTCAATCAATTTGTATAATAATCTGCAAATGAAGAAGACTCTCGTCTTACACGCTGAAAAACACTTGAAGCACCTTCATTTGTTGACCTTCTGCCAAGGAAATAGGCAGAGAAACTCTTCTAACATGCATGTTATAAATGGAAACATATGAGACATAAACTGTTTTTAAGCTTAAAACATAAAAAAGTGTCTAAGTCAAGGAATGAACCGTTTTATGGCAAACATAACAACTTAGCAAAGAAACAGGTTAAAAATGCAGCTTCAGCCACTTTAGTACTATCACCCTATTGTAAAGTCACATCATTTCGTCATGTTTTACTTGCATTGTCTGAAAGTGCCACCGATAAACACTGTCTAGCAAAAATAAAACAGTATTTTCATTCAGCATGATCCACAGTATGAAAATGAACTGGTCACAGGCCTTACAGTATCTAAAAGTGGAAATCCAGCAGAGACCTGACATGGGACCCGAGCGATGAATCTGACCCTTCAGCCAATCCAGCCAGCAAATATGAGATCTCTCAGGATACTTTGTTAAAAAAGCTTGTATGTTAGGTTAGTTTGTGTTTCCGAAGCCTCACTATCAGTGAATGTGTTAGGTCTGCATGGACTGTCTACTTCCTGTGCATGCATGTGATGGGAGGGATTGATTATAAAAGAATTCAATAAGTTGGCGTAGATGACCGTTATTCCTGTCAAGGACGAGGACACTGGTTTATTTAGATTGAGAAGAATATAAATTTAATAATGAAGAATAAAAGAAGTTGAACATTCATTAAACATTAAAACATGAAGGGACAATACATTAAGACATACAGACATGGTACAAGGTTATAACGCGGGGAGAATATCTCCAGAGATCCGTGATCACACAGAAGTCTGGAACTATTCTGCCTTAGTCAGATAGGGGAGCTTTGTTTAAAGACTTTGGTGACATGCATCAATCTGGGTTTTGTTCTTCGACTAAGACAACAAGACCAAGGTCTCAGCCTAAACATTTCCCTAATGGAAGGACGCCGGCCTTGCAGATGATTTACTAAGGTCAGACATCAGTTTAGGAGCCTTATGGTCAGACCTTTCAGCTAGACATTAAATAAGAGCAAAGTAATTAAACTAATACATGAAATTCCTCTACAGTTGGTTTCCTCGTGAACAGGTTAATATAAACATGGTTATTTGGACAAACATGGATTAATTATAATTATAATTGGATTATAACAACTAGAATGAATTGTATTGAAATGGATTATGCCTATAAGTGATTAAACTGTGTAAACTATTAAATAAAAGAAGAAAAAACAAAACAAAAAATCACTGAATTATGGAAGTACAAACTGGAAATATAGAACATGGAAAATGTGATAGGCTAGATTAGTGCTTGCCACATAAAGACACAACTGTTGTGATTGCAGTTTATGTTATTTCAGGGTGTGTAATCCTAGTTTATGATACCGAGCGACAAAGTGAGGTAGAGGAGGGGAGAGAGAGTTCCTCTACCGGAGCAGGAAGCAGCTGCTGGGACTGCCAAGAAAAGCCAGAAGAGGTGCGAAACAACGTCGACATCAGCAGGCAGCTAGCATAATGTAGACAAAATAAGGACAGGAACGGTTGTGCGCCACATCTATCCGTCTACACAAGCAGATGTCCAGGGTGCATTGGTGACGAAAAAGCAGAACGAGGCGTATATTTTAGCTTGGTTAAAATGAAGGAGCTGAAAGGCTGTGGTATGCGCTCCTCAGTGGGCTTTCTGTCCCGCAGAGAGCTGACTGGACAGCCGCTGCTGAAGGAGGAATTTCAGAGACGCAGACTGGCAGGGTGCACCGGTCTCTACAAGAAGGATATGCTCGGACATTTCGGTTGTGTCAACGCCATTGAGTTCTCTAACAACGGCGGAGAGTGGCTAGTGTCTGGTAAGTTGACGAAGCTTCCTTCTCTTAGCTTAGACTGTTTTGAAAATATTAGCTTGCTAATGCTACTTCGCCTAGCTGTCAGCTGGCTGAAACGCTTCTGAGCTAGCCGATGCTAAGTTAGCATAGCTATGGTGTTTCGCTAGCTAGCAAGCGTTTAGGTGGACTGTCGGAAACAGAGAGCAGAAGCACGAGACCACTTCCATATGGCAGTGCTGAAAATGACAACCATGATCACCAAAAGTCTATTTATTTTCTCTATGGCGAGTTTATCATCACGGCCTCTTGAAACCACAACGCTGTTTATGTCCTGAGAGGATTAAAAACTATCATGGCCCAGCGTGACACACTGGCTTGCCATTTTGGCCCTACCAAGTTTATTTTGCACATTATAGACTGCAGTCCTCTAAAATGCAATTATTTAAACTGGACTCCACCTGAACAGGTAAATTGCAAGCAGTTAAATGGACGACGACTATGAATGGGGAATAAAAGAGAAAGAAATGGTGACATTGGTGTGTTAAAATAACATTTTACTCCACATACAAGTCAGTAGTGTTTTCACTTTACATCCAGTTTGAATCTGCAGTTTTCTGCTGATTAATGAGCATCTTTTACTACAGGGGGAGATGACCGCCGTGTGCTTCTGTGGCACATGGAGAAAGCCATCCATGGCCGGGCCAAACCTGTCAAACTGAAGGGTGAGCACCTCTCCAACATCTTCTGCCTCGCCTTTGACAGCACCAACAAAAAAGTCTTCTCTGGTGGTAAGACAAAAGCCCAATGCATGAAATATTTTACTGTATTTCCCCCCACCAGGCATAATCAAAAACTTTTACTTCACCATATGTTGGTAAAAAGTACATTTGATCAACAAGATGTCTTATTTTTTTATGCAAAACATGATCAACATTTAATTAACACAACAAGCAAAGGGCATTGATGTACTATCAGTAAATGCATAAATGAATATTAATTATGGATCCATATTTTTAAGGAATAACGCTCTGAGTTGGGACTGGAAGTTTCAGTAGCAGCAGCAGAAAATTTAGGAGTGCCACTGAACTCAACTAACTCAATACTTTCTGTTTTTATTTGCTTTACTGGTCAATAACCGATAAATACTCATCTTACAGAACCTGTCAAGTGAAAATACTTCTGTTAGACCTGTATGTTTGTGGGATGCACCGAATACTATCACTAAATAGATTTCTACCTTTTAAATGTATCTGAAAGAGATATTGGCTGATTTATCATTAAGTTTATCTAATTACAGGTATTTTATGAATGAATGAAAAATGCTTGACCAATGAGGAAAGTTGTGATTCTTATAATTATGTCATGTTTGTTGTATCACTCCTGTGTTTAGAAGACTTGGCCAACTGGTTTTTTAACAAATGTGGTGTGTGATGTTTTATTTCCTGTTGGGAGTTTTTCTTGTTTCCAAATGAGATCACCAAATCGTATCCTCATCATTAATTTGGGACGGCAGTTTAACAGAAGAGGTTTTGTTTCTTTGGCTCAAGCCTTCGCTCACTCTGTGAAAGAGTGACAGTAGGCAGCTTATCGTTTTTAAATGGATGTGCATGACAACCCACACAGCCTGGTGTGCATGTAGCGATGATGAAAGGTCAGCGTTTCTTCCCACAAGGCACATGTGCAAGCATTCACATACCTCAGTTATCTCTATCTTACCTGCATTGACTTACCTTGACATTCAGGATCTGGATAAGTAGTACGACAAAGCTGGTTATATGCTCAGTAACTGAACCCAGGGTTTTCCCATCTTGATCAGCGCGCTCATATAAAAGGTTTGGTGTTTGCAGCATATGACTAACCGCAGATGTGGCGAGACCCCGCAGAGCCGCGTACTGATCACGGAGGAGCAGATAATTATTCCTCAGAAATATGAAGAGTTTAAATATACCATTCAGGCCAAAAGCAACACTGTTACCACAGCAACAAGCAGGAAAGCATGTTGGCAGAAAATAGCCAACTGTGTTAATGTGTAAGTTTATACAATATGAATTCATTGGACAATATAAATAGACAGCACTCTGATTACTTTCTTACAGCCCAGATGATTTGGGCAGAACTTCCTCTTTCTTTTCTTTCCATATATTTATACTAAGTATATTTTAAAGCTCAGGCCCCTCCCATTGCCATTAAGCAGTTGTCAAGTGCACCTCTAGGGAAGCTAATCGGACATACAAGTGAGTCAATAACAGGTTTAGCAAAAATGTAGTTCAAAGCCATCATTGCAATCATCAACAAGCTTTTGTTTTCTTCATCAATAGGAAGCATCTGCCCCTAAAAGCTCTGTTTATACTTCCACACGGAGACAGTAAAATGGAAAGTTTTGTTGCATTTTGGCCTTTTTTTTACACGGTTACAGAGTTTTGTGTGGAAAGATTTGACAACGGCCTCCAAAACTAAATTTTTTGGCAACGCAAGGTGAGTCCAGTCTGTGTAAACTGGATTTGAAATCTTTGGGCGTTGGTGACGTCTTTCTCATCATCGGATGAGATCACTTGATCCTTGTTTAACCTGCGAAAAGCACAACAACAGTAAGAAATCTGTGAAGCTGCATGTTTTTAATTAATCCGGTCTGTTGAAGCAGAAACCGGTGGGACATTATGCTGTCAGTGAAGATGCAGAGGTTACATGCACTAGATAACAAACTGTTGTAGTATCGCTTCTGTTGTGCATTATGGTTTTATGTCTGAAGATGGGGCACATACCTGGGAGTAGTTTTTGTGCTCACTTGTGGCCTGGCATGCACACTACATTATTTCTGGTCCTATTTGTGCGTTTCCCTCCACGGATGTGGTGATTCCCCCGTTGGTGTAAATGTTTTCTTTATTTCTTTATTTATGTACAAATAGGAACAGGAATACGTGGAAACAACTCTTCTTACGATCTGTAGACAAGCATCATGATTATGAAACTATCTTCCAAGAGAAATGATTGGTCAGGAGGAAGTTTATACTTAATCAGGCCCTAGTAAATTCAACATTTGTCCCTACAGTCTCTCAAAGTCTTTCTGATGACTCTCATTCAGTCTCCTTCTCTAGCTTTTGTTCTTGCGTCCTTATGTCTTTTTTTTTTCTTTTATCTGAATCAACCGTGATGCACTTTTATAGCATCCAGTATGTAGAAATCTAGTTATGTGGTGCTGTAAAGCGAAACTCTGCTGTAATATGGTGCCCTGCGACAAAAGTTGTGAAGTGTTTCTCAGCTTCGGGATGTTGCAGGGCAATGATGGTTACAGGAGTCTGTGTAATCGATGTTAGTGTGCCTGCAAAATGAGTCAGAAGCACAGAATGTTAAGCCTGGAAGTTTATGTACTTGTGCCTTTAGACACTGCATCGACTTAAAGTAATGTTAAAACCTTACCAGACTGTCATTCTGCTTGAATGAAATCATTATTTCACAACCACAGCAGTGCTAAACATACGTATAAGATGATAAAAGCAACAAAAAGCCTTCATAGCTTCTCACACACTCCCCTCAGTGCTAAATCATCTGGCATATTTAAGTTGATAACTTAATTCCCTTTCCACATATTTATATTTCAACAAGGACAGCGGTCCAGATTAATGATGAGATCGAGGCACAACCGCAGCTCCATTTCAGCGCATGTTGCTGCAGATATTGGAACAAGCTATGGCTTAAAGGTTCAATACTATTGCTTGCAGTTGGTAGGACAGACTAACAAAGAAATGGATTCATTATAGTTATGCAGAAAGGTAAGGAAATCCAACAGGTACAATCAAACATCTCACCATAGATATGCAAAAGATATGCAGCTTTGTGCAAAGAATTTAAAAGGATGCAGGTGTCACAAGCTCACAAAGGTGTGGACCCAAATGCAGGCAAGGTGGACAGACGGGGTGCAGATCAACTTGATTTATTATCTCAACCAAAAATGCCCTACCAAATTAATGATGCACACAGACCAGGAACACACAGACAAAAACACAATGAACCAGCAAACAGAAATGAAAACCAACAGACTTATATACACAACTGAACTACACAGGTGAACACAAAAACCAATCAACCCCAGGTGAAACTAATTAACAAGACAAGAAGAATAAACAGAAACACAGGGCAAAACAGGAAGACTACTAAATAAAACGGGAAACCAAAAACCCGCACACAAAGTCCAACTTATGACAGCAGGTTAACCAATGTGATTGACAGGATGATCTAATTACACTGAACTCTGACCTCAAGAGAGAACAATAATAATCTTGCTTTAAGATGGCAAAGTGGGGAGCATCTCAACAGGCACACTGATGATGATTTCTTCATCTTAACTTGCAAGATGCTAAAAATAAGGTGTTATCAAAACACCAGCTGTTGTGAAGGACCAGTTCATTGCAGCCTGTGCGTTCATGTCACAACAAAATGAGTCTTGATAAACAGCATTCAGTTAGGGATGAATTATGAAAGAAACAAAAAGTTTAGAAAATCCAGACTTTGATCGATATATACTTAAAGTAACATCACTGTAGCTTATTATAAATGCACTACTTTAATATTTTAAAAATCTTACAATACATCTTAATTTGTAATAGTTTTATTGAACTTGAAATATCTGACATGAACTGTAAAAAGTGAATTACCTCTCGCTCTCTCTCCCTCTCTCGCTCTCTGCGTGTGTGATCTTTCTCAGGAAATGATGAACAGGTGATACTTCATGATGTGGAGAGGTGGGTAAAAATCCAAAAACAATAAATTGGCGATAAGTCAGCAGGCTAATGGGTGTATCCTCACATAAACTAACGTGGAAATGATTGTTGCTCCTGCAGAAGGGAAACTCTGAACGTGTTCCTGCATATCGATGCCGTGTACAGCCTCTCCGTCAGCCCCGTCAACGACAACGTATTCGCCAGCTCATCTGACGACGGTCGTGTTCTCATCTGGGATACTCGTGAACCACCACACGGAGGTAAAAGAAATGGATCGGGTCATGATAATCGCTATGTTTTTATTTATTTGTTGCTCATTCATTTGCCAGAGCAGTTTAGGCAGTTAGCTAGCAAACTGGCCATGATTGTGATGTTAATGATGTGTGTGGAAATTAAGCACCAAATAAGCACTTAAAAAGGTCACGATTGCATGGTTTTATTTCCCATATTATGCAGATATACATTACTGGTGATTAACAAATTAGGAAGAGTGAAAACGAAATGGGCTAATGGGAATAATTACATTACAAACGCCGAGGCTCATCTTGCATGGCATCCTTTTCCTTTTATTTTAGAAGTTTAGAAGTTGGCAGTGATCAGTCTATTCATTCCCGCCAACATGTTCTTTATATTAGTTTGTTAGTGCACTGATGTCCCAGTCTGAATGGATGGGAAATGTATATCTGTATTTCTATTAAATCCTTAGTTCGTGGATAAATGACTCCTACAAAATCAACCAACAGGAGGATATAGTTTGTTTTATGATTTAGTCTCCATGTACTGAATTTTAAATAAATGCTCAATCTAAACAAGAAGTGTTAAGCTTTATATTCAAACATAAAGTGAGCGTCTAGTCTTGCATCTAGGCTGCACTGCATTGGCCCATTATAGACATTGTTTAGGTAAATCTTGGATTTTTTTTTTTTTTGCTTGTTTATAGGTTTGTTTGTTTTTTAATAGTCGTGCAGATTTCCTTTTAATTTTTAGAATATATTTTCAGTAGGGAATCTGAATGAAAAAAGTTTTAATAAGTCAAATGTTTGCCTGTTAATGTTCATCATGTCTTCCTGCAGAGCCATTCTGCTTGGCCAGCTACCCATCGGCCTTCCACAGTGTGATGTTTAACCCTGTGGAGCCCAGGCTGCTCGCCACCGCCAACTCCAAGGAGGGCGTTGGACTGTGGGACATCCGCAAGCCACGCAGGTCAGACCGTATATCTGTTTTCTGTCCATTGAACCAGTTTTTAAGAGAGGAGGGAAGTTCCTTAAAGATGAACTGATTAGCAGTTTGCATTTAACACTGTTTGGATAAATAATAGTGAGCTTGCTAAAATGATAAAAAAAATAAATTCTATTTTCAGGTCCAAACATCAGACATAAATTTATGTTGTTGCAGAATGATATTCATTGCTTTTAAACCAGGTCATGTGACACTTGTTTCCCTCCTCGTGTCCACCAGATGTTGCTCTTTTCTTACTGTTGAACATTGTTTGCTTCCAGCTGCAAAGCTATCTCTCTGGACAAAAGGTTTTTAAAATGAAAACACTGAAGTGTGTCGAGTGTGTTTAAGCTATTTCAGCCTTTTGGGGCACATAAATGTTTTCAGCCACTCTGTTGCCTCTGCTTCTCCAAATTGAGGGTTTTGTTTAGAGTAGAAATCCCATCATTTCACCGTTGAATGTAAAAATGGCTTCCTAAGAGGTATTTCATGAAATATTTAATTATCTCCTTCCATGTTTGGCTAGTTGGTCATCTAAAGAAAACATCAGACATGCACGAACATGTCGAGTTGGCAGAACTTGTATTCTTTTTCTGGAAATGAACCAGTAACACCTGGGAATTGCACTATGTTGAAACTGTATACTTTAATAACATGCCCATCCATTATGGGGAAATTTCAACTAATAAAGAAATGAGCCAGAGCAAAACTTTAATATCTGCAGATGATGATTGGGAAGCTGGAGCCAGAACGAACAGATTTTTTACAGCAGAATTCGGCCAGTCGGTTCTAAATGGCACTTTCTTTTTTTATTAACTTAATCTATAAGACTGAGAAGTGACTTCATAACTCGAGTACCTTTAGATGAGTAGGTATCTTCATGCTAAGCTAACCAGGAAGATGCTGCTTTTATATATCTGTAATATCACCTTTCCTCTTGTTCTTTCAGCTCACTACTCCGATATGGAGGCAGCATGTCCCTGCAGAGCGCCATGAGCGTCCGCTTCAACAGCACCGGCACACAGCTACTGGCTCTGCGGCGCCGCTTGCCGCCTGTTCTGTACGAGCTGCATTCCCGCCTGCCCAGCTTCCAGTTCGACAACCAAGGCTACTTCAACTCCTGCACCATGAAAAGCTGCTGTTTTGCTGGGGACAAAGATCAGGTGGGTAATCAGAGCAATGCCATCCTAAACTAATGATAAACTATAGAAATTCTTAATGATACTTCAGCACTGCCTGCAGTTATTTCTCTTTACCAGCTGGGAAATATGTGCATAAGTCTCCGTATGAGGGTGAATAAGTTTCCATTTCTCGGAGAACAAATTAAACTAGTGTCTTGGTTGTAATATAATACCCAGATGAACATGATTTAGCATTTCAGTAAGCAGATGGGAACTGTAGAACAATGGAAAGACTTTTATTAATGACTTAGCGGTTACTTAGGATGAAACCTAAGAACATGTGGCACCTGTGGGATCAATAGAAGGGAAAGGAAAATAGATTTGTTCCTTTGGTAAAATTGGGAATTTATGACAGCTTGAGGAACACCAGAAGCCCCTGAACTCAACCACTGATCCTCCTGTTGGTCATACTCCGACATTACATCATCGTGGAATCATGTTTATTATATTAACATTATTCCGGGGTGTCAGTAGAGTTTTTGAAGACTTAGAAAAGGGATCATTCCCAGCAGGAGTGAAAGGAATTGCATCAGGGCTTTATAGCAAGGTTACAGGTTAGAATATAATCAGCTGCAGCCAGGTTAGATAAAACTCTCTTTTGTTCAAAACTAAATATTTAAAAAGCACATTTAAATACCACATTGTTGTGAAACAAATGACTGAATATTGTATTTTTTCATAGCACTGGGTAACAGAAAGGTACTATGATAGCATCAGTACTGATCAGTTCCATGTCGATGCAAGGCCAGTGTAAATACATGGCACCAGTTGCACAAAGCACTTTACTTTTTATCAAGGCATTTCTTGATTAAAGGTGCATTGTGTATGTGAACTCTGTTCTTCAATTCAATTCAGCTTTATTTGTATAGCGCCGTTTCACAACGTCGTCTCAGGGTGTTTCACAGACACATCAATTCAGGACAATTCATAATAAATAACTTAGCTAAGGGAAACCAGTAGGTTGCATCAAATCTTGACTTTGATCCAATCCTGAGCTGCATGAGGGGACAGTGGGAAGGAAAACTCTCTTAACAGGAAGACAAAACCTCTGGCCTCTGGCAGAACCCGGCTCAGGGAGGGCATCTGCCTCGACTGGCTGGGCTCGGGGAGGACAGGAAAGATTAATATACACTGCAGCTGTTATCCAGGAAGACCTGCAGATAAATGAGAAATATGTTAAAAGTTATGCTTGATTGATTTATATAAATTTTTTTTTTTATTTCAATGTAATTTATGTAGTATATTTTTACATTTCCAGGATTTGAGGTTTATTGTGATGTATTGAAAATAACTAACTTGATCCAAACCTTTGATTATCAAATTGTGGTACTTGGGAAAATCATATATCTGGCGAAATCCTCGACTGAGCGGTTTCCCTGGAACGGTTTAAAATGATTACTTGCTTTTTTGTGTGGAAAAGACGAGACATTTTGTTATTCCAAAGCTAGCTCGCTGATGGAAGAGCATTATCTGATTGGCTAAGTAAATGTCCAATCAGATCGTCTTGCCTTGTCACATGTTATTACACATCCAATTGGACTGATATCATCACGTGGTGTATCAAAGATCTAAATAGAACAAGATGTCACACTCGTCACTATTTTGTGTCTCGGAAAGAACTACAAACATGTTCGAGTTTATTTTAGGTGGGATAAATCAGTCACGCCATCTTTGGTAAAGCCAATAGAAACGGGCTGTTGGAGGCGTCAGCTGCAATAACATGAGTTGTTATTTTTGCAGTTTTTGTACATATATATTTATGTATAATAGTTAGACCTTTTATATTTTACCACATTATCCCAAAGAGATTTGTAAACATTTTCAAAAAGGTCCAAAAAGTTGTTTATTACTCACAAAAACCCCTTTAGACTCTGAAGGGTATTAATTAATCAATTAATTATTAATCAATCAAAATAGTACAAAATGTTAAAAATACGTTAAATTCATTGTCTTCCATTTGTTTTTATTTTAATATCAGTCTGCTTCTTTGTCCGGTTCACACACTTGAGCCTTTGAGGACTGCTTATAGTCATGTATGTTGTAGCTTTATATATTTACTACTGTATGTTCAGATCAGTCATGGTGGTACTTTTAGAGCTCGCTGTTTTCTCAGATGGTACACCCTGTAAAAAGAGAACCACTGATCTAAACAATATAAAATAAGATCATTTGTGCAGCTGAAGTTGTCCTCGTGCCCAAGTCTTTCTGTCAAATGTTTCACTCACAGTCGAAACATGAGATGGTCTAAGATGGCAGTGTTTAGAGGAAAATTTGACAAGTGAAACAAGAAGAAGTGACAAAGATCATGATCGAGGATTGCCTAGATAAATTCTGACCCTGAACAAGGTAAAGGAGGATGATGATGAAGAAGATGGATGGATTTTTATCTAAACAGCACTTCACTGCTCTGTCGCTTCTTCACACTGACACCACAGACCGTTCAGGACATGGTGTGAGAACAGAGAGGCAAACTATTGCATGAAATAGGTGGAAAGGAAAGAGGAAGGGGGGGGGGTCGGGTCTTTGGTGCAACATTCCTACTTGATGTGTCCTCTGGGAGGCTGAAACTAAGCACACAGGTGTTCAGGTCAGAGTGTGCTCATGCACCCTGCAGCTACACTGAGCTTAAGGGAGAATCATTTTCACTCCTGCAAAGGGATTACGGGTGATTGTAGGGCGGGACTCTTCAACTTGGACCTACAAGGGCCACAGCCCTGCAGGTCTTCACTGCTTCCATGCATCAAAACACCTGATTCAACTTAACCAGTTATTCAGAACTTCATAAGCTGTTGCATCCACTTAATTTAGGGCCATGTCCACACATAGCCGGGTTTTTGTAAAACCGTATATCTTACCCCCTCCAGCTAGTAGAAAAAACACGTCCACACCACCTTGTTTTTTCATAAAAGTCCATCCACACAAACATTCAGAACTATATTATACTATATCTACTATATATACTATATTTTGTAATAACAAACACGAAGCGCCTAGACAAACGATAAAGCTAACAGAGTCTTGAGGACATTCGTGTTGTAAACAAAGGACGCGCATGTGATGTCATCGTATTCTCCGTCGCAGTGTTTCTACACCGAAAAACCCCGGGTATAAATGTCCACATGCAGATCTTGAACCGGAGGTATTAAACATCTTCACTTTGGTCGGAGTTTTTTAAAACAATCATTTTGGTGTAGATGAAGGGCCAAATCACAGAAAACATCTTCGTTTAGTGAGATACTCGGCTACGTGTGGACAAGGCCTGAGTTAGGAGTGTTGATGCAGTGGTACATGGAAAACCTACACCCCCGCGGCCCTCATAAGACCTAGTTGAATAGCTTTGTTGGGTGCCTATGATGCTGGTTTTTTAGTTTTTTTGCGTTCTCCGAAATACTTTATAAAAAAAAAAAATTCAAGTCTTCATTGTGTGGCTTTCACAAAGCTTCAGAGAAACCTTCAGGATTTGACTCCATTTTGTCTCTATGTGCTGCTTGTGGACATGTAAATCTCCACAAGCAGAAGGTGGAAGGAAGGGGGGGAAGGGATAAGGAGCGACGGGCAAGTTCGAGAAGGGAAAGAG
>JBAMHX010000022.1:19068476-19080415 GCA_037177515.1 Pseudomugil tenellus
ACAAAGAAATGTCAACAAAAATTCCTTTTATGATACTCTGTAAACTGTAAAAATATTGGTAAACAAGTTGTTTAAATGGACATATTTGCTTCCTCCTGTGATCGGATCGGTGATCAGCCCCTAAAATCCTGATCGTGTAAAGCCTACTAGTTGGTACAGTATGGGGACAATTAGCTTGTCACTACTCAGCAACTTTATTTTATTCAAACAGCTGCTTGTTAACACAAAAAGCTAAGATAAAACTTCAGAAAGGAGATTTAAGGCACTTTGAAAGTATTATGGTGGTAGAAAAGAAATTTATTAACCACATCTTCTGGATTAAAAGGAGCTTTTTTTGTGACATCTGTGTAGACGAAACAGACCTGATAAGTCGCTTTAGCAGAAATCATTCCAGACCTGATGAGCTTCTCACCTAGTCTTGTGTTTGACCTTCTGTATTTATTTTTATGGTTTATTTTACAGGACAAACTGAATGATTGTTTCACATTACAAATGTAGTGACAGTGGGAGGAAATTCAGTGGTTTAATGACACATTTCTGGTGTTAGTTTTCCCTTGTGTTACTCACACAGAAAAGATGTGCACACTGGGGTCAGACAAGTAACACATTGAGGATTCCTACTGTTGTGTCTCAGTCTGCTGTTTCTATGTCGGGGTGAAGGATCATGCGTCACATGGTTGTTTTGATGACTCCTTGCTGAAGTTTTTCTTGGATATTTTGTCTGCCAGCATCAAATTAACAAACCCTTCCTTTTAAGGAGGCCCTGGTCGTGTGGTAAACGGGGCTTTCATGGTTCTGAAGGGTCACCGCTCCATCGTGAATCAGGTCCGCTTCAACCCTTACACCTACATGATCTGCTCCTCAGGTGTGGAGAAAGTCATCAAGGTTAGTAATGCAAGATCTTTAGTGGTTCAGCAGCAGGCAACAGTCTCTCCATCTGCTGCAGCACCAGCATGATGGCATGGTTAGGAGTTCTGTTGGTGTACTGTGACGCTCTGTAGACAAGCCCCTAAGTGAGATATTGATCTCCAGTGACAACTGCAAGTAACTGGCTGAGCTCGAACTTCCCTCTGTGCAGTAAGAAATCACTTGCTCTCATCTGAAACTGGTTAAGCTGACCGTTGTTCAAAAACAAGCTCATGGAAGACGAGAAAAGCCTCCACAGATGTAGTCCAGCATTTCCAAACAACAGCCAAACACGGTTTCTTCTTCCTCCCGTGAGCCAGACTTTCATGTCTACTTTTAAAGTAGTCATGAGCAGCAACTCTTCAGGCTTTTCTGAAGGACTTCCAGTTTTTCTGTAAGCGTTACACATTTCACTCATGCTCAGTCCAATTCTTCTACCTCATTATAAGAATGTTTTTTTTTTTTTTTTTTTTTTTTTTTTTTTTTTTTTTATTAAGACAGTAACGTAAGTATATACTAAAAGACTCAAAAAATGAGCCAGTGTTGTGTCTACACATCAGACAACGTTGATAACAGCCACGGTGTAACAATGACTCATCATTTCTTCACATTTTCTTTACACAACTACAAAGAAATGGCAGTAATAGCACAGTTTGATAGACTTGTGATTATTCTTTTGCACAAACATGTTTTCTCCCTACAGAGCCGGTGACATGTCGGCACGGGCTACTGTGCGTCCTTAAAAAAAAAAAAAAACCCCAGACAACTAGATAAGTGAAGGACGAAAGAAGTGTAAGCCTGGAAAAGTTTGCAGAGTTAAGCGTATCTTAAATAATAAAAGTTCAAACCAAATATTGAATTTAAGTGTATTTAATCTGTTTGAAAAATGTGAATTTGACTACATTACTTCTCATAATTCCTGTTTTCACAGCAGTTTTGTTTTCACTTAAACAGTTTAAGGCTATGTTTAAACTTTCCGAAGCAAAAACGCAAAAGTAGCGCTTCGTTCTCGCTTTAATTCCGCATTTACACGACTGCTTTGGTCGGGGACATCTGCGTGCACATGGAGACGCAAAAGCGCACAAACCTTACATTTTCCCGTACGCACACCCAGTGTGTAGGTGGCGGCAAGTTATGTTTGTTTATAAAGTAATTGCGTTATTAAAAAGACTTTAAACTGGGACACAGCGTGAATGAGCGAGATGACTGACAAAAGATGACCGCCGAGTGAGCTGGTTCGACTCCATAGGCAAACGGCGCAGGCGAGGCATCTAGTTTTATATACATGTCTATGAGCGCGATGTATCAAAACAACATGGTGAAGCGCAGCAGCCAGAATAATGACACTTGCTGACATGACTCCTGCATTGCATTTCCTGCTGCTGGCGCAACTTTAAGTTCAGGCCATGTTGTGTTATTGTTTCTTGAACTGGCTTGTAATTATGACGTCATCTTTATGTGACGGTTTTCCCCCGTTGCTGTTGTCATGTAAATGGGGCATAAATTCTTAACATATAAATGATGTCAACACTTTTCAAAACTTTTAAGGACCTGTTTAACCTGACTCTCTTCCCCCCTCCCCTGTCATACTAACCCTGCATGTGTTCAACTTGAATGGATTTTTTTTTTTTGTTAAACCCTGAGTGTATCTTCCTTAAGTAAGTCTATCTTTTTCAGGTGTGGAGTCCGTACCAGCAGCCAGACAGTCTGGGTGACCTGGATGGCCGTGTGGAGGAGAAGTCACGCAGCCTCTACACCCACGAGGAGTACATCAGTCTTGTTCTCAATAGCGGGAGCGGTCTGTCACATGACTACGTCAGCCAGTCCATCCAGGAGGATCCGCGAATGATGGCTTTCTTTGACTCCTTAGTGCGTCGGGAAATCGAAGGCTGGAGCTCAGACTCGGATAGTGACTTGAGTGAGGAGGCCATCATGCAGCTCCACGCACGTGGACGTAGCGCCACCCGCGCAACAGCAGCAACCCCCGCCCCTGCTTCTACTGTTGATCACCACAGTGATTCTGATAACTCCTCCTCTTCCTCCTTGGCTGGACCTGACGCCTCGGGGGGGGAAGAGCAAGTCGGAGAGGACGGAGAGGAGCATCCCAGGAGGCGAAGCAGACACCAGGGTCACCAGTCTGGCTTCCTGGCGAACGAGGACTCTGACTCGAGTGAATTTTGGCTCGACCCAATGCCGCGTCCCCGATCGCCAAGCCCCAGAGAGAACTCCACACTTTCCAGCCCCAACTCTTCCCCCTCCCTTCCCGCCGGAGCTTCCAGCTCCACCACGTCCACTTCCAGTTCCAGCAGCGACGACGAGGAGCGGCGCAGCGCAGTGAGGCGGCGAAACGTCATGAGGAGAAGACGGATGCATGTGGTCTCCAGAGCGGGGGATCGACCCGAGTCTGTCCAGGCTTTGTTTTCAGCCATCGACTCCTGCAGCTACCCATCGATTTCAGTCGACGACTTGTCTTCTTCCTCATCAGGCGAAGGACAAGACGGCTTTAAAATCAAACCCCGAACTGGTGGAATGAGCGAGGAGGAAAAATGTCTGAGCCCCTCTGACTTTGTGTGTCCAAGCCCAGTAATGTCCCCTGAGAGCCAGGAGAATGAGGACGGGAGAGACAGGACTGTGCTGGAAAGTCATGCAGCTGAATCTTCTCTGTCACTAGAGGCTCGCAGGACTGAAGAGAGGGAGCCGACTTTAGACAGCTCTGATAGCAGAGAGGCCTGTAGCAGCAACTACCAGAGCCAGCGAAGCCCCGGAGTCAACGGGCAGCACCGGCAGGGGACGCCAGCCGGGGGCGAGAACCCGCACATGTCCTCGGAGTCGGCGGAAGAGACTGGACTTAAACCTGAAGACAGCAGGCCTCAGAGAGAGAAAGGAGCAGCACAGAGCACTCTGAAACGGACTCATGTGGGATCAGACGAGACCGGCTCAATGTCCTCCCCCTCAGAAAAGAAGTTAAAGACATAATGACATGTCCGTTTCATGCCAGAAACAAATTATTCAAGACGTCATCCAGAAAATGGCTTTTCTATGGGTTTTTAAAACTCACCTTTTTCTTTTTCACATTGTAGTCATGTGACATGGACTCATGCGTCTTATAAGCTGAACAAGTTAAGCAACTGTTTTTTTATATATATATATATAACAAATGGAGTTAATGTGTCATCATTCTTAAGGTGGAACCACAGATGACAGTAAAAGATAAATAAGCTAAAAATAGTTGTTAAACGAGAAGCATTTATTTTCATGCAGCATCCTTGTTTTTTGTTATACTTTGATTTTTCTAGAAATATCTACCTGCAAATAAGAAAAAGGAGTGTTTTTCTTTGCAAAAGGCTTTGTAGCGTTTCATGTCTCGCTAACTGGTTGGGCATATAGTCACAGTGACTCTGAAACTGCCTGCCTCCTTTAAAAATCTTAAGGAACACAATTTTGAATGGACTGCGATTTGAAATTCTGCATTCAGTGTCCCCACTAACAGGTTGTTTGTGTCATTATCTGCTCCATTGAAACCATTACGAGCTGGTTCACTTTCATTTCTTTCAATTAAACTAGTTTCTTCTCCATGAGGTGTCTTGAGGGTACACTGATTCACTGAGATGTTGGTCTAAAACACACCCATCTGGGATAAAAGGCGATATCTGGGTGCTTGACCATCTGCTGGTTGAGTTGTCATGGCAACATTGCCTCACCTCTCCTATGAGAGAAATGTGGAGTCAGTTCAACTGCTGGGAACGCTGTTCAGCTAGTTTGCAGGGGCAGAAAATGTAACTGGACTGAACTAATAAAATAGGTTTTTCTCACTTTGAAGTATCCATCCTGTCAAACATCGATTAAGTAGTGAAGATTGATTTATCAACTAATTTATCAGCAATATGTGTGAGAGAAGTACAATATCATGAACCTTGAGGAAAATGACAGAGCATGAATATCATAGTAGTTATTAAGGACATTTTATTCTTAATTTTGAATCCGTTTACCCACAAAGGGGTACACCTGAGATACTCTCCAGGGGTTATATGAGAAACTAACAGTTTTTTTTTTTACGTCAAAATAATATATCAAATAAGTGAATATAAGTTTATAAACTAACATATTTATTGAGTATTGAATTTTATTAATTACATCAAAAGCCAGGTAACCTCTACACTTTGACACATGTTGTGTAAGTTGCTCATCAGTCACCTATAACTGTGAAGAGCGCAATGAAAAATGAGCGAAGCCAAAAAGTGAAAACCTTTAACACGTGTTGCATTTCTTAAAGGTTTAAGAAGCAGTAGCGAAGACAAAACAGATGACAAAATTCAAATAATTTTTTTTAAATGTTTTAATTTTTTTCTTTTTAACGTCTTGTCCAGCATCAGAGCGGGCAAAATGATGATCTGACTGCTATGTTGTGCTGAGCAATTCAATATTTTACAAAACAGTAACAGTCAGAAAATAAAAAAGATGCACATAGGGTTATCGAAAGAGAAGTCCTTAATGGGTCATTTAGTTAATGTTTCCTGCTGTGTATCAGGTCAAAGATAATTCCCTGGTAACGGTTACCAAGAGTTCTCCTTAAGTTGCACATTTAACAAAAGCATAATGATAAAGTCCTAACAATCATCACCAGTTCCACCATCAGTAACTCCCAACATGGCAGGTTTTACAGTTGGACAGGCTGTATAATTTGCATGTTTGTTCATGCATGGGTCCTGTCTGAGCTCTAGCTTGCACAAAGGATTTCTAAATCCAGTTAGAGACACCAGCAGCAGAAATGGACTCGCTCCAACATGAAACAACCATGTTTGATGTACAAACACTTCTGTTCATTTATCTATATATATATCTTTATGTAGTCTGCCCACTTTAAGAATAAAACCTTCCGTGTGGGTACATGACTCTTTTTTATTAAACCAAAACTGGCTTTTGAAACAGTTGTAAAATATTAAACTACAAATTGTACAAAACCAAAATCTTGTATGTTACCAAATGACTTCAAACGGGGTCAGATGCTCCAGACAGTAACAGTAAAGTATATGTTTATATTCAAATAACCACATTATGAACGAGCTCCTCTCATTTGAATATTTTGGGATGAATTTATCAGGCAGATAAAAGAAACTTAAGCATCATCTTATCATACAAAATTAATGTATTTATACATGGTCCTTAATAAATCTGAGAAATTTTTAACTTGGGAGCTTTAAAACAGCAAATTCAGGTAGAGTGGTCTGAATTAAACCATTCATTTGTGACATTTACTATTATCTCTAGGCAGGAAATCCTTCATAAGTTTAAAACATAACTCAGGATGTGTCCTGTCAGAGGGAATTATAAGCACATCTATATCAGAGTAATTAAAACATGACCTCCGCTATTTCTAAAACCGCATTTTGCAGCACTCACTCAGTCTTAATGAACCTGCTGAATCCGATGATTTTATGATGCGCATCCTGTCTGCAAACCTGATGTCTTTCCAGTTATCATGAACATTAGGCCTGTTTCAGCCTGCAAACTTCATTCAAAGCCAGTTCTCAGCATTTCTGTGTATTAAGAACACAGATCTGGTCAGCAGTTCATAAATGTGGTCTGCTGTGAACGTCTTCCCGCCTGTGTTGTCCCACTGCGTCCTGATGGTTTCGCCTGAGTCGTCCTCTATGGGTTTGCGTCCCTTCATATCAGCTGTTACTGTTTCCATCTTTACAGGGGTTGTTGGCAAAATAGATTTCCTATGATTACTTAAATATATAAAAAACAGAAAATTGTAACTAAATTACAATTTTTGCATTTTTTGATACTAATTTGTGTTTAATTGCAGCAGAAACTAAACAATTTGCTCATTTATCTCAAGTAGTTTCGCTCACTTCCCAATTCCCCCATTAATCCTGACCTATAGAATGGTTGACATGATTTATTAGACAAGGAAATGATCAACCTGTAAGATATATGCGTTTTAAAAATATCATCAGTAAGTTAAAATAAAATTATTCCAGTTCTGCTAAAACGTTCTCCCAGTGGTGAAAGCAAGATGTCAGACATGTTGAGGGTCAGTCTGGCACCAAGAACTGTTCTGACTGCATGACAGTTGTTTGTTTCTCTAAAATTTACTTACATAATGTTATTTTTGTAACGTTATAAAAATATAGCATTACATTGACAAGTCAAATGAACACATTGGTGCTTAAATCCTTTGTTAGTGGGATAAAAATGACCAATTTGCAGACTAGTCCTTTTGACCACTGGGGTGCAGCAGAAGCAAACTGTCCTCACTAATCACATCAATGTGATGGGCTCTGTTAGATCCCTTTATTACATTGTTACATGCTGTATATCAAAAGTTGTACTTCTTGACAGATCAAAACCGTCTGTTTGAGATAAAGACTCTTCTGACCAGGCAACATTTTTCATCTTCTATTGTCCAGTTTTGGTGAGTCTGAAAGGAGGGACCAGCGTTGTGATGCTGGATGTGAATTTGTACGTTAAAAGGTATTATTTTGCATATTTTGATTGGAACCAGTGCTAATCTGGATTCTTAATGGTTGCAGCACATCAGCGGTTTCTGAAATCCCAAAATAAGAGTGATAAAAATGACAATCTGTTGAATTTGTATGGATTGATCTAATAGCAGGAAGCATCAGAATAATGTTCATTTATTTGCTGTTTTTGGTTGATTAGTAATTTAAAGTCAGATATTTCTTTTCTTTTATCTGTGTTTTTTCCTTAATACCATCCCCAAAGTAAAATATTTTTACGTTAACCGCTCAACGTCCGCTCAAAAATAAGAGAAATACATCACTCACAAGACAAGGATGAAGAAACATGAAGGAATAAAATGTTCTTCAAGCTACTTCTGGATGAGTATTTTCAGCAATTGATCACATCATGTGTACTTTAGCTTCTCTGTCTCCCCAACAGTGAGCTGATTGTCCAAGAAGCACATGATGTCATTGGTTTCTAAAGACGCTGGCATCATGTCTTTCACTGACATGATGCCAGCGTCTGGAGAGGAGCCGGAGCGAGATCGCATACCAGCGACTGCAAGGAAAGCTTACAAAAAGCCAGCGCAACATGTGGCCTCCCCAGCTGCTGGTCAAGAACTAATATAAGTGCAAGCAGACATGAAATTGTGGGATATCTACTTGTTTATGTGCCGTTTCTTTTTATCAAAATCATTTCCTGTACTTCTTAGAGACTGTGTGGGCTATCATTTATCAGCAGGAAGTAGACACACTTCATTTAACCCCATGTCTGCTCTGCCAGGCGTATTCCAGCTGTGGTTTTGTATGCTTTGGGGTTGTGTACGTTTTGACAGCAGTGTGTCTGCTGCACTGTTTGATTATTAATTTAAAACAAGAGAATCAGTTTTTTATTTATTTATTTTTTTACAGTTTTATTTTTTGATGTCAGTCAGAATCACACGGAGCATAAAATCCCCCGAATGAATGAAAATAAGTCTGTACAGCAAACTCTCCTGTCCTTAGCTGCTCTTTTTAAAGGATATTGGTACTTGTTTGTGAATGATTTATCTTTATTTTTTCAGGCAGGGTGGCCTCATGTTCTCTTCCCCTGCATTTCAGATCACATTCACAACTGGGAGGAGCCCAGTACAACCACAGCCTTAACGGACTTCTACTTGAGGAAGCATGGATTTAATCAGAATGTCTGGGAGAAGACACCATGACTTTTAAAAGGCGCCCATCAGCTGACATACTTAAAATGAAATGATCAAAAACCAGACGTTATGCCCCACAGAAGAGTCAGGTGGAATGGAGTTGATCATGCCATCAGCTGCAGTGAGATTAGGTGAACTTTAATAGAAACAGGCAAGTGTTGTATTCTGACAAGTACAGCACATGAAAACCTCAGGAATTTGCATCAACTTGAGCAAAAAAGGGCATAATTTAGTTTCTGTTTAAGTTGCACTGAGGACCGATTTTATCTACAGGCTTCTTCTGAGTATCTTGGTTCTTCATATATACAAATTTTATGAAAATTAAGGAGCAATATTATTGCTATTTTACTTATTAAGCTGCTTGTTTTTGCCTTGTTATCTTTTCATTTAATTTTTTCCCATTCTGTGGTTCTGTTTGACCCCAGATGGTGTTTTAACTGGAGATGTTTGACAAACCCAAACAGCTCAGTGGGGAGAATCATGGTCACGGTACACCATCCCATACATGGATCAGCTTCAACATCACAGCTATTTAAGAATTCCCCTTCCGACATGAAATACTTTGGAAACGTGCAGGAGACTGGATAGAGCCTAACGCACCAGCTCTTCACATGACCCGTGTGCCTCAGAGAGCCAGCGTGAGCTTCTCTGCTTCACTGACTCTTCACAAAATATTGTCAGATTCTGCTGAATGTCATCAAGTTGTTGGGAAGACATTCCCCCCATGTACCCAAAGAAAACCAGTATGGAGTATGTCGCCAGAGTAACTGCACACATTTCAGTGGTTAATAAGATTGAGTTAATAAACGTTTAATCAGTCATTGTTTGCGGCCTTGAGAGAATAAGATTCTTCTGTCAGCCGGTCGGCTTGAGTGATTGTTGCTGCTTTAGGACTTGGGATGAGCTTTATTGCTGTGTGTGCTTGAATTTTGTGTAGATTTTATCATTTTTTCCCAGCGGGTGTTTCCTGTGATTGGTTCACACAAGCAGAATTAATTAAAGGTGTGAAGGAGTATTTCATCACTTTTGTGCTCCTTTAAAGGCA
The DNA here is from genome assembly GCA_037177515.1 of Pseudomugil tenellus. Lineage (NCBI taxonomy): Eukaryota > Metazoa > Chordata > Actinopteri > Atheriniformes > Pseudomugilidae > Pseudomugil > Pseudomugil tenellus. The sequence continues at coordinate 19,078,094 of JBAMHX010000022.1, forward strand.
TTGTATTTACACAAATTAAAAAGGAGTAAAAGAAGGAAAATAAAATTAATGTGGTATTTGTTTTTAAACAGCCATCCCTCTGAAATTACACCTTTATTGCAATTCTATCTTTATTTGGTGAGACGTGGCTGCTTCAATGCTAAATGTGAAGCTTAGCTGAGACCTTTCGAGAAGCCATTAAAAAACTCAGAGACTGAGAAATGCTTTTTTTAATTAAGATATGATGTTAGTTTTAGTTTACAAGATAAAATACCAGATAAAAGCAACCTTTTTCATCACTCAACATGTAAACATCAGAGGTAGCATTTAGCTTCAAGCTAACAGTGCTAAGACTTTAAACACTTCATTCCTTATTCAATGTATAATTTATTAGCTAATTAAGGCATAATTTAAATTCTAATGAAACAGCATTCTTAATTTGCCCTGGTAATAAATGCTGCAGTTTTCTGAACACTAATAAATGTAACTTTAATTAATAACTTTGTTTTGCAAATTACTTGAAGCTAATTTGTTAATGGAGGTGTGCATGATTAGCTTACAGACAGAATCCAAACTTTATTGCTGACAAGCTGCAGTCAGCTACTGTAACTTTGCATCTTTTCAGCATTGCTGCTATTTTTCTGCAGCAGCTTCCTTTCAAGCTCGGAACCAGGCGGTGAGCTGGCAGTCTGCTCCCAGTCTGACATCACTTTCCCAAACATGCACCACTGGAAGTTTGTCCATATATGGAAGAGCTCAACTTTCCCCAGACTGTCAGGGCTATCCTCCGTTCCTGCTTCTGTGCAAGTGTGTGCATGTGTGTGTGTGTAACAGAGAGGAAGAGGCTCAGCTTGCCTTACAAGGCCAGACATACCTGGCTATCTCTTCACAAGTTCAGAAACGTTGAGCTGTGACTCACCTTTCTATTTGCTGCTTTCATACAGCACTGTCAAGCATTGGTGGATTGAAAGACTTCAGGGTCTGGGCCTCACAAGCCCCCCTCCTAAAGCTAAAAAACAGATTGAAAGAATCATAAAACAAGTTTGTGTCTCTTTGGTGGTCCTTTCCTTCAGTCTCTCTCTCTCTCTATCTATCTATCTGTCTACACTGCAAAAACTAAAATCTAAGTAAGATTAAACATCTCAAATCAAGGGCACACATGCTTCTTTTTTTTAAACGTAAGATAATTATGCTTACTTAGTAGGTTTTTTTTTTGTTTTTTTTTTACTTGTTTTAGGAATTCTTGAGTGATAAATGCTCCTTGAAATAAGAAAATATCTGCCAACAGAACAAGAAACTTTCTTATTTCAAGGAAAATTAACCTAATTTTTGTCGTTTTTTAAAGCCAGTTTTTGTAGTCTATATATTTTAATTATATAATGTCCTCTATAACCCTATCCTCATGGTTAAAGAGGAAAGGGGTCATTTATTTAGTTGACTTCCCAAGATTAGGTCAGTGTCGTGTATTTTATGCTAATGATGACAAAAATCTGTAGCCAATTTACATCAATCCATATAATATGTACACTTTACTATCTATCTATCTATCCATCCTTTTTTATTTTGTGCTTGATGTATTTGAAAAAAATATTTTGATAACATTTTTGCTCTTCAAGATATTGGACTTATGACCCAGATATTAAAAAAAAGAAAAACAAGCTTATAATTTGGATTAATGGTAAATCTTGCAAAAAAGATTTTATAAAATAATCAACTACACTGAGATAGTCTTCATCATAACTCAGACACAACAGAGGAGGTTATGACTTTATTGCACATTTATTTGGATTCTGAAGTGGTGACTCAGATTTTTTGTGCTGGTAAATTCAAGATGTGTAGCTGAGTTCATTCATCATAACATAAATTCTCCTGCAGTCTCTTGAAAAGAAGTGAAAAATGGATTTTTGCAGGCTGGCTATGAAGCGGAGGTGCATAGGCGTTATGATGTGTGGTTTTAATTCAACAGAAGTAGCCAAACAACAACAGTGGTAGAAATCCATAAACAGAAAATGGGCAAAGGTTTTTTTTTTTTTTTTTTTTAAAGAATGACTTGTCTCTCTGGGAATATCTGGATATTGTAACTGAGTTGTGAGAATTTATTTCCAACTAGACTAAAAACAGCTAGTTAGTAGTTTTATTTTTTGCCCGGTTAGAAGTAAAGTTGTTTCCATGTTCCCTCATTTTTATCATTTCTTTAAAATAAGCACAAAGTACAGATACCACATTTTTTTGCATTACTGAATTTTTTCAGATAGGGCTGCACGGTGACGAGGTGGTTAGCACTGCAGCCTAACAGCAAGCAGGTTGCCGGTTCGATCCCCGGCTCGGGCGGTGGCCTATCTG
>JBAMHX010000022.1:19083625-19102296 GCA_037177515.1 Pseudomugil tenellus
CCCCCCTCCCCCCCTCCTTCTCCCCCCCCCCCCCCCCCCCCCCCCCCCCCCCCCCCCCCCACCCCCCCCCCCGGGTGGGGGGGGGGGGGGGGAGAAAAACGCTGTGGAATCTGAGTAAGCGCTGCGGTTTGGGTTGGGCCTGCATGGGAGCGAGCGTGCCCAAAAATGGTAATAATCGGCCCCTCTCGCTGCTGTTGGAAAACTTTCCCCCAACTTTCTTTTCTGCAATGTGAAGCTCTCGGCTTCTAGCTTCCTGGATTATGTCATCAGCAAGCTGCTACCGGTCGAAAGTAAACCAAGAATAATAAAGGGAATGGTATGCAGCAGGTGTGGACATCAGAGGAGGTCCTCAGCTCATGCTGCTGCCTCTTTAGATCTTTTTTTATTGCCAAAAGTTATAAAGGGGGAAGTTTGCGCAAAAGCAGTAGCACATGACACAGTCCAACTGGGATTACACACTAGAAACCAGTCATAATTTGGTTGTGAAATGGTTTCCTGTAATGGCATGTACATTTCTGTGCCTGCATGACCCCTATTGATCTAATCAGCATCATCCTGCAGAGAGAAGGGATGTTTCAGTCACCCCCTCCTCTCTCTTCATACTCGCCACACACACACACAAAAAAATTCCTTACAGGCAACAATCGGCTCTGATATTTATGTGTATTCTTTTCCCATCACTAAAGCTTTGTTCTCATTCTGGTCTGTTTGCTGTTTAAACATGTAACCCAGGAGCTTCTTTGGGGTTTGGGTGTGTAAGTAAGAGAAGAATACAATACAAGTGGAAGTCTGTGATGCTTTTAGATGTAATGTCATTAAAAAAAATACTCCTCGAGGGGAATTGTAATAAAACTTGAGTTGCGTGAGGTGAACATGCGTATCCTGAGGCTTTTTTTAATAGAACATTTGCCAGTGTTTAGTGGGTCTTCACACACAGAAACCCAGCATGTCACAGAGCGCTTAAAATATTTGGAGTCCCGTACAAGTCCTGACCTGACTTCAGGTATAAAGGCGCTGGCTTCCTCTTATCTCGGAGTCTCAGGTGTCTCGGCTGTACTCTGCCAGGAGCTGCTCACATATATTCACATGTACAACGTGTTGTGGTTTGTGCAATACTTTGAGTACTCTTTATCACCACATCTATCATTTCTGGTCAGGTTTTATGTGTGTGTGTGTGTTTTCACAGCTGGAAGGTGGAGTTCAGGTGTTAACTGCTGGAGCTAATTTGTGCAGGTTTGTCCTTATAAGGTTAAAATCTGCCATACCTTCAACCGGCCTTGTCTGAAAACCTCCCGCCTCCCACTTCCCATCTCCCACATCCCAGCCCTGTTTCCCAAACACTTCCAAACCCACACCCACATTCCCCTGCTCAGCCTGCAAGCCAGGTCAAAGATAAGTACAAATTTGCCCGAAAAGTTCTGACGGATCCATCATCTTTCTCTGGTATATAGATAACCAGGAATGACTGATAGATTTAATCTTTCTTTTCTTGTCAGTGTATTCCTGGGAATCATCTAGTCAGACTCAATTAATACGCCTGTGCAGAGTCTTTTCCAGGAACTGGTGTGTTGTTTTTTTTTTTTTTGTTGTAACTGATCATTGCTGGTCTATGATCAGCATCAAGAGGAAACAGCACTTACCGTGAATGTGGAAAAGTTACCTCCGCAGTCAGATAATTTCCATATTATTTGATATCATGATATCCGCTTGGATGGGGTGTGGGACCAAAAACCAATAGACAACCTAACATATCTTAAAAGCCTAACCGCACATTGTTCACTGGTAATAGTCCGTTTGTACTTCATCAGAGCTCTAACACATCAGTCATTGGAAATAAAAGCCTGTCATTGTTTTTCTGTGTCCAGGAATTTAGAAGTGACATTATCAGTGCTCAGGAAACTGACTCAGCACATGAACCACTAGTGTGACATTTTACTTCTAGTCAGACAACCAGAAAGTTTTTTTTTTTCTTTCTTCCCCTCCACAATAGCAGCTGTTTGCCAGATTGCGTAATGGGATGTGTAATGTCGGTTCCGGCCACTTCACCAAATGCCTTCTGTCATCAAATTCCTCTGCTGCAACATCACACCTTTCGAAACAAAAGGAGGGTCTCTGAGCGGCTGTGAAAAAGCAGGAAACACCAGAGAAGTGACGGCTGTTCTGTCTCTGTGTGCTGCTTGGAAGAAACACAAGCAGGTTAAAGACTGTTTCCTGTGTTCAGGTTCAGTCATTTGGCTGGCCGTCCCCGGATGTTGTCGGTTCTGTTGTCCAACCCGAGCACCATGATGAGCTTTCTCATCTGGAGCTTAAGGAGATGATGCACTTGCATGCTTTTGTTACCTTGTGAGTGAACAGACGATATATTGAATCGTAATTTAGCCTCTGAGCTAATAAATTGATGCGTAGGTTTGGGGTTTGGAGTGTTGCGGGATCTCGTGCTGATGGTCGTGTGTCTGTTTGCAGTGGTTAACGCACCCCAGTCTATAAATCCTGACAGGAATCCCACCCCCCCAGAATCCATCACACTGTCCCTGTCAGGCTTTCTGGGGCTCTATCTCGTGTCTTGATAGATGGGGTCGGATGCTGACACCCAGGCGCAGAAAGCTCAGCAGCCTCCGCTCACACCTGTCACAGGAAGTTTTATGAACATGCTCCCAGATCAGCTGGAGGGAGTGATCCGGTTTGTCTGATCCCAGACTTTTCCTGGACCCCTACTATGGACGTCCACAATCTGAATGTCACACTTCAGGTGATTCAAACCTGTACGGAAGTGGATTTTTAATATTTTCTTTCATCATTTATCAGTTAAGCAAACTTGTATCACAACAAAACTCTTTCATCCTTTGTGTTTATCTTTTAATGAACAGTTTGGTTTTGATAAAGTTAATTTTGTGATTAAAACATCTCGGTAGGGGCTGAGCGATATGGCCTAAAAGTAAGATTTTTTTTCTTCAAGCCAAATCCTGTTTCATTTTTTTTCCCCCTTCTGTTTTAGTTTTAGACCATGTCCGTGATGGCTTTCCATCGTGCCCGTCTAATCTTAGGGGACACAGTGTGAACATAATTCCCCCACCGTAGATTGTCTATTGGTGGGGTTTTGTAGGCTGTTGCCGTTTTGAGAATGTCGTAGATGCAAAATTTCTCCCACTCCGCTGAGTTTGAGGTTTGAAATTAATTTTTTTGTGCTCCCACCTTTGGTAGCAACAGCTCTTAAACAGATTTTGCAATGAGGCATTTATGCTCCAAATCCATGTTTGCAAAACTAAACCAGTTCCAAATAATAAGGGAAACTGGTGTTTTTGGGAACAAGCTCTTCTTTGCTAGCGGCCGTGTTGATGTGTTTATGCAGATTTGTGTGAAATCAGCAGGACTACGCTGACGTTACCATGATGTAAGGAGGCTCAGAATGTGCTGGAGAGGCAAAAAAATGTTAGATTTTCATAAAAATAAAATCTTCATAAAAAAGCAAATTTGAATTAATCGATTAAATGGATTAATCTCCCAGCCCTACATCGTAGTAATTTATTTAAGAGGAAGCCAGTTTCTCTTCCACCTACTGGTGAAGCTGATGGAAGGTATCTCAGAAGACACTAACCTGTGTCTAATCACTGTTAAATATGGGGGGGGGGGGGGGGTTCTCTTGGTGAATTTAATCAATGGAGTCACTCACAAAGTGATCCTTGAGTTGTTTTGCTGCACATGGGATGTGTCAGCACAAAGCTGGGCAATAATGGGCTTCATGTGATCTAACTTGGTCGACTTGATGGCAGACTTAGGTAAAGATGTCATTTTTAGCTTCTCATGCATCTGTTTTTTTAAAATCCGACAGCTGAGAGAAGTTCTTATTTCTGTCTGGAAGACATTTTCACAGCGAGGCAGAAATTCTCTCTGTTTGAGGGAGATGAACGCTCCTTTGCTCTCATCCAGCTGAGCGCTGCATCTGTGTTTTTAAAAAGGCAAACGTGGACAGTTACCAGGTTTTATCCAAGCAGGGCCCTGATGCAAATTCTTGCATAGCTTATTTTCTCAGATCCGGCCTTCGAATTTAGAAACATACACAGAAATCAGCTCTTAGTTATAGGTCAGTAAAACATTTTCAATGAATTTAAACAACTTTGTGTCAACTGTTCGGATATGTTTGAGTGCTTTGCTTCATTTTTCAGTCTCCTAATTTACAATTCCTGTCTAACAGTTTGTTATATTTGCAAAGAGCCAGGATTGTGAGTCCTTTTGATTACACATTCACTCTTAGATTTGGGGTCAAGGTGCATTTCCTGCAGAGCAAATGGCACGTAAAGGGCTGAGGAGGGGGCTCAACCATGTCTGGAGCCACAACACGCTTGTGGTCACATGTTTTTAATAGTGCACAACCTAGAGGGGGTTTATAGGTGATCTGTCTGCATGTTTCCAAGGAATTTTCCAGTCCCACATGGATAGGATGTAGTCAAGTCTTTCCACTGCTAATGCTATTAATCAAACCACATGCATTCTCAAGTGCATGTGCTTGCTGCGAAGCCCCGCTTTGATGCTGGGGGAGAGAGAGAGGGGGGACGAAGGGGGTTACTGTACTTGCAGAGTCTGTTAACATGTGAGTGTATTAGCTGTGAATCTCCTCGTCGGAGCAGCTGCAGAACGTCTCTAGTATGTAGAATAAAGGAGTTAGAGTAAACAGATACCGTGGTAAAAGCAGGCAGCAGGCACGGCTTTCCATTCAGTCGCTGCATGGGTGGAGCTCAGGGGGGAAAGGTGGAGAGGGCGGGGGGATGAGGAGGCAGTGAGTGGAAGAAGAGGCTCAGACAGGAGAGCTTTCAGGTGCGGCACAAAGACTGTTTTCAGCAGGATACTCTTTGTCACATTGTCAATAATTTATTATCACCAGCAAGGATGGTGCACGAGCGATCAAATAACTTTTCTCAAAGAGTTTAGAGGGTGTTGTCCTTCTGCAGCATGCTCGTTCTGTCACTGACTGTATTAAAAGCACACACTATCAGTCAAAAGTTTGGACACACTCTTCCATTAAATCCTATGGGAAAGTGGGTCCAAACGTTTGACTTGTTGTGTGTGTCTGTATATGTGTGTACATATATTAGGCCTTATTATCAAATTTTAATTGGTCATTCTGAAAGTGAAATGAATATTCACGCGACTTTTTATTTGTCCTATAAACACAAAGACAATGTGATCCGATGATCTATTTTACTTGAAGTTTTCTTTCTTCTCTTTTGCCATGACAACCATCAGTGTTCACTCCATGAACCATCAGCTCTTCTTGTGTTTTTCCAGATTTTGCTGCTGCAGGAAAACTTATCAGTAGATCACTTCCCACATGGCCCACGACTTTTCCCCCGGATGAGTGTAACTGACACTGTGGGTGTGGAACTACAGCAGCTTTAATGACAAGTACAAAGTGGAGGTTAAAAGAACTTTATTACAGTGATCCGACTTAAAGTTGAAACATTGAAGCCACAACTCCTTTTAGGGACACTTTGACGCATCTCATCAAGTTTCTACTTTAATTTATCTTTTATTTATCTGAATTTAATCCTTATTTCTCAGTCTTCCATAGCTTTTTTTTTCGTTTTCACGTTATCTATTCATCTTTGTTTTGTAGACACGCAGATTGCAGTTGAATGAAGTAAAAATTGTTTTGTTTTTAAAGTCCTTGCTTCCTTTCAGTCTGAACATGTTAAAATCCCTCCAAGCTTATCAGGAAGCCCGTCTTCCACTATGCAGGGGGTGGCGCATTACCCTTATTAGCTCCATTGTAAATAGCCAATTGCAACATTTCAACAATGAACACAGGATGTTGCTAAGACATTTTATTTACACTGTCAGCAATTACGGCTAATTGAGATGGAATTAAGTTCAATGTGATGAATCGCCTGCCTTGGTGGCCTGCATGAGAGAGAGAGCAAGTAAACATGCAGAGGTTAAAGTAAGTAAAGTAAACTTATTTATACAGCACCTCTCCAGATAAAAATCACAAAGCGCTCAACAATAAACACGAATGAGGTTAAAGCTGCAGAGCAAGGACGAGACATGAACTGAATTCCTGCAGGGTAAGTTGGGTTATAATGTTAAAACAAATGCGTTGCTCAGAAAAAAAAAAAAAAGAAAAAAGGACAGATGAAAATAGAGGCCAACCAAATACCTTTTGTATAATGGGGCAAGCATTGAACGTCTGAATTTCAATCAGTGCTGATTATTGACCGTCTGGTTCACCAGCGTGGGCAGTCAGTTGACTCCCAGCGGGCAAAGTTATGTTACCCGCAGATGACACCATACTGTTTGTTTGTGGCAGGTCCTGCTTACAGCGCCTGAAATCGGTCTTTTCCCTGCACGGCTTTTCCCCTTCTCTCCCTGCAGGATTAGCCTGTTCTCTCCCTACGTCACTTTATGAATGACGGTAAACAACAGCAGCCTCTGTGAAGTGCTCACAGCAGATCTCATTACAAGTTGTAACAGACACCCACCCCTCTACCGACCCACCCCTGGTAACCCGGTGCGTGACGAGGGCTGGCCTGCTACTGCTGTTGCTGTGTTAGCGGAGAGGCACTGGCATAGTGTATTGGAGTGATACTGAGAGCGAGGGTGCAACAATACTCAATCTGATGCTGTGATCACTTCAAAACAGCAGAATTTTAAAGGTGTTTTTGGAGCTAAGAGGACTGATGTGTGTTTTTTTCTTTTCTCTGACTTAATTGTGACCCATTTCTTCCTCCTTAGCTGGTGTAATTACAGTCTTTGTGACTTTCCACTGATCCATCTGAGAAATGCCAGAGGAAAAACCCAGATGCCCACAAGATATCTTTTTTTACCCACAGCTTTATAGCACCTCTTTTAAATGGAGCAGCAAAGTCAACATACTGCTTGTTGCCATGAGAGGGGAACAGTCGAACCTGTTGGAGTAGCAGGGTTGGATGAGGGAGGCTGTGAGCACCTGCAGGCAATGAATTAAAGGAAATATTTGCACTATGCTTGCTATTCCTTAATGAAATAGAGTCATTATGAGGTATTTAATGTTTCTGGTGTTGTACGATTTGGGAGCATCCTGCACTGGGATTTATTTAGCCATCTTGTTTAAAGCACACAGTAAAACAGTAGAAAATGTGGAGACTTGAAAGGAGTTTATTCTAAAAGCCAACAAATGGACAACAGGAACATGCAGACTATTAAGATTAATAGATTAAGATTGGGTGTTAAGTTCCTCTCTGGTTCTGTTTGACTCTGACTTCATTTTGGATCTACTGGATGTTGAACTTTGTTCTATGTAAATTTAATTTTAGTGCTTAATAACCTTACCGTCTAATTTACCAGCACCTGATCCAACCCAGGTTGTGTGTTGTTGACAGCAGGCGGTCATCTTTTGAGGTGTACTTAAGTTGTTTTTTACCCTGCATGCGCTGGGGACATAAGGAGACACATCAGGGGGTATGGCTGCTGCTTTGGTGTTTAAGAGGCTTAAGGGCACAAATTCACATTCAAGTTTTTCTTTGAGCTTTTTGAAGACAGGTATTCTGGAAAATGTGGCTCATGAAGTGATTGGAGCTGAACTCAAATGTATTTAGCAGATTAGCAGCAGTTTGGCTTTGCTCCAGATGAGGTCAGATCTGATTTCTTCTGTGGCATAATAGACGTTTCTTGTTGAGGTCAGGGCAAGCTGACGGTCACTGGAGCAGAGCTGAACAGGTTGCATAACTTGCACGTTTATCCATCACCTGCAGTCATGTTGACTAAGCAGTAACGTCCGGCAGTGAAACCTGAGCACAAGTGCAAAAAATGGCTGTTTACCCCTCATCTACTAGAGCATGGATATCAAACTCATTTCCACATAGAGCCACATCAGAATGTCTTCTATCCTCAATGGGCCAGATGTAACTGTAAGACAGTATAAAATTACCTCTTCAGAATAAAAACTGTATTTTAAATTAAATTCTATTTAATTGTATTTATACATTTTACTTATAACATTTTATTATAGTCAAATGGACACTGAAACGCATTGTATACTGTTTTTATTTAGATTGCTACCTTGTTTAACATTGTGTGGGCTAGTGTACATTTTATTCTTCAGCAGTAGATGAGGAAGTAGGTCAGGGAGATGTTGGAACTAAACCCTATGCTGCCTTCATGTGCTATGGAAAAAATATTTTCCTTTTGTAAATAGGAAATTATGAGTTGTTCTGTTCAAGTGCTGTTGTAGTCATATAATAAAAAAGGCAGACAGAAATTTTTTGATAAGCTGCTACATGTGTAAAACAGTCCTGGACACAAATCTACGAGAGAAAAGTAGAATACAGATTGTTGACTAAGAGCATTTGCTTTGCTAGGTTATAACAAAGAATAACAGCATTTTTTTTTACATTGCATAAGTTGTTTATGCAACATGATTAAACGTTGAGCTAATCGGCCTGTCACGATAACAAATTTTGCCAGAAATTATTGCGAGAAAAGATAATATTGCGCTAAGCGCCTAAAGCTATCATTTTTAGACAATGTTCAACTAACATGATAATAAAGCAGTAATAATGCAAACTACACTCTTTTAAGAATAAACATTAATTTCTAAAGAACATTTAGTTTGATGTGCAGACCTGATGTTGGGGAAATTTCATGTATTAGCTCAATTACTTTGACCTTAGTAAACCATCTGCAAGGCCGGCGTCCTTCTGGCAGTTCAAGGTCCAGACAGCAGTTACACAGTGTCTGCTCATGTAAGGGGTCATGTTTTATTTGACCACATATTTAAGGTGGCAGAGTAAAACTGAATGAATGTCTCATCTCCTTCAGTATGTCATCTTGCAGGCAACATTGTAGACAAAGGCATTGCTGCCTCTGAATTGCCCTCATGCACTATGATGCACCGTAACGAAATCTATTGCAATCCAGGTGAAGATCATGGTGAAGAAAGAGAAAAACAAATACTACATTTATTGCGACCAGAAAACTTATTGCGCTCATTTATTCTTATCACGCGATTAATTGACTTATTGCTTATTGCGACAGGCCAATGAGCTAACACAAGTTAAAACATTTAGCTTGAACATTTTTTACCATCCACAATTTCGTTGCTGCTCTCTGCCATTTGGAAAAGTTAAATCCGACCTCTCGTCGGCAACTCGTGTATCAAAATAATTTGAGTTCTCCAGTGGAAATTACGATAAAAGCGGTTGTTCATGTGCAAATTTGACCTCAGCAAGTGTTTTTTTCCCCATAATTCCCATACCACATGAAGGCAGCATTACACATGGCTGTGTAAAGGACCACCGCCTTTACCAGGTAGTTGAGCATTCAGCTCCAACAAAACCTGTTATTTTTTTTCTGTCTGATATTTTTATTCCTGAAGTGCAACATTTCTTTGATGGTTTAGTAACTCATTATTTAATCTTGAAGTTATACATAATTAGGGACATGTTCCTTTGATTTACAGGTATGCAATGTCCGACGATAACAGGGCAGAGTGTAGCACAAACGTGTTTTTTAGCCGGCTAACAGTTTGCCTTTTAGCTCTTAGCTACAGGCAGTTAGGAAGATGGGAACCACCTCTAGAGCTTCAGTTTTGCTCTTCAGAAACCTACGTATGACTTCACAGACTTTCTGTCCATCTTTCCAACAACCTGTCCATCCATCCAACAACCTACATAGTTCCGCATAGTGACACATTATTCAAACCAGGTTTGTTTGAGCATGGACAGAACGAGGACCAACGTTTCCCACCACTGCTGTATGGTGCTGACGCTCCTCTTACCTGAAACACTTTCTGTACAGGTTTCTTTACTGAACTGAAAGTTTTCCCACTTCTGTGTTTAGCTCCGTTATGAAACTGACTCTGCACATGTCGAGTAAGCCCCCCCTCTGTTTGCCTTCATGCTTTCATTTTCTGAACACCAGTATTTTTTAATTTGAAAGTTTGGAACATAGTTTAACGTTAAACCTCTTTTGATTAAAGTATTTTTAACAATATATGATATTACAAGACACAAAGAAGTGGGGAAAACACAACGATTAAGATTATTTTTAAGGCAAAAGAGAGAATCTGAGGCTGTTTGGTCCATTTAATTTGATTAAATGAATGAATGCGTGTGTGTTAAAGCAGGAATACATGGAAAACGTGCTGGATTACGGCCGTCGTAGGAACCAATTGAGTTCTTCTGGTGTACATTATCATTACCTTCTCCATTCTCTCCGTTTTTCAACTCTCAGGATTGCTGGCAGGTAAAATCATCTTCTCCATGCCCAGATCCTGGAGGTAGTCTCTGATAAATCCTGCTCTGTAGGGGGGGGGGAATGTTGTGAATAGTTTGGTTGCAGACTGTGGCGATATGGGATTGCCATAGTTGCAGAATTTCTGTATTGAGATTGGCTGCAGTGAGGCCAATCCTTGTTTTTACTGTGAGGGAGATGGACACGCCATCACAATGCTTCCACCAAAAGCTGTCGCTGTATTTGTGCAGCAGTTTGCACATCGTTTTTTGCCTTCCCCTACATGTTCCCAGCAAACGTTTCCAACACCTGTACGTACCATTTGAAGATTGAATTGGTAAAACAAAGCAGCCACCAACAGGCTGCTGTAGCAGGGCAATTGTCTGCACCTGGAAGTGACGAATGGTTGCCTACTGCTAAAGCAGGTTTAGCATGATTTTTGTTTATATGGGGACAACCTAAGTACCCAACTCTGCTGCTCATCCCTGAAATGCATTTTTCATACAAATGTGGCCCAAAAAGGATCCACCCCTCTCAACTTTCTCTACTTTTTTTTCTTAAGTTTGTTTGCTTTCTGTAGTATTGTAGGGCTGGAAACTAGCTGTGTAGCTTAGCATTTATTTGTTTCATTTTTAATGTATTTATTTACTTTTTTTTAATTTAATTTTTAATTCATATATTATATATATCATATATATAAAATTATTTAATTTTTAATTCATATATCCATATTTATGTACAGAGTAGGCAGTATCTGGAGAACATTTTTGTGCTCCTAGATTTTACCATTTGCATCTGGTATTTGTAGAGCATAATTTATTTGAGGACCAAACTGAAGTGTTTCTGTTTTTATTGTTTCACAATTTATCATATTAAGTTGTGATGATTTGTCAGAGATGGCAGTAGTTCCAGGCCTGTTCAGGTCCAACAAGGACAGTTTTCAGTCTGATTGCGTTCATCTGTTGCATCAGAGCATGACTCTCGCGGCCCACAGAGCGTCAGTGCTCTGCTGTCACTTACTGCAAATACTTTCAGCTTTATTGTTGGACTATTAATATTATATTACGTTCAGCTAATCTACTCCTGGATAAGCTTTTCTTCCTTTGATATGATCTAGTTTTCTTCTGTTGTCTTAGGCTGCAGCTATAGAAACTGCAGCTGGTTACTAGGGTGACGGTGTCTACCTTAATGATTGCTTGCTTTAAAAGAAAAGGAGAAACCTTATACCAGCACCTCTCTGAAATGTTCAGTTTCTCAATATACAGAGCTCTGGGGATGAAATTGGCATCAGTGGAAATCTTTTCACCTTAGTTGGATCCACTTGTACTCTCACCACTGGTAGCAATCAGTAAAGTAAAGGGTTATGTTTCCTTTCAGAAAAAACATTGGGTAGTTTTTTTCTGTTACTGTTTTTACATATGAAATTAAATGAAGAAAAATGCTTTATTTATCCCTTTTTTCAGGGAAATTCAAATTGTAGTAGCTTTTTTTAAAAAAAAAAAATAGATGTAAATAATAATGTGAAATAATAATAATAGATGTGAATAATAATAATTTATTATTATTATTATTTAGAGTTATTAAATGAAAAACCGAAATACAGTGTCCTGCTCTGAACTGCTGAAGCAGAAAGATCCAGTCACACTGAGCTTTTCAATGACTCCGGATGGCGTCTTCACTGGCTTTATTTGAATAGCATCTGCTAACATAAGATATAACACAAAATATGATAGAAATATGTCACACAAGTAACAGTCTTAACAGGACATACAGTGCAGCTGATGTGTTGAAAGTGTCCTTTGTTGGAGTGCAGCGTAGCTCCTCCCAGCTCAGCATTTTCCTAGAGTCAGGTGATGGTAAGCAGTGAAAAACGCTGCCCCGGCACAAAGCAGCACCACGACCGAACCACACTCTTCCCATCACATGACCGCTGCTGGCAAACCGAGCTCCCGCTGACTCATGAGTACTGTGTTATGACTCCGGTGAAGTGGGCCACTGTACTTCATCCCATGTTAAGATTGGCATCCGGCTGCTGTCACAGCTCAGGCATGACTCAGCACATATTGGCCACTCTGAGTGGTGAATATTGAGTTTTTAAGGAAAATCCTGCTTTCTTTCTGTTTCTCTGTCAACTATTAAAAGGTTTATTTGATACTTTATTCAGAACATGATATATAACAGAATCCGAAAAAGATGTCTATATAAAGGTTTTAATGCACATGCAGTAAGCTGTAGGATGTGGGGACACACTATGTACTCATTTTATGTTTTTAAATATTTTATTCTCATGTAACTTTTATGTAAGGTGACCTTGGGTTTTGAAAGGCGCCAAGAAATAAAATGAATAATAATAATAATAATAATAATAATTATGATTATTTAGAGTTATTAAATGAAAAACCGACATACAGTGTCCTGCTCTGAACTGCTGAAGCAGAAACATCCAGTCACACTGAGCTTTTCAATGACTCCGGATGGCGTCTTCACTGGCTTTATTTGAATAGCATCTGCACATAGATTTGCATCCAATTTGTGTGCTATGAGATGAGGACAGAGGCGCGTCTTATCAGCGCACCTCATACATGAACATTCATCAGGACATGTCTGTTTGTTGTTGCCCTCACTAAATATGGAAGAGGAAATGACACATTGCTGAAGCAGCTGTCATTCTTATCTCCAGAGCTCTGCAGCTTGAGATTTAAGAGAAATTAAACTTGTATGTTTGTTTATTTCTTTTTGGTCTTTATTTTCAGTTTTGGTTGCACCCTTTGGCACTGAAATGTTTGATTTAAAACTTTATTTGATTTAAAAAAGTGTCGCCTCTGCAGTGTGATTAAAACAAGACGCTTTAATTACACAGGCAGGCTGCTGCTTGGGCCGCATTTAATTTAACATAATGTACATGATGACAGCTTGCTCATTTATTTTATTTTCCACAACTATATTATATATTTGATTCCCTTCCCTAGATCTGTTAATGGTATTAGTATGATTTGTAGTGGGAGTTGCCGCCGAGCCTGCGCTGCAGAGGAGGCTGCGTGTTGATCCGTCATCAGACGGTTTTGTGGTTGTAAACTTGTTGTGTGTGTGTGTGTGTGTGTGTAAGCTCAGACGTGGGTTTTAAAGAGCCTCCGCGCAGCCAAGTTGTTTGTTTGCGAATCTTCAGGCTTTTGTGGTTGTCATAGCAACCGGCTAGTGTTGGGCACTCTGCGGCATTTTCACAGACGAGCGACTCTTTGTTTAAATGAACTCTGGGCAGGAATGAGCTATTATCACACTTTGACTCCTCATTATAGCACACACACATGAATATACATGAGGGACGCTTCTGGCCAAAGGAGAGTAAATATCAGCGGACCGCTCACAATGGCGGCTATTCTTTGATAGGCTGCAGTTTTTGGCTAATCCACCTCAGGGTTGTGTCCATGCATGTGTGTATTGAGGCGTCTCTGCAGCATCAGTCTGCATGTTTACTGGATGCAATCTGGCTTCTTTTAAAAATTTTTTTTACATACTACCATCAAGCTGCGTGGCACATTCGCCTACACATACTCAACCTTGTGCATATGTGTGCTGAAGCAGCAGCCGAGGAAATAGATAAGTGTAATAAGATGACTGTGCTGAGTCGGCACTTTGCAGTAACAGCCTGCTTGAGTGTGTAGCTGGATGAAGGCTACACCTGAGAGACTGTCGCACTCCATCACAGCTGTTGGCGGGTGGAAAGAAAGCTTCCTCTCCGCTGCCAGAAGGAGGGCTTGTGTGGGACTGTGTGGTATGTTGCACATGTGCGTGTATGTTTGTGAGAAAAGCCCGCAGTCTGCATCGTCCTCGGCACAAGTTGGTCCAGTTTGTCCAGTGATCTCTCATTGAAGAGGAAGTTTTCTCCTCCTTTCTTTTTGATTTGCTCCTGCAGTGCATCTGCAAAAGAAAAAAGTCTTGGATGAAACGTTTCTCATCACACAAACTATACAGAATCGTCTGTACTCGTATATTTTAGTAGCTTTTGAGCAGCAGGAAAACCATGTCAGTGGTTTGGAAACTGGAAAGTCGACATCAAATGCAAAGCTTAAGTTTTCATTTATAATTAATTTGGTTTTAATACGTTTTTTTTAACTTAATTAATAATTAAGTTGCCTATTTATAAACGACTTTGAAACAACACTACACAGATTTCCAAATTACCCTGACTCATTTTGATGGCACACTGACGTTCGTTATGTTTATCCTCAAGGCCTCGTTTATTGACCTTGCATACGCACGTGTGTGCAAACAAACATTCCCATCCAAAGTATGGAATTTATCAGCTTGTGCGTTGGCAGATGCATCAATTTAAGAACATTTCTTACCATTTTTGTGCCCAAAACCCTGTGGTAGCACAGTAAAACTGCAATATTTTTGCATGTAGATATCAGATCTGAGCATTTGCATTCTTCATTTACTGTAATAATAATTCAATCGGTAAACTTTTGGAAAAAGATAAAGGGCTGACATGACACTTAAATCGTTTAAAATAAATAAATAAAAATGTGACTGGATAACTGATCACCATTGAATTACATAATCAAATGATATTTCCAAACTCTGCGCTCCTCTGTGAGCATCATCAATCAGCAGATCTGATCACTGATTTCTGTTCAGCTTTACAAAATAAAGTCCAACATCCAAGTGGAAGTTCTCTGTCCTCTAGTTGCAGATGGGTCCTCGCTGTGCAGCAATGTTTTGTAGGAAGAATTGGTTATATTCTGAATTGTTTCAGCTCTGCTTTAGAACTTATGTTTCTGATAAACCTTATCTTGCTTATGTCTCACTGTGGCCTTCAGCTGAGGTCTCTCCCAGAATGTCAGCGAGAATCATTGAGTTAACATGCACATTAAAATGTAAGCAAAGAACCACATGTAACTAAGTATCATCAGTTATACCAGTCAGGTCGGTTGCATTAGATACAAGTCTCAACCCAATATTTGCACACACTGAACAGCACATCCTGATCTTCCATGTCGTGGGCTTGCTGCTCACGTCTATGATATCTGGACAATTGTAACCAGTTGCATGTTAAGCTATTCCGTTGTATCAGGCAGTCTTCTGGCCTAAGAAAATAAAATGTCCTCAAATATTCAGTGCTATCAGCTACTGTAAGGTAGAGGGATATGATCTGTCTTCCTGATTGAAATAATTATATCCCCAAACGCGGAGTGGGATATTATGGTTTTGGCCCAGCCCCCACTGGCGACGGCGGATATCCTTCGTGTAAGTGCGATATCTCTAACTACTCAGTGTACCTGTTTACCTCCCCAAGAAGATGATCTACATTAAATTTCACAGTTATTGGATCTGTGGTTTCCCCACCAGGTGGCGCTTTATTCACGAAAGCGATTTTTGGCTATATCTCTGGAACCATTTGTCTCATTGACCTCAAATGGTGTGGAAATAAAAGGTCGTGACCTCAGGATGCATCCTGAGTTCAATGCTTCCACTCCAGGTGGAGCTTTGTGACTGAACATGTGTGTCTTTATATTATTGTCTATTAGAGGATTGGAGAATCGGAGGATTGGGGCGTTCGAGGATATACCCCTTGCTGTGGCTTCCGACAGGATAGGCCTTGTTTTAAATTTCTTTTTTGTGTGTGTATTTTGTTTGTTGGAGCTGAATAACTGAGTGCTGCTGTGTTGTTGTTGTTGTTAGGCAGTATCCTTCAGTGAGCTTTAGAGGAAAGACCATTGACTGTATAAATACTGGACAGCACATACCATCACGTGACCCATAGGTATTTGAAGAACGGATTTGAAGCCCATAGGCCGTCGCCATCTTAGTGTTTTGTCATTACCGGAAAATCCCAAAATGGATGAAAAGGTCACGATGGCGCCAGCAGGAAGTACGCAGCTGTAACCAGTGATGGCGCTGTAACACACATTAATCAAAAGGACACGCCTCTAAATTTAAGATTAA
The DNA here is from genome assembly GCA_037177515.1 of Pseudomugil tenellus. Classification (NCBI taxonomy): domain Eukaryota; kingdom Metazoa; phylum Chordata; class Actinopteri; order Atheriniformes; family Pseudomugilidae; genus Pseudomugil; species Pseudomugil tenellus. The sequence continues at coordinate 19,099,775 of JBAMHX010000022.1, forward strand.
AATAACATTGAAACCGAAGCGTTAGAAAAGAGTTTACTTGACGGTTAATTGGACCTATTAAACCGAAAAAAACTGTGAAATCTGACATTTCAACATGGGAGTCTATGGGCATTGCTCTCTATTGCAGCCACTCATCTAGCGGTGAGGGATGAACTGCAAGTATTTCAACTTCCGCATTGGCGTCACCATCGGCAGCCGGAGATTGCTGCCTAGGAAAGACACAGAATAGGGATTGAATGATGACCTTTGACCCATAGAGCAAACTCTCCTCTCCTGGCTGGCAACTCCCCCCCCACAGTCTCTTGTCCTTCCTTTGTTATAGAGAGAGCAGTGTGAGGCAGAAACGTCATATTGTTCCTGTCCATGACTCACTCTGAGCAGGATGAATGGAGCTGTGGCTGCTCTTATTCACCTATTAACCCTGTTAGCCTACCATGTGGACTCCCTTCTCTCTTTGTATACACATGCACCTTTTGGCAGACTGGTGACTGAAGGATCCAATTTGAGATCTTTGTTTTTTTATGACTTTTGCCTCAAAATTTGATTTTGAAATATTTAATTTTGAGTGAAAGAAACATGAGCAGTTAAATGATCTGATGGGTTGTAAACGTGGAAACCAATTAGGTGGATAAACTGGACATGATGCTGATGCGTTTTCACAGTCAGTCCTTGAGGACCGCTGTCGCGCAAGTTTTCCATGTCCCAACACGCCTGGCTTCCATTAAAGGATCCAACAGCCAACAGAGTTCTGCACAGTTACAGATTTAGTCAGGTGTGTTGGAGCAGGGATACACTGAATACCTCCAGTGTTGTTGGAGTCATCATGCAGATTGAGGACATTATTGGATGCAGGAGGTTCTGATGCAACCTGAATCAAATTTTATCTCGAAGTTGGATCAAAGACCTCCATGTGAAACTTTATTTTCACTTGCGTTACAGTACATTAAAAAATTATTCAACAGCATCAATAGAAATAGAAAATACTGATCAAAATGTAACACAACCCATTTATTTCTGCTAAAATAAGAGGTTGTTTTTATATGGATGTCTGAGCTCAAAAAGGAAAAATGTTTTGATTGCTTTTTGTGCATTGATCTGAACGGAAGTGATAGTATTAAATCAGTATGAGACAACGTCTCATCAGCCATGTTCACACTGAAGTTAAATGTGATCTGAATCAGAGTTTTAAAAAATGATCGATTTTGCTAAAATGTAACCAGTATCAGTATGTTATAGGTTTCTGACAGTATGAACAGCTGAGTCTGACATTTTGAGACCACTTTCGAATGTGGTACTGAATCTGATACATGTTGGGTTTTGTAGATGCGAATGCGGTCTGAACTGCCAGTTTCCATTCAATGCGACTGTGGGATCTTCCTGGAGCTCATGGAGATGGTCTCGCTAAGACACGATACATAACTCTGCAAACGTCACAAACTATAGCACAAACTGAGGATATAGTGATGCAAAACTGGTTAGCCAAGGTGCTAACCAGTTGGCCAAGGTGCTAACCAGTACAGCCCCACTCCTCACTTTCTCAGGGTGATGGGTCTGCTGAACAATGTAATGCGCTTTCAGGCTATTTGGTGAAAGTTATTTCTTGACATTCTAAAGTTTTGGAAGAACTCCAGCTGTCTGCAGACGAGTCACATTTTAAAAATTTGATGTGAATCAAAAGCAATTGTATTGAAACATTAAGGCCTGCAGAGTTAGATTCTCTGTCATTCAGGTCATTGTAATCCTAAGAGCTTTAATCGAAGGTGCCTTTCATCCAGGCAACTTATATTTGGAATCCAGAGGTGATACTGATTTTGATTCAGGAATCGAATATCATGTGGTGGCAGAATTTGTGATATCATCAAACATCAGATGATCATATCTCAATATGATCAATATAATCCTGAAATCTGTGATTTATGCCTCTCATTTCCACTAAATACTGGAGACATGGCTGTATTCCGAAAGGCGCCCGTCCGTTAAAACTAACTACGCTGCAGCACTTTAGTGAAGCCTTTTGTGTTGGCAGAGCACAGTCATGAAATAAAATTTCCTCCATTGACTCTGTTCCCAGAAAAATCATCCATATCTGTCTACAAATGGCCTGCAGGTCACATTTGCTTGTTGAATCTGTTAGTATTAGTTATTGCACTGATGTTAAACAACTTAATATGAATGCTGTATAGTGAGTTATATACTCATTTATAGACTATTTAAAATTTCTCAGAAATTTCTCAAAAATTTCCCGATACAGGGCTGGATCCTTTTTTGTACTAATACACAGCTAACATGTCTGTCTTCATTAACGTTGTCTGTGGGAACACCGCAGGTTTTCCTCTCACCATCATCAGTTTCTCTCCTTCCTCCCCCTCTGATGCTGAGAGAGATTTTGCTTGCCAGAAGCATGGAGCCACATAACAGCAGTCTGCAGAGCATTCAGACAGCAATTTGGGGGTTGGGGGGGGGGGGGGGGGGGGGGGGGGGGGGGGGGGGGGGGGGGGGGGGGGGGGGGGGGGGGGGGGGGG
>JBAMHX010000022.1:19102396-19116506 GCA_037177515.1 Pseudomugil tenellus
CTTTCGGGTTTGTTTTTCTTGCCGAAAGAAGGGGGCCACAAAACAACAGTCTGAAGAACGTTAAGAAAGAAGTTTGTCCCTTAACCCCCCCCCCCCCCCCCCCCCGTGCGCCTCCAAACTGAAACCAGCAGGACTCTGAATCTGATGCTGCTAGCTCCACTAGACCTTCACTGTCAATTCTACTTTTTTGAATGATAGTAATTTTGGGATGTAATAGCCATCTGGAGCTAATATCAGTTGATTGTGGTGCCAGAAATATGCAACGGAGCTCATACATCCGCTCTCATACTTACAGTTTACATCCTGTGGCCCTAGGGCAGCGTGCAGTTGTCTACTGGAATAGTGATAAAGTTACACCGTATCTAACGTAACCTGGGTAATTCTTCTTCTGACTGCAGTTTTTGGTAATTTCAAGCTCTGACTGTTATCAAACAACTCTTTCTGGTTTCTTCAGACTGTGTCAAGCGATGTGGTCTTTTTTATTACATCCTTTGTGTTAATGTGATAATTTTGACCATTTAGAGTTTTCATGTTTTGCAAATGGATAGATGTCATAGAGATTGGGTATGTTTGGGGATATACCCCTAGCCATAGCCTCCGACAGCGTCATTTCTAGTTCTTTGATGCTTTGGTGATGTCAGGTTGTGGTCAGTCCCTTTCAATGGGTAATGATGGATTTGTTTGTAAGAGTCATCTGTCTACAATCCCACTTTGCTGAAACACTACTTTCATAAACTGTTCAGACAAACTGAAATCATTTATCCAATGTCCAGCTAATTGTATAGTGCAATGTCATCAGGTGGAGCTGCATAACTGCGCTGTAAGCAGGTTGCATGACAGGTCTGTGAAGGGTGCATGTAAAATGAAACCCACATATGCAGGTGACACCGTAACCACCCTATGCAGGCCTCGGCAAAGATAAATCCAGACAGGCCAACGTAGCGAAATTTTTCGCCATGTTGGACAGAAACACAGACCAATCTCTAAACCAGTTCCAATCAACCAGGCTGTTGTTTGTCCCTCAAGATGCTTTTTTTCATGTGCTGCATTCGGGTGTACTAACTGACAAGGACAAAAGAACGACCTGTCCTTTTAAAGATTACTGGCAAACGTCGAGAGATGGCACAAATAGATTCTAGCTGTGAGACAGAGGACTGGGAGCCCAGCTCTACCAGCAGATTATGCAGTTAACACTTTATATCAGGTAGGATGTGGATTTCACATGTTAGCCAGGCTTCCTCTTAGCCAACCAAAATTAAACAATCCAGAAAATAAAAGTACCCTGGCAAACAGATATTGAACACATGCTACGTTCAGACAGCAGGACATAATGCTCAATCCGGATTATTTTGTGAAATCTGATTTATGTATATTTAAGTTCGTTCATATTTCCATTTAAATGAGGTATGTATGTTTTCTCCTGTATGAACGTTATGGTCACCAAAAGTGTCTTGCTTGATTAAAAGACCATGGTAAAGATATAAAAACATAAATTACGTCATGTTTACTTAAGTAAACATGACAGTAACAGCAGAGCATCTTGCTATTTTAAAGTTATTATCCAGTCGTATCCAGGACATTTTCAATAGCATCGTTTTAAGGAGATTATAAAAAAGGAGAGCCTGGTGGCTTTATGTGGAGCAGAGGCGGAAAAGTCTGTACAGAGAAAAGTGTGGAAAGTCGCAGCAGGAGTCGTGGGAGATGGATGCAAGCTTTATACATTAGTATGTGTGTACATGCTCGGCTAGCGGTGGTTATCACTGGATGCTTGTCATCCAATATGGTGGTATAAACAGTGACTTCACGTCCTCTATAATTTACTTTGCGCTTACAGGAAACTGTAGAAAATCTTTATATTTTATAAATCATTGGCTTCAGTTACATGATGTTTAATTCTAAATTAATGCAGAATGAAAATGTACTCCTTCAAATTTACATGGAAATAGTAATTCTGATTTTAAGGTTTATGTAGAAAAACTGTTTTTTTGCCTTTTACTTAATTCCGCTTTAGATTGGTAGGTGGGGAATCTTCTGATTGTAAGATGAAGCAGATGTAGCATACTTAACGTCTATGAGAAATAAACAAACTTCACTTCCTGCTTCGGATTTAAAATAAACTATAAAAGTTGAATTTATTTCATTGCATTTTGTTTTTTAACTTGGATGTTTACATGGTAATTTTTAATCTGTTTAAGGCATATTGAGCTTTTATTCAGAATTAAAGAGGAATTAAAACTCATGTAAACGTGACTAGCTCTTTTCACCCTGTTTCAGGAATGCTCTGTTTAAGCTCCTGCCATTTAAAGCCCCCTCTACTCTGATTGGTGATTTGATTGATCCAAAATGGTGTTGTGCAAAGACTTGGGATGTGTTCTGGTTTCTCAGTTAGGAGCAGACGCTTTGCAGGTCAAACCTCTACAATGCAGGTTTCTATTTACTCCGGTCTTGTTAACATTGTCACTAAAAGTTAAGCTCATTTGTTTTGCCTTCATGGATAAACAGTTTATTAAATATAATTTTAATTATATAAACTGACAAATGCAGTTGTGTTGTTTTTTGTATTTTTCTGTTCTTCCATGTTTGAAATGAATTGGGACAGGATCCAGTGTAGAAATGCAGACCAATCTGAAATGCTGGAAAGAAACAATTCTTCCTTTCCATTTGCCAGTTACTGAAGTACGGTATAGTACTTGCTGCTTGTGGAACCGCCTCTCCAGGTTTCCATTTTAACCTGCTCTTGGTGAATTTGTCTGGACAGCCGCAATGCCCTGATCCATCATGTATTCGGAGATCATTTGGGAGTGCGAGGAAGAGAAAGGTGTTAGCAGCTCGGCTTTCCTGGCACATGGACAAAAAGTGCTTTCCACAAGCATTTTCTGGGCCTCACGAGCCCCAGTGAAACCAACAAATGGATTTTACAGGAGAGAAATGACACTTTACCTCTCTGGGATACCCCCCTCCCACTCATTAGGCCAGCAAATCTTATTACAGCTCCAGTTTCTATTGCTGTGGATTGCGTTGTGAAAGGAAATGGTTAGATGCCTTCAAACTCCTCATGGGTCCTTTTACCATCTTAGCCGAACAGTTTGAAGGAAATGCTGGAATTATATTTTTTTAGGCATTTTTGGGAGTAATTTATCTCCCTGATTCTGGGCCTCCATCGGGACACGCACAGCTCAGAGCTGGAGGCTGAGGCTTGAGAAACTGGCTGCTGTGTTCAAAACCTTCCTGTGTCAGACATTCTGCCAGAAATGTCAGCCTTTCCTCGCTCCTCTCGGCTTGTCTGCCTGCCTGTGTGCTCGGATACGGCAGGGGCTTGCACTCATGAGTTGGCTTGTTTCAGTTAAAGGATTGTACTAATATGGAACTGGCAGAGAAGCAGGAAATATTTTCCTAACTGAGGTTGATTAATGGAGTGGAGGGAAGGGCGGGGGGTGAGGAGGGAGGCTGGGAGCAGTCTGAGAGGTGGGAAGGGAAGTTGGAAACATGAGAGAGGGCAGATTGTGGGATTTCTAAGGAAAGGGGCAGTATTTGAAAGGTTAACACCATTTTGGTTTTAAGCAGTATCTTGTGTTTTATGCTTTTCTACATATAATGCCAAAAACATTTGTGTTATTTTATTAAAGGTTAATTTTTCTGTTTTATTTAACTTAAAAATGAGCAAAAGTAGTTCCTTTTACAGTCCGTTTAGTACAGGGGTGTCCAGCTCCAGTGCTTGAGGGCCACAATCCTGCAGATTTTCCACGTATCCCAGTTCCATCACACCTGAGTCAAATCAGCCAGTCATTGTGCAAAACTTAACTGGCTGCTGGATCCGGCAGGGGCATTGAAACAGGAATAGATTGAAAACCTGCAGGACAGCGGCCCTCAAGGACCGACTTTGGACATCCCTGGTTTAGTCAGCTAAAAGGAATAGCATAAAAATAACCTTTGTGGGCTGGTTTATCAATGATGAACAGGTGTTCAAATATTAATAGATTTATCAAAGGTAGGGTGTCCTGACAGCATCAGTTATGCCATCATAGTAGGCTACTGCTGACCAATACATCACACCAACAAGAAGATCCAGTTGTTCAAACATAGAACTTGGTTGGATAGATTGATGGGTGGTGTCCTCAACCAATATAGCTGTGATGGTTTTGTGTTGTTCACATGTGAAGAAGGTAAAGGTAGGAATAAATGGCGGACCACTGGTCGGATCCAGCTTTTGGTCTGATAGCAGATTCTCGGGGCCAGATGTTGGAGATCATATCAGACAGTAAGGGGGTTGAAAAAACGGATAATTAACCCAACAGTTATCGGAGTGAACCGAAGTAGAGCTTTTTACGATGGATCAACAAGAGTCATTGACCATCATCTGCCTCTAAAATCTGTCTACTCCCCCCGTAGGAGTCTACAGCAGCACAATAGAAAAGGAACCTCTTTGTTCTCATCATCCCATCAGAATAAGGTGCAAAAACACACATCTGCAACTTCAGTCATGTGTGCAGTTTTTTCACTTTGCAGCTCTGAACAGATGTTTACAAAGAACTTTTATTTTTCCCTACAAGCACAAATCATTTTACTAATGCGCAAATAATTTTCTAAACATCCAACGAGCCTGAAGGTCCGGTTTGTGTCAGCCCCAGGGTGCTGAAGACCTGTGCAAAACTAATATGTTAAATTCAAAGCACCAAACATTAGCCCGACTCCACAAAAACTTCCTGTGATCAGGACACACGCCTTATTGTTGTGGTAGCCAACAAATTCCCCCCCTGTTTCCTCTAACAATTTTAACACAACTAAACCTGAGCTGTTATGCGAGAAGGTCAGTGCCTCCATAATCACCTGGTTTTCTGTCTAACAGAGGGTAGGCTGACACTTGCACGACTTTTGGCCACGATTTTGACGTGGCAAGTCGCGGAATTTTGGGGTCACGAACCAGGAAGCTCCTGCACTGTCACTGCACTGTGAACGTCAAGTTCACGCATAGTTCACGAATAGTTCTCGAATAGTTCATGAATGTGTTCCCATTAGTGTCTGTATTGGCACGATGAGTTCATGCATAGGTTGCGCATAGTTTACGCACTTCCCGCATTGGCACGAAGAGTTTGCGCAATTCGGACGGTGTTGTTCCAACTTGGGCATCCCGTATAAAAAGAGAGTGAAAGAGAGAACATGCTGAATGCCAGAGACACAGTCATTGCAGAGAAGAGAAGATGTCTATATCTGGCACGCATCCTCCTGCATCGTTTCAATGACTTCACGACGTACAGTTGCCATTATGAAATTGTGCAGCCCCTCAAAGTTTGGTCTGGGGAGCTTCCTTAAAGGAATAACATGCCATTTTAGAAATAAGTTGTTTTGTAATTTAAATATGAGCATTTGTTTTCCTACTGTGAATCCAAAGAGAGTAGCAGGTTAGATTAGATATGAGACTGCCTCATAACTCTTCTGCTTTGCTCTTAAATTCTCAAGAAAAATGTTTTCAGCAAGTTTGTATGAGAGTGGCTTTCTGTCTAACTCTTTTAATATATCATTTTATTTGGGTCCCCTTTTCATTACCAGTAACAGCACTAAGAACCGTATCCATTCCGGCTAGCACTCAGATAAAACAGAACTGTGCCTTCAGTCGTTGCCACAGGAAAAGCATTAACTTTAATGCCGATGGGCAGCGTTCCCCAAAGCTGATGCATAGCAGATTCCTTCCTCTCTCGACCCCTGTTGTTTTTACAGCCTGCCTCAGTTCTGGGAGGCTGAGCCCAGAGAGAGAGAGAGAGAAGAGGAGGAGACAGACGAGCAGAGTGAGTGGTGGGGAGTTGAAAATTTACGACCCTCCAGTTTACGCCATGGACACGATCACTCAGCCAGTCGTGCTTTCCTCTTGTTTCGTTACACGACATGTTGCCGAAGCTGAAACAGATTGTGTGTAAGCTGCAGCGCGGAAAAACAATTTTCCTTGTCAGCAACGGCTCTGCAGGACTCTGCAGCAGACATGTTAACAGCTCGCAGAGATTCACAGCACATGCTGTACTCACACAAGCCGTACGAGGACAACACTTTCACACATGGAGTTCACAGGCATCATGCGACACACACCACTCGCAGCTGCAGAGGAGACATAGAGACTAACAGTCCCACTAATGGCAGCTTTGGTAAACTACAGTGTCATCTGGGACTTTAAATGGAACTGAGTCGTCATTTTTTCCACATTTATTTTCACCCAGTGTGAAACGCAAAATGTTTGCCATGAAAAAGGTCCGCATCGTAAAAGTGTTAGTCCTTTGACATAGAGTTTGTCAGAAAACGTTAATGATAGTGAGTTAGCTACTCAGTGTCCCGCTTTAGCTAGCTGTAAACATACAGAGTCGCTGCATGGTGAAAACCCGAGACCTGCAATCCTGATGCAGCTGATCGAAACTCTTGCTGGGGTGCATTTCTGTTCACTCCCACCGCGGTGCACCACAGATGTGATGATGTTGTGCTACAGTCAACACATGAAGACTATGTTACTATGTTGTTACTGTGGTAACAACCATTTTGGTTTGGTGTAGTCATAGACTGTATATAATTGACAGACAAAGTGTCTGTGATGTCACCCATAGGTTCCTGAAGAGCTGATTTGAAGCCCATAGGCGGGTCCTACCGTCGCCATCTTGGTGTTTTGTCATCCAAAAATCGATGAAAAGGTGGAGCTGAGACGGCTCCATCACCTTGGGGCCGACAGGAAGCATTCAGCTGCAACCAGTGATAGCGCTGAGAGCCTTTCTGACATGTCAAGCAAAAGGACACGCCCCTAAATTTAAGATTAAAATAACATCCAAATGGAGGCGTTAGAACAAACGTCTTTCCTTTTGTCTTGTTTTTCTTGCCTTTTTTCTGTCCCCTCCGGTCGTCTCCAGCAGTACATGGATACTCTGTCGAACTAAAATAAATAAAGATTATCCTGACAGAGTAAATTTGCTCAGCATGACACAGCTGACAGATTCTCATTCTACCTCAATCAACCCCCCGTTTTCATGACGGTAAATTTGACCTATTAAACCTAAAGCGTTTTATTTAATCAGGCTGTAAACGTGTTTATTTCAGCTGTGAAACCGGACATTTTAACATGGGAGTCTATGGGGATTGCTCTCTATTGGAGCCAGAAAGGTTCATGTGATGCTGCAGGTGGCTGCCAACCTGGACTGTGTGCTGGTGCCAACACTCCTCCGTGACCCGAAGAACTTAGGGAACTGCAGGAGGGTCAGCTAATTCTTCTCAGGAGGAGGAGGAGGCCTGTCCAGCGCAGCCAAACTCCTCCTTCCAGCACATTTAACAAGCTCACATTCCTTCTGTGAACTTTTAGCCATTTCACAACTCAGCTCTTTGCAGGTTGACTCGGACAGTTTAGACATTTTCATCGGCCTGGCCAATTATTTCTTCTTCTCCAGTGGCACACACTCTTTGTGGCTTAAACACTACATGAATTTTTTTTCTTTTCTAAGAAGCAGTTTGTATTAATCTACTTGAGATAAGATGTGTGTTCATTTCCCAAAAGCACTTAAAAGTTGTCGGTTTGAAAGCTGTTTGGTGGGAAAGTGAGCCTTTTTTAAAGAGGGAAAGGAAATAAAGGGGCTGACACATGTCAAGGAAAAATAAAACGTACAGCATGAGAATCTAAACGCGCAGAGTTTGCAATTACCCGTATCGTAACACTCTGATTAAATTGTAGTGTTTACACTGGCTGCTGACGCCACAGGTCTGCCTCAGTAGTTTAACATCCTTGGCATGCTCCTAATGGACTATTGATTAGGGTAATTTGAAGTACCTCTTTGCCTTTTGGAGCCTGATTTAAGTCATGAGTAATTTAGGAGGAAAACAATATCTCGTGAACTGAGGGTGTGTCAGCTGTTTTTGCACGTAATTCTTCAGCTCTGGTCTTTTTCTGGCAGTTCTGCCCTTGAAGATAACACACTATAATCTTTCCCTTCCCCTCTACAGTATCCACAAAGCGTCCTTAAGCATTTTGGCTTGTTGAAACTCCACCACATGGCAGCAAACACGCATATCTGCATCCCAGCTCCTTCACCATCAAGTTTATTGATAGCTGTGCAAACCTCACACCACTCCTTTTTAACAGTGATCTCATCTCGGAGGTTTCCCAAAGGTCTCAGAAGCCAGTTCGTTAGTGACTTAAGCAGCTTTTGGAAGACAGTGCTGGCTCTCACGCAGGTCTCCCCTCTGCTCCTCCCTTCCTAGTGGAAACAGAGTACTGGGTGTTTTCTGCCTTAGGTGTAATTAACCCAGGAACTTGTAAAGAAGGGATCGCAACGGGGTGCACGGCGGCCTGCTCATTGTGCCAGCTCCTGTTGGGCGGCTGAGATCCTGCTCCAGATGTTTTCCATTAGCTTGTTTTTGTGCCAGCAATGCCAGTGAATCTGAGGCTTGCTTCACCTACTGCAGTACAAAGCTCCACTGTGCTGCTGATGGATGAAATGACTAAATAAGGACAGAGCTCAAGCTTGTTAGCATCTCAAGAAAAGGTGTAAGGGTGCGAGAATGCGAATAAATCACCACAGATCACATTTTCTGGGTGTTAGCAGGAAAACTCCCTGGCACCTCTGTAACAGGTATCCCATTCACCGGCGTGTAAAGCAGAGTTTAATAGGCAGTGTGGTCCCGGAGATCTTTGTCAGTCGAGACTGAAATGAATGTGTGCTTTGGAACGTTGCCACTGTCAGCAGATTGTAAGATTTAATAAGCCTACAATTCAAACATAAAGAAACTAAGCACACATAAACACCTGGGTGGCTCCTGCTGGAATTGGCAGTACAGCACCGGCACATTCTGTGTGCTTGGTAGTAGGTTAGCTGTCCGTCTGTGCGGAAACTGATGGTTTGTCTTTTTTTTCCCCCTCCTTTTTCCTGTAGACATTCACAGCTTGGTGCAACTCCCACCTGAGGAAAGCAGGCACGCAGATCGAGAACATCGAGGAGGACTTTCGGGATGGACTGAAACTCATGCTGCTGCTGGAGGTCATCTCAGGTAAGGAGCTGTTGGGTGACGGAATGGGCTGGATGAAAGCAGTGATGTCTGGCGACGGGAAAGTTTATTCCTCTGGGTCGAGTCATGGACTTCCCTCTCCCCAGTTGCTTCTCATAGCTCATCTCTCAAGGCATTCTCCTCCCAGTGGAACATATCTGGAAAACCTCATCCAGGAGGCATCCTAGCCAGATCCCCGATCCTCCTGATCTGGCGCCTCTCAATGCGAAGGAGCAGCTATTCTGTCTCTAAGGGAGAGATTGGCCACCCTGCGATGAAACTCATTTTAGCTGCACTACAAAAACTGGCTCTAAAAAATAAGAAAAAAACCTACAAAAATTAAGTAAGTTTTCCTTGAAATAAGTTAAAATTTCTTGTTCTGTTGGCAGATAATTTATCTTATTTCAAGGAACATTAACCTGTCAAGTATTCAGACAAGTAAAAAAATCTTTAAAAACCTACTAAGTAAGAATAATTATCTTGCGTTTAAAATGTTTAATCTTACTTAAATTTGAGTTTTTCCAGTGTGCTTGTATTATTGACAATCTCGGTGCTTTGGTCATTACCCAAAAAGACTTTGATTTATGAAAATAGTTAAATGCTGAGGGTTAGATGAGAAGATGTAGAATACTGCCTATTAAGAAAGCTTAATGGGATGTAAATAACAAAATGTGACTTAAATTCCTTCTAATTTCAGAAGTCTGACAAGAAGACGAGCTGCAATTTTTGTTTGAAAACATAATGTGTGTAATATGATTTCACACACAGGTGGGATTCTGTTGGCTTGGTTTGGTTCAGTGAAGCCGGATTTCCTTATGTTTAAGCAACATTACTACTCTGTCCTTTAATGTCCTCTTTTTGTTATTTTTGTGGAGAAGAAAAAACAATCAGATTAAGAAAGGAGTCACGATTAGGTGGTACAAAAATTTTAACATTTTAAGGGCAGCTTTAATAGATATTTATAAATAACCATTAAAGCTCAGATCAGAGTAATGAAGGGATCAGTGTTATTAAAATCGCCCCCTTGAGCACATTTTAAGTAACTTTGAATGGATGGTGCTTAAGCCAGTTATTTTTACTAAATTACAGCCATTTATGATTAAGCCCATACCTCCATCATGTTACCACCATAACAACGTTATATGTACGAAAACTAAAACAAGTGAATGAAAGCTCTTCAGTAGAATCTTAATCAAAAGCATGATGTCAGGTTTATAGATGGAGGTTATTGGTTGCAGAGAAAGAAACTTTTAATAGTGATGGTAATGTACATTTAGCAAAAAGGAAAGAAAAGTATGAAACAAATCTATTGGATGCGAGGTAACAGCGTGTTGTGCAGCCATCATATGAAAACCTTTAGGTAATCACAACTGATACACAAAGATAATTAAGAGGTTTTGGAAATTAGTATTCAAATATTTACTTTTCATATTTTGCCTTTTTATCCTGTGTTGTCAGGCGAACGTTTGGCCAAACCAGAGAGAGGCAAAATGAGAGTTCATAAGATCTCCAACGTAAACAAAGCGCTTAACTTCATCGCCAGTAAAGGAGTGAAGCTGGTTTCTATTGGAGCAGAAGGTAAGTGATGTCATCGGACTGACTTGCAGCCTCATTTGCCAATTAACTCAAAAATACTCGTCCTTCTTGATATTTGTCTGCTCTTCACATCATCACCTATCGATTTTTAATCAGCTGAGTTGATTAAGACGGAGATACTTCTGCATAACCTAACTAAAGACCTTCTCACTCTGGCTCAGTGTCTCTCTTTCTCACTCTCTGTCTCTCTCGCCCTCTCTTTCCCTTACTCTGTCCATTTCTGTCCCTTTCTGTATGTCTGTCTCTACGTATCTTGCTCTGTCTCTCTCTCCCTCTCTGTCGTTACCATGGCAGGGCCGCTGGCTGCTTTGCACTTTAATGAGATCCTTATTCCACCGTGTCCTGGTAGCAGTTGTGCTTTCGGTGCATTTTCTGAGAGTAGATCTCAGGATCAGCATTTCCCCCCAGGACCCGATGCTGCTCATTGTTCAGCACAAATAACACAGGGATGTCCGTCCTCCCCCCATCAGAGCGTAAACAGGTCTTTAGCAGAATAAATGCATCTAAATATCTGTTTTTCTTTTACACATTTTGTTATTTTCAGACCTGGCATAGACATCGTCTTACAGACAGTAGATTTTCTGTAGTTTATCTCAAAATATTTAAGGTTAGCAGGCATGCAAATAGTTTTGGCTTTTACATTCTGTTCTTTAAGGTGTCGGATACAGACTATAGAGATTCATGCTGGCGCAATATACTGAATATAAGCAGAAGTTTTATTGGTGATGTTTAAAAACATGTTCTGGTTAATCTGGATGACCCAGACCTTCACTTTGTCCTGAGAGTTAAGATGACATAAAAACTGTTGATAAATTGTGCTTGGTGCTCTGTGATTACATACAAACAAACCAGAACTGTCAGGCCTCAAGAGCTCTGAAAAAAGATATTTTTCATTAATTTATTTCTTAATAAACGTCTTGAACTATGAACTTGAAATATGAACACTTATAGTTTACTTACAGTCTGGTTATTATTTTGCTTAGAGTAAAATTTACTCCCAGAGACACCAGTAAGTCATTTGAGTTTTCTGGTTTGGCCAGCAAATCGTATCAACCTGAAGACGTTATCTTGCAGGATCTGAGCTTATTGTTCTTTTAACGCAGCTGAAGCAATCGCAACTCTACAAACATGACCATCATTGATTAAACCACAAACATAAAACAAATCCTGACTCTGCTGCCATAATATACAGAAACCAAAGTGTTTGTAGAGATTACACACAGGTCTGACTTTCACCTGTCTTGCCAACACATAATAAGGTTAACTTATTATGTTAACTCCTGGTAGCAGCTCATCCTTACCTCTTTATCTCTAAAGTTTCCAAAACCAGCCTTGGACTGCAGTTATAGTCTCTTATATGTAAAACAAACTGTAAAACAAAGCTGTTTAAGGCTGTTTTCTGTCTGCACGGATTCTGAATTTAAACTTTGTATTTCTACGATTTGAATTGGAGTATAAGCCTCTAAAGTCATATTGTTCCATATCTGTCTGAACCGAATGATGATGATGATCATAATAATACATTTTATTCATGGGTGCCTTCTTTCACTCAGGGTCACCTTACAGTAACAATCTGTAAGGCCACCCTGAATGAAGGCAAAAGATAAAAATACATAAAATTACATAACGCAATGATTACAGCAGTGTGGATGTTACAATGAATATGCCAGTTTGAACAGATGTGACTTGAACAGGTGTATTGAATCAGAGTCGTGGAGGTCAGGAGGATGTGAGTTCGAAAGATGATGAGCAGAGCAGCTGAAAGCTTTGCTTGTCATGGTCACAAGGCGAGCGGGAGGGACAGTACATTGTATGGAGGGGGATCTGAGGAAACGGGCTGGTTTGGAGTCTTAAAGGAGGTCAGAAAGGTACGCAGAGCCGAGGTTGTGGATGGCCTTAAAGGTGAACAGCAATATTTTGTCGTGAATGCAGTGGGTGACGGGTAGGAGCTAAAATATGCCGAACAGATTTTGTTGTTGAAATGTGATTTTAAATCAGAGTAATGTTAAGATGACAGACTCTTTATCTGAGGGAAGGGAGAGATGGAAGAGTCATCAGTGGAAATGCAGAATCTGATGTGGAGAGTTTGGATTTAGTGCCAAATAATAACATTTCTGTTCTATTGCAGTTTAATTTAAGAAAATTTGAGCTGAACCAGGACTTTTATCTCATGAAGACAATCTGTGAGATGAAGATGTATATAGTGGTTTTGGAAAATATAAACGAGAGGGAGGGGGTAGATGATGAATAGGAAGGGTACCAGGACGGAGCCCTGGGGCACACCTGTGGTGAGTAGGAGTGACTGGGAGGTTAATGTTTTCAGCTGGATGAATTAAGTGCGACTGAAGATGTATGATTTCAACCAGTTTAGGGGTGGGGTTGGTGATGCCAATGGAGGAGAGTCTAGCCAGGAGGATGGAGTGGTAGATAGTATCAAAGGCCGCAGTCAGATCAAGGAGGATGAGAATAGATAACAAACCAGAGTCAGCTGCTAGGAGATAGTTGATTTTAAGTATTGCTGTATCAGTGCTGTGGAGTGAATGAAAATGTTTATGTTCATACAGATTATTATGGGATAGATGGGTTTGGAGCTGAGAGAGTTGATGGATATTCTGGATTTTGGACATAAAGAATGAAATCAAACTGTTTCAAAATGCAGATGAGGCCATGTGTGGTAGAAGGGAGTCAGGTGGATGAGTGATAGTGTTCAGGAGAAAGAATAGAGTCTTGGTGTTGCCTTCATTAGAATTAATTAAACTGGTGTAGCAGGTGGAATTGGTGAGTTTGCAGCACTCCCTATAAAGCGTAATGTGGTTTTTATACATTTCCTGATGAATAGTTAGACCACATTTCCTGTAGAAGCGTTCCAGTTGGCATCGAGTTGAGTTGCCTGAAAGCTGGAGTAAACCAGGGTGAAAAGTGGGCGGAAGTCTCCAAGATTCTGGAGACTGTTATCGTAATGTGAGACAAGTTCATCACGACGAAAGAAACTGTCGGGGTGGGGTAGAGAGTTGATGCCACAGGTCATAGAAGTGCAGTTCTTATCATACCACACAATGTCATGTTTCTTTACTTTCTCAGTAGGTATTTAGAATTCAAATGAACCAGTATTTTTCCTGATATCAACATTGTGTCTTATCTATAGTTGACACTAGTTATTGAATAAAATTATATCAGTTGCTCGTTTAGCATTCCTTACAGAGCTGACAGCAAAAAAATAAAAGGTCATGAGAAGGTTCTTGGATGCAATGGATCATGGTGACCGGGGCCTCTCATCTCGGTAGTGGACATAATTTAAAATATTGCTTCATTCTATCCCAGTCTTGTCATTCATAGGCAGAAAATTACTTTAATTTGCTGCACTTTGCTGTGTTCATACATTATATTCTTTTAAACAAAAGCAAAGTGACTACTTAAAATGTTGGCTGCTTTCAGAAACAAACTGCTTCTGAGAGAGTGACATATTATATAATGTATAATGTTATTTATTTATTTATATATATATATATAT
>JBAMHX010000022.1:19116606-19152775 GCA_037177515.1 Pseudomugil tenellus
ATATTATATAATGTATAATGTTATTTATTTATTTATATATATATATATATATAACATTTCTGCTGAATTTTCCTGGATTAAAGAAATCAGTCAGTTGACAATTTTTTCCTTTTGTTAATGCATTACATTGCATCGATTCTGGATAAGAATAAAGTTAATTTCTTTATAAAACGTTTAAAACAAGTGTCAACGTATGAAACTGTCTTCAATTACATAAAGCTAAAGAATTTCATAAAGCTAAAGAATCACAAATATAAAAATAAGATTTTCACAAAATGAGTTGTTTTCTGGTGTCATAACTAAATTATTGGTAAATCTATTAAAGAACATATAGGAGCAAGTATCTTATGAGATTAGCATTTAGATATCAACCACTAATTAATCATCTTAAATTTTACAGACTAAAGCCTAAAAGTTGAGTAGTCAATAAAAAAAAATTTAATTTAAACTCAAATTTCTTTTCACTTGATCAAAAGTTTAAGACCATTACTTTAAAATGTCCAAATGTGCACAAAGATCTTTTGTTCTGGGCAGCCTAATAACAAGAAGACAACATCTGTAAGAGAAGTGCTTCAAGAACCAAAAAGGTCTTCAAAGGCCACGTCTCCTTCCACACCAAACTTACCAGTTTGGACTTTGCAAGGGACCAGAAAACCTGGCACTGACAGATGGAGTAAATTTTTAATCTATGACGATTTAACAAGACAAGATGATGTTTTCTACACTATGCAGTGGAGGAAGCTCCACCGTGGTCTGGTGCTTTTTCCTTTAAATTGAACTATGTTTTAAGTTGTGCAAAGCATCAAGCTGCTGCTGGCTATGTAGCGATGTTGCAGCGACTTGCCCTCTTGACTAAGGGTTCTCGTCTGCGTGGTAATGGCTGCGTCTTCCAGCAGGACAAAGCTGCAGCGCACAATGCCCGTCTCACCAAGGACTTCTTCCAGGACAGCAATGTCACTTGTTTGGATCATCCCTGTTTTAAATTACATTAAGAATGTTTGAGGGTGGATCGACCGCAAGGGAAGTTGTTAAAAACAGAGGTTGGTTCCAGGTAATGGACTGTCTTAATAATGCCATCTTGGAACAACATTCCCACCGTCATCCTATTATCGAGTTTACCTCAATGGATTTGAAGTAATCCACAAAAATGGTGGAGTTCTTACTGAGTCAGTTTGAAATATTGGTCTGAAATATTTCATCATGATATTTGATTTGAAAAGTCTGTTTGAGTTTAAATACAGTTCTCTTTCATAGCATTCGTTTCGTGTCTCACTATGGGAACGCTCTGCGCGTGACCACATCAGAGTCACTTAATACACTCTCCCAGCCAGGATATGCTGGAGCGTGTCTGCGAGTGCCAGACGGGTCGAAGACCCTCTTTCCTACAAAAGGGGTTGGCGCTACGTAGGCAGGTCATTCAAAAACCTCTTCTCGCTACGAGCAGAAGTACCTTATCTCTCTAGGCTGGCTATCGCCATCGGGACCTAGTTTAACTGCCCACAAACGCGAGTGCAAGCTCCATTGCCAGGCACTTTGCCTTGGGACGGAACAGTAGTTCGAAGAGAGAAAATTACTACCACCAGCCTGTTGTAAAACAGCTGCGTGAGAAGCTAACCGAGAAGCTACACTTACCGTTAGCCATTCTGAGTATTAATACTCCTGGTAGAAATGCCCTAAAACTAGCTAAGGTAGCAATACCTTGCCCAACTCTAACGCTAACCTTCCAGGCAACCGTTAGGGAAAGTGAGTAGCATTACTCCCGCTGTGAGGGCCACTTACCGGGAAGCAGCAACGCTACCCCCGCCTAGCCACACCAGGCTAACGCAGTCGTAACCGACCACATCGCCCCACAGGCACACTGCCCTGCAGACAGTATGGATACAACACCAGTACCTACTCAAGCAGAGGGAAAACCACAGACGCGGTCCTGCCCCAATGGGAATAAAATTTTAACCTGAATTTAAACTAAATTTTAACCACACCTCCAGTGTGTTATGTGTCTGGGTCTGAAACACGCCCAAGCAGCCCTTCAGTCTTCGGATGTGTGCTCACACTGTAGCCGCTTCTCCTTCAAGCTGCTTCGTCGCCGTCTGGCCCGTCAGACGAACCAGTCCGGCAGCAACCCAATGTTTGCTCCAGCGGCTGCAAACCAGGACCCTCCGGACCACGCAGTAATGCTGGTTCCGGATGCATAATCTGGGGCGAAATGCTCGATGCTGTTGATCCGTTACCACTGGACCCAGTCGATCATGGCCCCACGGCTGGTCCAGTGGACTTTCTTATGGCAGAAGAAGAGGCCTTGGATACAAGTTCCGAGCTTCTCATTTCCGACGATTTCCCGACCCTACCAGCCTCTAGCCTGGCTGCAAAGCAGCAGAGCTCCAGTCAGATCGGTGAGGGAGTCTCATCTTCGCCCGCTTTGGATTCTGATCTACAGCACGTGTGCAAACGCGCTGCAGCCAAACTGGACATCCAGTTGCTAGCCACTCCCGTTATGATGGGAAGAAGCTGCCGAAAGCCAGACGGACCGGGAAGCAGCTTCTACCGTTCTTCCCTGAACTGTTAGAGGATCTTGCTGCCTCTTGGCGGAGCAAGCCCTACAGGGAAAAACACCCAGTGAGCTCTGTGCTAGACTGTGAGGGAATGGAAAAGCCAATCCTGGCTGAAAGAATGTAATAAGTGCTTCTGATGAGGTCACGCGCAGAGCGTTCCTATAGTGAGACACTCACTCATGCTACTCAGAGAACCAGGGTTACGCAAGTAACATAATTTTTTCGATCAGCCTCTTGTTCCTATTTGTTCTCTTTGTAACCAGTTTGCTCCAAAATACAATCTCCTGTTGTAAAATGCAAAGCAGCGCATGTTTTTTTTTTTCTAGCACATTTTTTAAAATATTAATAAGACAAACATTAACTGTCTTGTCCAGTTTGCTGTAAGAGTGTCTAAGCCAGACAAGCATTCCAGACAGATTAGCTGCCTGGAATCCTGGAATCCCCTCCTGGTCATCCATCCCAGCTCCCTGCTAGCTGTGGTATTGGCAGTGGAGGCGGGACGGGAATAGTTGAAGGCACAGGGCTAAACAGCTGATCAGGGGGGCTTGATATGGGTTAGGGATGAAAGAGAGAGACGGGAGGGGGGGTTACAGTTTCAAATGGGAATTAACTGGATTTATGTTCCTCCCCTAGGTGGATCCGTCATGTTCATTAGAGTTAATCTCAACATGATCTGCATGTGTCACCCTGAACCAGAGAGCTAGAGTTTTTTCTGCCTCCTAATTCGATCTGAGCACTCTTTCACACCACGTTACATATCCAGATATCAGACTGGCATCTCGTAGTCCACGCTTGTCCGTCACATCTGAGCTGCCGTGCTCCAAGCCTTATTGGATTAGAGGGAGAAACGAACGATTATTGAAGGCAGACTTACAGGGTGACCTGCTGAAGGGGGATTTTCATTATCGACAACGTTGAGATGGCTGGATGCGGGCTGTTCATTCACAGCCTTCATCTGCAGCCACATTAACATCCGATCAGATGACTGAATCATTGTACTTAGCTGCCTTTTCAGCAGCCTTTTACTTTAATTATCAGTCGGTTTTTCTGCCATTTAACAGCCTTTTCTGGACATGTTAAAAAAAATTCCAGATCTTTATACATGGTTGTAATTTTCCATTTTAAACAATTTGTTCTTTTGTCTTTGTAACATTTTTTTTTTTTAAAGCTTTTAAAACTGACCTAGTGAGTTATCTAAAATAAAGGAGACATTTTCTAAAGAAAGCTAAATGAGCCAAATTCTGCAATTCATAATGAGCAGCAATACGTCACCTGCAGAGATGTAATGGAGGTGAGCAGCTCTGCAGATGACATATGAACAATGTGCTGTTTTATGAATAAAAATGCAGCCCGTTTTTTCTCCTTAAGCAACCAGAACTCTGCGAATTAGCGAGGGGTCGCAAACAAAATACACTAATGTTTAGCTGCAGGTTTTTACTAACCACATGGACATGCTTGTTTATTTAATTGAACTAATTTGTTTCTAAGCCTGGGAATAACCCTGCTGTTGTTGCTGAAAATATGTGCACTGGGCTGATTAGCTCTTATGAAAGAGAGAGAGAGAGTTTATCTACCTCACTTTTTTATACACTCTTAGATGATTATCAAAAGACTACAGCCTTTTAAATTTCCCTTTATTTTTATCTGCAGGACTACAAATCACAAACCTTAAGCTTCAGTTTACAAAAACATCAACATAAAAGAAAAGAGTTTGTAAAGTAAGAAATGGATGACTAAAAAATGAGAGTAGATTAAATTAAATTTAATGACTTATAAATGGATAAGATGAATTAATATAAAAAATTGAATGAATAAATAAACATAGACACATATTTTAACAAAGAAAAAAGTTTAAAAGAGTTTAAAACTAAACCCAACACATTGTTGTCTTAAAGTTAGTTATAATATATCTGTCAATACAGTGCTTTTAAATTGCTGATCATCATTTGACTGCTTTTATTTATTGGTAAAGATAGTTTCAGTGTGCTGTGATAAATAAAATGGAGGATGCTACACATAGTGATGCATCATGATGCAACAGCATAAAATAGCTGCACTTAATTTAAAACAAATGTAATTTATCAATATTTTTTCTTTTATTTACATGCTATTTTTCTACATCGCCCTTCCCTGTTATAAATGGATGTCTTTCATCAGTAAGTAATTTTCTTAACCACTTAAATCAATTAAGGGTTGCAGGGAAGGTGGAGCCTATTCCAGCAATCACTGGGCGAGAGGCGGCGTACATCCTGGACAGATCGCCAGCCTATCACAGGGCCAACACCGAAGGACAAACAACCACTCACTCTCACATAAGGCGAATTTAGAGACAAATTAACCTAGCACACGTGTCTTTGGATGGGAGGAAGCCAGAGTTCCTGGAGAGAACACACATTAACACGGGGAGAACATGCAAACCACACAGAAAGGCCACTGTCTGGACCTCCCCCACAGTCGAGGCTCGAACCAACAACCCTGTTGCTGTGATGCCATAGTGTTAACCGCTACTTTGTAAATTGATCTTAAAAGTCTCAATTCTCTGATTTTGTTTCAGAAATTGTAGATGGTAACGCTAAGATGACCCTGGGAATGATCTGGACCATAATCCTTCGCTTTGCTATCCAAGATATTTCCGTGGAAGGTAATCAGTGTGTTTCTGTTAATTTCTTTTGCTTTTTGTGGACTGAATACATGTGAAGCTTATCTAGTCAGAAGTGGGTTAAAAATGGGTCCAGGATTCTGTTTTTCACATTTTATGGGTCGACGTAAGAATGCCTGGAGGCTTATCTCAGTGGTGGGGTCTCACAGATTTTGCAGTTAAACTTTTCTTTGACACAGCATTTAGACCTTTGCTGTGCATCATATTAGATTAAAAACACACGCAATACACATAAAATAATGCACATTGAACTGAAAATGAATGTTGAAAAGGGAGATCTTTTTATATAAATGAAGGCTGAAGCGTTTAGAAAATGATCCATCCATTAGAGTGTAATTCCCTCTACATGCTAACTGTGATCAGTTTAGTTGTTCAGCCTGAATTTCCAAGTGGATCACTGAATATTTTACTCTTCTGTAAGGGAATGGCACAATACCGAACAGCTCTTTGTCCACGAACACCACTTCTTTATCCAGTGGAAACAAGAGAGCATGAAATAGCAGTCACACATGCTTTCCATTCACCTCACCGGTGCCTAATCCACTACTAAACAGGGATTAGTTGAATCAGTCACAGTAAAAAGTAGAGAGAGTTCCTCCAACTTCACAATGATTCCTTCTCCACTACTACAGAGACATCTGCCAAAGAAGGTCTCCTGCTGTGGTGCCAAAGGAAGACGGCACCCTACAAGAATGTCAACATCCAAAACTTTCACATCAGGTAAGCCCATCGGGTGCACACCATCAGTAGCAAGTAGACACACAGACATGAGGAAGTCGACAGAAGCAGGGAATTTGTGTGCTTAAAAAAATAATCCATTAGAGTTTACATTTAAGGTGTTCCTGAAAGGTTTTTATTGTTCCAGTTGGCGCTGGCCTTCACTCGTCATTCTCAGCAGCAGCAAACTGGTTTTCTCTGAGTCATAAACACATGAATATGAAGTTTAATCAGATTAAAAATCCAGTAAAATAAGCAAACAATATGTAGAAAATGAAAGTAGCCAAAAGATTTCTCCAAACTTTCCTGTTATGAACTCATGAGGTTTAACTTGGTTTAACTTTGATTCTGTTCAAACATCAGGAGCAGCTGGTGTGTGCTACCAGTTCAGGACTGCTGGGGGGCTTACTCTGCCTTTTTCTTTGAGTGGAAACATTTGTCCATGATGCCATTGTGAAGAGCAAACTCAGAAGCTAAAAATACTAACATGTGTGTGCATGTGTGTGTGTGCGCACAGTTTTTGTTTTTTTGTGCTGGACTCTTCTAGTTTCTGGATCCAGATTTCAGCTCTGCTGTTTCATCAGCCTGAGATATTCTGCTTCTCAGTCTTCCAGTATATTTCTTTTTGCTGAAGCGCCGTCTCAGCTCTACTACTAAATGTTGGCATCGCTGAGTTAAATTTGGGCCAAAAAAAACCAAAGAGAAAGCTCGCAGAGTTCATTTCAGATTTGCGTTTAGGCGCCCGGTGGCTTTTTCTCCGTAGATGTTTCCGATATTTTCCTGAAGCTTGAAATTCAAATTTCATTAGGGTTGTTTGGAAATTAAATTTTGTGAGGACCAGGAATATATGAACATGTAATTTCCAAAATTGCTCCTGACATGTATGAGATGAGAGCGGAGACCTCAGACAGCGCTGACGTCGAACAGAGCAGGTCTTAAAGGAGCCACGTCCTTCTGAAGCAAGCCAATCGAGCAGGACAGGAAGTGCTGCATTATATACACAGAAAGAAACCATTTATTTAGTTAAAAGCAACTCGGGATTTGAAAATAATAGTCGGGAGCTTTGTCTGGCCTTGTTTTTCATAGCTAGGAGTGGGTTGAGTTAGGATTTCACAAGATGCCTCAATGTGTGTTGAATTATTGAAAGGAAACCCCTGTGCTGGTCTGAGTTGGATGAAAGCTGAGGTGAGGAGAAAAGGTGGAGCTGCGGTCATTTCAGATGAAGGTAGAGAGAGAGGCAGACTGTCCGCATACAGACTGGTCCTTTGATGTGGGCTCTCTGTGAGAAATGAGAGCAGAAGATGAGTCAGACGAGGAGTAGAGGACATTAAGCAGCCTTGTGGAAGCTCCTCTCTCGAATCAGAGGTGCTTTTTATGGCAGGTGATGGATTTAAATAACTCATCTTTTCTCTTTTTTAACTTTGGCAACATCAGTGAAATGAGATGCTTCCATTTGCAGGACAGGCTGGCCAGAACCAAGGATGTGTAATCGATAAACCACAGAAAACCAAACTAAAAATATGTCTGAGACACAAACATACGTTCACTGAGCCTCTGAAAATTTAATTTAGTTTTTATTTTCTACTAGAAACAAGCTGATATTCTGCCACATATTTCTCCCTGTTTGTTTTGTTTCATATGTTTTTATATAAATTTGTCTGCTACTTGCTTTTTTCCCCCGTATTTCTGATCTTTACACAGACAAAGTTAGAAAGCAGCTACTGAGCAGAGTTAAGATGTTTTTTCTTTACGATTACAAGATATGCCCTTAAATTCGAAGAATGGCTTGAAAAATTACTCATAAATTGAATGAATTACTGGAAAGTTGGTATTTGGGGTTTTTTTTGATTCAGTGAAAATGTGACCACATCACATCTGTGAACCGATTGTGACAGTAAAACCACTCGCCAAGAAAAACGGAAGCAAAAACAGAACCTCAGTACTGTCTGTTCAGTGTATGAAAGTGTGTAAGCAGAATGAACACCTTCCAGGATCTGGTCCACAAACACTGACTGTAATTTCCCATTTTGTTGGATCCTTGAATTATTCACTTTCTTAAAAAAAACCTCCAGATTCCACACAAAGAAGCATTTTCATAAACATCTGTTGGTCAAATACTTTGATCCCAACTTGTTCATGTTAACATACATTTTCTTAGAACGAAAGAAATAAATGCAAGCTTTGTCTTTTATTCTCTTAAAGGATCAAAACAATCCTTCAGATATTTGATACAGCAGCTGACAGAACTGAAGATTTGTTGCAGGGATGATGTTTGGGTGTATTACATGAAAACTAATTAAGGAGACAGAAGGAAATGGTTTTGATTTCAACATTAAATAAGAATTCATCTTCTTTTTATCATCAGTGTTTTAACTCGCATTCATAATTTGTCCACACTGCTCTTTCAGCTGGAAGGACGGTTTGGGTTTCTGTGCTCTCATTCATCGACACCGTCCAGAGCTCATTGACTATGGAAAGCTGCGTAAGGTGAGCAAGATTTTTCCTGCACTGACTCAAATCATCATTGGAAACAGATCTAAGTTGCTAATAGTCTAAATAAGGGGAGAATGTAGTTGCACTTTCTTTACATCTGTGCTGAAAAGATTGATCCTGTCAAGCATTTTATGGAACACTTAGACAATTTTTTAAAATATTATTATTAATATTATATTTTATATTTATTAATATTGTATTTTGTTAAAACTAATTACAAAGACTGTGGTTGAGTAATTAATCTCGATTACTTACATATGAATATTTGCTCCAAAAAGCAACGTTTTTTTTTTTTTTTTTTATTAAAACAGATTTTAGTAGGTGACAAAAAAAACATGAAACATAGACATCAATAGAAAGCTCTGATGTCTGAAATGCATTTGATTTTAAAACTATTAAAAATAATAGAAAATATTCCAGGTCAAACCTGAAAATACTTTATTAAGACTTTATATTATTAGTACTTTCAAAAGCTTCAGTCTACAACATGCCACACTACTTTTAACTTTTTAAAATGTCAGTGGCAGCTAAACTCAGGTCATGCAGCAGAGACGCTCATCTCCTGCTCTGACTGCAGCTTAAAGCATGTTCTGCATGAGGACCGAGCTTCTTGTGTGTTCTTCTGGACACGCAAGAAGGGTAGGGGCTTGCGCAGTAGCTACTGCTGCTAATGAAGAAGAGTACATGATACGTGCTTTAGAATGACTCAAAGACTCCAATGTCTCCAAAAAAAACTTGCCGAAAACAATTTTCTTTAAATACAGTCGCTAAAGAGGTCCAAAAATTACTAGATGGAGCACCAAGTTGCTGAGTTATTAGTGGACGTCTGTCATATGCATCAGTGTAGTTTGTGTTCCAGCAAATTGTGTACTGAAAAAATGTTCCACGTTCTGCCATTAAATGCATTATTTTTTTTTAATGTGTTCATTTTTCTGTAATTAATTAGTAGTAATTAACATGTTAGAGTTGCTCTAAATGTCCCTGAAATAGTTGATGATTTTGCTGTTGACAGGATGACCCCATGACCAACCTGAACACAGCCTTCGACGTGGCGGAGAAGTACCTGGATATCCCCAAAATGTTGGACGCAGAAGGTGAGCAGGCTGGAAAGATAAACTTTAAAGTGGAAAATAGTCCATCTCCTGTGTTAGAAGACCAAAATGTTCTCTCTCTAAATTGCTGCTCAGAAGCTTGAAATGTTCTGCCGGACCACTAAGGCCCGCTTTCTGTAATCTCCTGTAGCCTGACAGCTGCACCAGCTTTCACCAGCACTGTGTAAAGTTGTAAAATGTTATGTTTGGAGAAGAAATGAAACGATGAATGAAGCTCTGAGCTGGATGTTTTGTTTCCAGGTTTTCAGGTCTGATTTGACATTCTATGACTAACGTGCAAAAGAGTCACTGCAGTAAGGTATATAAAAGTGACTTTATCGCATGTTTTGGTCCTCACATTCTTACAGCTGTGCAAACAGGGGGAGGCTATTTTCTACGCTATGTAAATACGCTGCTCTGTTTCTACAAATAAATTGAGCTTTATTGACGTCATCCGGTATCTGCAAGTACGCACACTCGATGAGTAGCTGTAGACCAAAAGACAAACAAAGCTGCATTTCTATTAGGACAAACGTTAAAAGTTCAAGTAAAATTCTCAATAATAATGTTTATTCATCTTCCATTGGTTAAAAATATTTGTATTAAGCTGTACTTCCTGTTCATTCAATAATCTGTTCTCTTTTTAACAACCCACCCCCCCCCCCCCTCCTTACACTCCATCCTCCATGCCCTCCCTGACCTCCTCTCTTCCTTACAGACATTGTGGGCACTGCCCGTCCAGACGAGAAGGCCATCATGACCTACGTCTCTAGCTTCTACCACGCCTTCTCAGGCGCCCAGAAGGTATCCAGGATGCAGCATCTCCTCCTCTTCTTCACTCCCCACCCGCCCTTCCTCCACCCACCCTTCCTTTTTTCTACTTCAGTGTGTGTCTCTTAACAGTATCCTTCTCTCTGCAGTTCACAACAACCCCCATGCAGGGGTCACTCTGCTTTACTTTCCGCATGGTTCACGCCACCAAATGCATGATGGAGCAGCGTCGGTGTCCGCTGAAGCGATGAGCACAAGTGTGTCTCCAGTCTGAGTCTGACAAACATAATCCCGATTAATGTTTTTTTATTTATTTATTTTTTTGCTGGTTGGAGTGGGAGGTGTGGCGAAGTTGATCTGATCTGAAGGATGATGATTGCCAGTGATAACAGCTGTGGTTGATACAAATTAGCTTGAAGGGGGATGTTAACCGTTTAAAACCGTTCAGCCTCCACAGCGGCTGTAAAGTGGAGGTGGAGGAATGAACGGAATTAAAACTGGCACTTCAAAGTCGAGCAGCAAGCTATCAGTTCGCTTTAATGGTTGCGTGCCGTCTGGCTTCAGTGAAGACTCGCTCTCCTTCCCCCACTGAAGGGCAGAAACGCTGCAACAGACTCTGTGTTGGATTAGGAACAAAAGTCTGCCAGTTTGACAGCTGTTTCGATGCACAGCAAGACACCTGAAACGGTTCTGTGGTCTTCCTTTCAGATGTGCAGAGGTAGTTCTATAAAAACCAGGTTCGTCCGAGAGGTCCAGCAGCAGAGATCGTCTCACTCATAGCTGCGTTTAAGTGACTCGCATCAGAAATGTTTGTCTGTAGATGTGTGGAACAAGATGGAGCTGCTGCTTGGGTTAAATGACAAAGTTAGAAGAAAACAGGGATAAAAATCAAGAATGTTTTTTTGTTTTTGAAGTTTATTCATGATCTCATCTCCCACTTCAGTCACTGTAACACACCTCACCTTATAGGACTTAAAAAAGCAACAAACAGACTGGCTGGAGGTCAC
The DNA here is from genome assembly GCA_037177515.1 of Pseudomugil tenellus. Classification (NCBI taxonomy): domain Eukaryota; kingdom Metazoa; phylum Chordata; class Actinopteri; order Atheriniformes; family Pseudomugilidae; genus Pseudomugil; species Pseudomugil tenellus. The sequence continues at coordinate 19,127,897 of JBAMHX010000022.1, forward strand.
TTGTGACTTGTGATATCGCCCTCTGCTGGCCCTTTTGTCTTTGCACACTTTTACTCTCCATTTTCTCTCCTCTCTGCCCTCTCTCCCTTTCCTCTGTTCCCCGGGCAGATATCATTAGCACCTTGAGGCCAGATGAGAAGGCCGTCATGACTTATGTGTCGTGTTACTACCACGCGTTCTCAGGCAAACAGAAGGTGAGAAAACAATGGTTGCACATTTGTCAAACTGGCTGATAGCGAATGACGGCTACTATAAATTTTTATTTATTTATTTTTCACTTTGAACTGCCATCATTGATGCGAACGTGTGGTCCGGTAGCAACACACCTGCAATGGGAGGCGAATACAGTTCATGCAGGAATATTAAAACACATTTGCAGTGTTGACGTCTCAGCAGAACTGTTGAATTCCCTTTGCTGTGCTTTTGGAGTGTTATGAGTTCATTCATTTTTATTGCTGGCAGCCCCAACAGGAGTCCTTACTTATTTAGAGCTTCCTTATCAGCAATCGTTCAGCAGCAGATTGGATACAAAGCACAACTCTTTCTCCGTGTGCATTACGCCAAAGACGGGCCAAGTCTGCTCAGGGCCTGTGCAGAGAATATTAAGGATTTATCTGGCATGCAGGATATCTGCTAAGTCTCCTCGCCTTAAAATCTTTGTTGGAATCCATGTCCTAATGAGGCTTGTGGTTCTCCTGAGAAGCACAAGTCTTGAAGCAGCCGCTTGCTGGCACAAGCTTTTACAGCACTGGCACAGATTGCACATTGAAAGTTTCTGCTCCTCTATCACCCCAGATTGCACCCTGAGGGTAGAAATTTACCCATAAACACCATCAGTCTTGCTGGATTGGTGCATGGCTTTTAGAAAGCAGAGCTCTGTGCTGCACACCGTTTCCTTTACTACATTCAACATAGATGTTTTTTATGGTGCTTGGTGTATTTCAACCCAAGCCTTGATTTCAGCTTTATGATCTTTTTATTAAATGAGGAAAAGAAAATATAATCTTACGTCTAAAATTTATTATCTCAGGTGCTTCTGTTCATACGAGAAGGTCGGACGTCAAATACTCTGACATCAGAGGGTTTTAATTTTACTTTTAGAACTTAATCTGCAGGGAGGGGCATATTAAAACAGAAGAATAAAAAAAACTTGCATTTACAAACACACACACAGACACACACACACATTTAGCGGTCTATTAGATGAGGATGCAAAGCTTCCCATGACTCTCTTGGTCTTGAATCCAGTGATCTGCATCTCAGACCTGTTGCTAAGGGACTGTTGTGGAAGTGGAGCGTGTGAGACACCTCTGAAGCAATCCGAGAAACGTTTAGTCCTTCTGTTGTAGATGCTAAGAAGTAGTTCCTCCTCCAGTCCAGTTTTTTTACTTCTTAATGTTATGATTTTGTTAAAATAGGCCGATGCATGTTGGTAAAATGAAAATGACGTGTATTCCTGTCCAGATTAATAAAAAGCAACAGTTGCTTCTCTGATCTCCAGTATTACTGCTGATGTCGTTCCTTCTTGGCACATGGCGGTCTTCACATGTCATATGTTCATCTGGAATTGTATGTATCTAATGTTACGTTTTCCATGTCCTGATATGTAAAACTGTAGGTGTGGAAGGGTTTTCTTTCTCATGGCTGTGTGTCAAACAAAGCTCTGAGTTGTGACCTGACTAACTAGAACACCAATTTTAGTGTCTGACAGCTGATTGGCTCTCAAGCCCAATACTTTATTATTTAGTTTCTCTCACAGCTTCTATAATAACATTTTGCTGCAGAGTGAACTACCAATCAGCAGTAAACGAGAGGATGAAGTGGATACGATCTCAGGTATTTCCCTCCGGAGGTAGCGGAGAGCAAAGAGTGAGTGAATATCGGATTCCTTACATGAAGAGCAATTCTCATGCGCTCAACTAGATCGTAGATATTTCTTGATTGCTAGTCAGAAAATATCTTGTAGAGTAACCACAGAGGTGGAATTAACATGAATACACTTGTGGTAAATGCAGATTTTAATGTGAAGCTTTGAATCATTTGCTGGAAATCAGGGAGGCTGTGTTAATTCAACATCGATTGGTTTAAAAAAGTTTTTCAGGTGTGGTTCAGATGTAGGCAGAAGGATTAGATTGTTAGCCGAATTCATGTCTCCCTTTGGTGTCCCCCTGTCTGCTGACTGATGTCAGAGCAAAGCAATTTATGAGAGAGGTCCCGGCTGTCGGCCCACTGGCTCTGCGGAACCGTCGTGCATCAATTGCTCCCAGAAGCACGACCTGCACATCCCGACTCTCCTTTTAAGGCAGCTTGTCTACCGCTGGTGGAGCCTCCCGAGCATGTCTCTGACCGAGCCAACTTTCCTCTGTGATCTTCTGAAAAAAAGGATGTCAGTCTAAGCTGTGAAGGGGGGGGGGAAAGAAACTTTGAAATGTTTCTCTGTAAAAGGCCTTTTAAAGCAGTTTATTTCTTTTTTCATTATGTCTTTTTTCCTTTCACTGCTTTATTTTTCCAAAACTTTGTGCATGCCGCTTCAGTTCTGTCTTCTTTTATATTTCTTTTATTTATATACTGGAAGTCCTTTTCTCTTGTTTTCAGTGAGCTATTCCACATTTTCATCACCAACACAAGTAAACAGAACAAATGTCGTCATGGAAACGCTGTCGGGCGCAAACATTGGCAACCCAGTGGTTAGGATTCAGGATTCAGATGCGACTGTGCTGCCTGAGTCAAAGCTCTCCGTATGTAGGTGCAGTAAAGGCAACACACAATTTGGTGCTGTTCTATAATTAGACAGCAGTTCAGAGAGAGAAGTTCCCTGCACCTGATGGCAGGGTGACCTATAATGTGATGTGTTCTCGTTCCAGCTCTGACTCCATCCTGCTGAACACAGACGTTACAGAGCCAACAAGCTGAACCCATTCTGCTTGTTTTACATTATTACTGCCAATCTCATCCAAAATAATTAATCTGAGTGCTTCTGTGGGTGGTACGAACAGATGCTTGCAGTTAAATGCCATATACAACTTAAATGCATCTCTTCAACAGAGAATTCACTAGATATGCGCAGCGATGATGATCAACACTAAAAATGTGCTCTCACTCTGCTCTGCACCTCACACTGTTTCTCCCCTCGCCTTCGTCATCCAGGCAGAGACAGCGGCCAACAGAATCTGCAAGGTGCTGGCTGTCAACCAAGAGAACGAGCAGCTGATGGAGGACTATGAGAAGCTGGCCAGTGATGTGAGCACACCCCAATTTTTCCCATAATTGCCCTGCACTTGTTTCAGCCCTTTCTCAATTTCCCTCTCTTGAGCCATTCCCCCCTGCCTCCAATCCCCCCCCCCCCCCACCCCGGGGTTGATTGTGCTCCATTCAAGGAAGGCAGAGAGTGTAGCTGTAGGAGTCACGCAGAAGTGATTTATTTTGTAACAGTATTTTGCCAGTTTTTTTTTTATCTGTATAACAAGTTTGAGATGGTACAGCAGACACTTTGGTAATGGTCAACTGAGGCATGTTATTAGATTTTAGACAAATTCATACTGCTTTTCAAACTTTAAGTAGACTTTGACCAGTTTTTTCTATCTTCCTATCTGCATCACTACTAAATGGTTCCAAGTTTAAGGTTTATATTTACTGTAAAAAAAAAATGAAAGTAAAACATTTTTAAAGAAATTTTAAATCCAAGTATTTCCAAAAATGGTGAACTATTCCTTTTATCTGTGGATTGTTGCAGGTTAACATAATAATGATAGCTTGGAGCCGTTGGGCATTTTTTACACAAGTACACATGCACTTGAACGCATCATCCAGCTTAATGTTTGGAGTTGCATTTTTTTAAGGAAGCTAACTAACTTTCAGGGGAAAATAAATCTCTTTTTTTAAGTGAGATGAATTTCTTTAAATAAAATATCTTTTGTCATTTATTCAATTTAAAAGACAAATGCAGATGTTGCGTCGTGTCCTCAGAGATGCAAATCTAACAAAAATGTTCATAAATTTGTTAAAATTGCAGAAAATGTTTCAACTCGTCGGAAGCTAATGATTTATCTCAACCTTTATTCTTTTTTCACTCTTTAAAAACATACATCACACTGCTCTTTATTCCCTTCTCTTTCCTTCATTTATCTTTTTTGTTTTGCATAATTTTGCTCTGCTTCTCCGTCCCTCTTCATTTCCATCTACTTGTTTTTCCTTCATCTCCGTCCTCTTAACCTTTACCTTACCATGCACACACACACTCTTGCACAAACACCATCAACATCCCAGCTGCTGGAGTGGATTCGCCGCACCATCCCCTGGCTAGAAAACCGACTGCCTGAGAACACCATGCAGGCCATGCAGCAGAAACTGGAGGACTTCAGAGATTACCGTCGTCTCCACAAGCCGCCCAAAGTGCAGGAAAAATGCCAGCTGGAGATCAATTTCAACACGCTGCAGACCAAACTGAGGCTCAGCAACAGACCTGCCTTCATGCCCTCAGAGGGAAAGATGGTCTCGGTATGTTTTTTTGTGAAAAACTCGCTCATGATGAAATAAAATAATTTGATATTCATGAGGATAAATGATTTTTATCGTGATGCAAAAAGATACCTCGACTTATTCAGGTTAAAGTTTTGTTTTTTATTTTTAAATTGCTCAACCAAATAATATTTTTTTCCTGTGAAATAAAAATTTTTTACTCATTTGACACAGTCAGGGCCCCCAGTAGAACATAGTTATTCAGACACAACAGCTTGGTGGCTCCTCCTCACGCTGGTCACATTATGCCGTGGAAAGCATCCCATTCCTCCAGGAGTTGTTGAAGGTCAGCCAGCATCGTTCTGTAGGTCGCTGTAGCACGGAGAGCACGCCCAAGCTGAAGATGTCATTCTGGAGGTTCTCTGTGATGGTTCTGGTATTAAGTGTTGCTAAAGTCTGGAGATGTGGATCGTCACTGGCACCAGAATCTCACTCTAATGTCCGTCTATTAATTAGGTGCCAATCAGAGACCAGTCACACATCTGTAACTGGCACATCTGGCAATACTTGAAGCTAAGAAGCTATATTTTGGCACATTTTGGGGTGACAATCACAAGCATGTTTGTGATTGTTATTCCACGGAAGCACGAACAAGTTATACCTAATTGTAAAAGGTGACTGATGAAGCTTCCCAGCAATGTGCACTAAATGTTATTACAGGAGAGAATAATCAACCAAACACAGGGCAGGACGATAAACGAAAACTTATATTGTGTTATATTTCTTAATTTCAGCTGATACGATGCAATTCCGATATTCCCAATCATAATTTGAAAAAACTATCACGAAACAACATGTAAGCATAGACAGCAGGACAGCGTGCAACATGGAAACTGTTGCTTGTTCTGGTTGCTGATGGTAGTGTATGTCATTGTTTACATAGCCAATGTGTTGCAACTCTGTGTTTGGCTTGAACCGGCTGCACCATGAACACCAGCCACGTTTTTTAATGCCAAAGTGTGTCCAAACTTTTGACTGGTAGTGTACTGTAAAATGTTGGAAATGTGCTCAAAACACATCACTGTTATCGACTGAAATTAAATTGCAATATTGATATTGAATTATTGTCCAGCTCTTGTTTATATTGTTAAATCACATCTCAGAAAATGGCTGTGAATAGAAGTTATTCACAAAAATATATCACATTTTCCAATTAAGTCCTTGAAGACACTTTTGACCAAATTAATGCAGAAAATCCCCGAGACGAAGTAAAAAAACAACTTACAGAAACAAAACTTAAAGAAAAGTTAGAAAAGTTTTTAATACCTTATTTTGCATGTATTAATTTGTTTAAAGAAACCCTGCTATAAAGAATACATACTATTGATGTAAACTTTCATGGTGATAAGTAAATAGTCACATTTTTTCCCTCATTTGCAGCATCTCACCTTAAAGCAGCTCTAACAGCTTCACCATTCAAACTTTACATTAAATATTTGTATTTATGAGGAGCTTTGTGCCGAGTCTTACTCACCAAACGAGTGTTCAGAGTTGGGTTTTGTAGAAACAGAGTTAACACGTTGGCTTTCACAATTTCATTTGCAAAAACAACTCAAGTATTCTTCTTGTCGTTGTAAAGGACATTAACAATGCATGGGGAAATCTAGAGGGAGCCGAGAAGGGCTATGAAGAGTGGCTCCTCAATGAAATACGCCGGCTGGAAAGACTCGACCACCTGGCAGAGAAATTCCGCCAGAAAGCCACCATTCATGAAGCCTGGACTGAAGGTACTGAATGTTTAACAGGATGCTTCAAAAACTTTAATGTGTAGCATAAAATAAAACTGGAATTCCAGCTTCAATGTTTATCTGTGCGAGTCGGTCAGCGTGTAATAAATCCACACTATGCAAATGTGGTACATTTGTCTCCTCCCTGCAGGTAAAGAGGACATGCTGCAGAAACGGGACTACGAGACAGCCTCCCTGTCGGAGATTAAGGCCCTGCTAAAGAAACATGAGGCCTTTGAGAGCGACCTGGCAGCACACCAGGACCGCGTGGAGCAGATCGCCGCCATCGCACAGGAGTTAAAGTAAGAGATGAAGCGGGAGTCGGGGTGGGCAACGGGAAAATGACGACCTGCTGCAACGCAGTTAATGATGGAGAATCTTTTTTTTGTGTTGTCTGTTTTGTGCTCCAGTGAGCTGGACTACTATGACTCGCCGAGCGTCAACGCTCGCTGCCAGCGGATCTGCGATCAATGGGACATGCTGGGAGCTCTGACCCAGAAACGCAATGAAGCGCTGCAGGTGAGATTTTACTGAACAAGGAGAGGTTCTGGGACAAGAGCAGGGACTAGAACATGTTTTAAAGAGTCGGGCGTCTCACTTTATAAATCACATATTTTATTGCCTCCTTTTACGTTTGAAGTCGTTTTACATGGAGATGGAATACAAACCCCTCAAACCCAGTATGAACTCAAGCCTCTGAATTCCTAAAATGTTCATTTTTAATGCTTAACAGAGAACAGAGAAGCTGCTTGAAACCATCGATCAACTCTACCTTGAGTTTGCCAAAAGAGCAGCTCCATTCAACAACTGGATGGAGGGCGCTATGGAGGACCTGCAGGACACCTTCATCGTCCACACCATTGAAGAAATCCAGGTGAATGAAGAAGGCTGGACAGTAGGAAACTATACAGTATTTTCCCTAGAAACAGGGAAATGTATGTTCTCAGGGGTTTCTACATAATTCTGTAAACTGTAATGCAAACCTGGCTAAAGATGAAGAGAAATGGCCAGTTAAACGTTACATCATCGTCTTCATCACATCCAGATTGTGTGTTTGATCTGCCAAATTTTTCTTTTCTACAAAACATCCATTGACTGTCATTTAGGGTGTACAGGTATATTTATAATTTCTACGTTTAACTGTTTAGCAGGCTGGCTGCTATGTGCACTGGTTTTATGCTTTACTGGACACTAAGAGGAACTGGGTCAGACTAAATGTTATCGACTCCTCTTGCAGGTGAAACTGTTCAGTAAAAAAAAAATGAAAAAAAAGAAACTCGAAGTTGAGTTGCTTAAAAACAGCACAACCTCTATGAAGCCCTTACCTTATCATGTCAGCATTTTAAGCATCAGGTTTAGGTTGCACTTTAAAGGGAGCATATTTGGTCAACAGTCATGAAGTTATTAACCAATTCTAAGCATATGAGTGTCAAAAATGTGTCTTATAATCATGAAGTATCTTTTAAATAATTCCCCTTTTAGGAATAATAAATCAATATTCAGTTATTTTCTATTTAAAATAATTTAAATCTGTAAAAGTTGAAGACTAAAATCGGATTTTTTACACTTTTATATGGAATATTATTAAAATATTGTAACATACAGGATACAGAGATGATCTTGTTTCCATGGTAGCATTGCTAAAATTGTAGGATTTTTATTTTTTATTCATGCACTAAAAACGAGTTAATGCTTTTTTTGCACTGTATGTCTCAGGGACTGAGCACAGCTCACGAGCAGTTCAAAGCGACGCTGCCAGAAGCCGACAAAGAGCGAATGGCCATCTTGGGTATCCACAACGAGATTGCCAAAATTGTGCAGACTTATCATGTGAATATGGCTGGCACCAATCCCTACACCACCATCAACCCACAGGAGATTAATGCCAAATGGGACAAGGTAATACCATCAGTACTTTTCTATTTATCAACTTTTATTTAGTTGTTATGAATGTCTCATACAGGTGAAGGTCAGATGTCCAGTCTGAGACCCTCTGATTGACATAAAGCATTAAACGTTTTGCAAAATGAATAAATATGGTTAAATCAATGTTGGCTTGTTGACATTAAAGTTTTATATTGTTTTTATAATTCAGGATTTATGCAGCATCCAGAATAGAAACATGCATTTTATTGGACGCAAACAATTTTTTTGATAATTCAGAGAAAATAAAACCTTGACTTAAAGGCTTATTTCACTGAAAAATATGATGTGAAAACTTCATTTGAGCTTATAAGACCTGTATTCCTTGCAAACTGCTCATTAAGTGAGGGAAGGAGTCACAAATCCTTGAAATAATTAATTAATTCACAACATAGTCATCTCATTTTACTTTTACAGACACAGTCTGTTGCAGTTAAAGTCATAGTGCGTTTATAATCCATTAAAAAACTGTGTTCATACAAACCATTCACCCATCCTGATGACGGATTAAAGGAAACCAGAGTTTTTTTAATAAAAAGGAAAAACTTTGAGCAGAACCAGACTCCCTGAGGCGGCTCATCTGCCTGGACTGGTTGTGGGTAGAGAACGGGCCAGAGGGGTCAACAACACCAAGGGAACCTGCTGGGAAACAACAGGAGAGAAACGACGATAATAATGTCATGTTTATGCATGAAGGTATAAAAGGAAGGAAACGGAGAGAAGTGCTACGTATGTAATTAGACGTTTAGCTGCTTAAACCTTGACCAGCAGGATCGCTGAGGGTCACCAGGGTCAGCGCTGACTTTAGGCTCCATCTAAAGGGAACATTTAAAGCTTAATCGAAGATGAGTTTCTGCTTCCTGAATCCAAAACCAAGAGCTGTTTCCATAAGAGGGGGAACGATAACTGCTTACTCATTACATTATTATTTGTTCTGTTTTAAAAATCATTATTTTATCTGTTCACAGTCTGGTGGGATTTTTAAAGCACACCTTCATAATGACACTGCTTAAGTTTTGTTTGAGTAATGTCTACAGCGGGGAGTTGGAAAGGAATCATTACTGTAGACGAAGGGGGAAAAGAAGAATGAGCCAGTGTTTTATGTCCATTAGAAGTTTAATCTTTTTTGGGTTGGGGGGGTGCTGCAGGTCAGGCAGCTGGTGCCTCAACGTGACCAGGCTCTCATTGAAGAACATGCCCGGCAGCAGAACAACGAGCGTCTGCGCCGACAGTTTGCCAATCAGGCCAATGTCATCGGGCCCTGGATCCAGAACAAGATGGAGGTCAGTGCGTGCCGATCTGACAGGAAACATGTTGTTTCAGGTTAAAACGAGGCTCCGCTTGGTGAAAAGTGGCCATCTGTGGCGACACAAGCGGAGCCTTTTCGCTTGGACTTTTAGTTTTAGCTCCATACTGAGGAACCGTTATTGATAATTTGTCTTTTTTTATTTTTCAGTAGTATAATCAGCACAGATAGAAGCTCTGAAGGAAAATACTTTCTCGTTTTTGTGTTGGATCTGATGTTTACATCAAATTCATGTGGAGGTGTAGCCAAGAGACACCACAAAAAGTTAAAATAACCACCTCAAAGAGTTAAAAAATATGAGGTAAAGGCATAAAAGCCAGGCAATTTTGTCCTCTGTGTGTCTTTGTAGGAAATTGGTCGCATCTCAATCGAGATGCACGGCACCCTGGAGGACCAGCTGACGCACCTGCGGCAGTACGAGAAGAGCATCGTCAATTATAAGCCAAAGATCGACCAGCTGGAGGGAGACCACCAGCTCATTCAGGAAGCCCTCATCTTTGACAACAAGCACACCAATTACACCATGGAGGTAAACATGAAGAGGAAAAGAGATCTCTGCTCTCTCTAAGAATCAAATGTTCTTAAAGCCACTTCTCACTCGCCTGTCTGACTGTGTTGGGCTCTGGAAACCCAGCTGCCTTCAGAGGCTTGAGGTTTGCCACAAACTGTAGAATATCCGGTTACATTTAGCTTTTGCAGCCGCAAAAAATGTCTCTTGATGTTGCAGTTTCTCATCCAGTGGGACAATTTTAACTGTTTCATCAGCTAAATCCTGGGAAACTAAAATCTTCCGTCTGTCTGTAAAATCCAACATAATTTATTCTCAAGCTCTCAAATCAGCCACTGAATCACTGATAAATGGATGTAAGCAGCCATTTTGTGTTATTTAACACATTTCTAATCAAAGGAAACATCTTATGATGTACTTTTTAATATAACTGTTTATCATTTCCATGCTGATATAAAAATCCCAGCAAATACAATATTTAATCCTGCGGGAAATAAAATACACATGTATCCCCGAAGAGGTTCTCTAATCAGTGGATAGTTGAAGAATGTGTTAATTAAAATCAAAGATCATATTGTTGTTATAGGTTATTTCATTGTTTAGACACAAATAGAGAAATATGTCCAGCTGTAGAAGAAAATAAAAAATGAGGAGATGCTGAGGAAGATTTGTTACTATGATTATAAAACCTATTACATACTAAGATGATAAATGTATTTCATAGATTTCACCAAACATATCTGACTTGTCCAAATAACAATCACTTACACATTCGCACGTTGATTCCTTCCATCTCGCTTTAAAAGTTCATCTTTTTCTCCTCTTCAGCACATCCGTGTTGGCTGGGAGCAGCTGCTCACCACCATCGCCCGCACCATCAACGAGATCGAGAACCAAATCTTGACGCGAGACGCTAAGGGCATCAGCCAGGAGCAGCTGAACGAGTTCCGGGCTTCCTTCAACCACTTTGACAGGGTGAGTACTGATCGCTGTGCGGTCGCGGAGAGGTCTGTGGATGGTAGGTTGCAGGCTGCCGTGGGGACATGCAACAGGAAGAAAGATGGTTAAGGAATCAGAAACACATCTGTTCACTTTCTTGCAGACAACCAGAAATGTTGATAAAACTGATCTCAATATAAATCAGCTGTGTTCCGTATTGTTCTATACGGCAGCTTATCCATGTTCTACGTGACTCTCTTAACAAAATAACATAAATTTTACGCAGATGTGTTGCATATATCGGCTTTTAAGTTACACATTTTTGCCATATTCCAGATTAAAAGTAAAAACAAAAGTGATATGAATGTTCTTCATTATTAGAACATTTCGAGCTATCAAGCTGAAATTTACGTTACTGTTTGACCATCAGGCTGATCTGTGGCTTCGAGTTTGGTGATTTATCTAATATTTATCTGTTTAAGACGTATAATATTAACTGGTCTGTCATGTCAGACACTTCCTGTCTGAAGCCGTTAAAAGCCTAGTTTACTGTTAAACTTTGTGGATGTTAAATTGTAAGGTAAACTATAACCAGCTTTATTTTAAGCAGAAACCCAAAACATTTTATTCTTTTCAGCAAGAAACTAAATAAATTAATTTCCAAATGCCAATTTTTATCCTGCTGCAAATTTTTTGCAACAGCGATCACATATTTTCCTTTTGAATATTTAGACTCCACCAGCAAAGAAAAGAAGTCAAGGTGAGAGAATATACAAGTTATGGCTCCTTTCAACGATGCTTTAAGCAGGAAACAGTGAGTTCAGCTTGTGTGTGAGGATGCGCCGCCTCGTTTGAAAAGAAACTTGCAGCTCTGTGACACAACATTCATGTTTAAAGGCTCCAGCGTCATGCCTCAGTTAGAAGCTTTTATCATACATGAAATCAAAATGAAACAAAACCGAATGATTAAACGTAGCTTCACATAAATTACTGCTGCTATAAAACTCTGCTTACTGTGTCCCTCCGTTTCACTGAGCGTGGTGTTTACCTGGAGGCAAACGTGTGAGGAGCAGCACCAGTTATGGATGTTTTTATTTGGCTCTCTCCAGCTCCACCATCACCTCATGCGTTCCTCCCCAGCTGCAGTGTCATTTAAAAATGCCTCAAGTCAAAGATGGGAGCCATGGGATTGATGTCTGCTTTATATTTCTAGCTTTTGGCTTAACGTTGGTTGGTAAACACACATTTCTGCTGCTTTTAGCTAAAGCAGCAGAAATGTGTTGCCCTTTAATAATACGTAAGGTTGAACATTTCTTAATTTGAATGTCTTCTCTGTGTTTTTAATTTAGCTTCTAAATTATTTCAACTATTAGTCTGATAACAAAACTACCTGTAAAAGAAAAATGCCCCAAACAGATGCTCCTGTCTCTTCATTTTCTGGCTGTTAGATCATTAAAAACTAATAATTACATATTTTACAACTTTAACCCATAAGAAGCCAGCGTGACACATAACATATATTTAATTTAAAGCAATTCAAAATGTCTGACATAGTAAAAACTTTGCTTACTAATCTCTGGAACACCGTCTGATTTTTGTCTTCTGCCCCTTAATGTACACCAGAAAGCAGAAGATAAAACAATAAAAAATTTTACATATCACATGGTAATAAATGCTAAATATATCTAAAAAGAAATTGTATTTTTTTTTAAATATATATTTTGTTGAAGGTACAAATAATGACATAAAAATGTGACTTTTTCATGGGTTTGGTCTTTAAGGGTTAAAGTCGGAACTTAATTTATTTGAGGATTATTAAAAAAAATAAGTTGATAACTGAATATTAAGTGTATTAAAATGGGTGTTTATATTTCTTTGACGTTTCTATTTTTGCTTAAAAGCTAAAGTGATTTGTGCCTGTTGAATTGTCCATTCTGTGTTAAGTACGTGTGTCATTGACGATATGGATAACCTCACCACCTGAAGGCCGTGCGGTCTGCCTGCCACGCGCCACCTTAACGCTTCGCCCAGCATGGCAGCGTAGCTGCCACCGTGTGTTCACCTGCCAGATCCTAATGTATATGCACTGTTCTCTCTGTTTTCTATCTCTCATGCATGATCCTCTCCCCTCACCCCCTCCCCCCTTTGTGCATGGTGCACTCCCCCCACTTTCCTCCACACCCAACCACCAACTCCCCCTCACCACCTTCACCCACCCCTCCCATCACCTCACCGTCACTGACACGGCTGTATGTGTTGCTGCATGGCCTGTGGCCCTGACGCCTGGCCTGGCACTGGCCTCCCCCCCCTCCCTCCCTACACACCCCAGGACCACTCGGGCACTCTGGGCGCAGAAGAGTTCAAGGCCTGCCTGATCAGCCTGGGCTTCGATATCGCCAACGATGCACAGGTACTTAATTGTAGCCACACCCCCATCGTGAGAGGTTTAACTGGTTTCTCTCCTTTTTTTTTCCTCCCTCATGCTTTCTTCCCTTCATTTTATTCTTCTGTCTTTACTTTCCCTCAACAAATGTTGGCCCTGATTTCTGCTGATCCACAATGATCTTTTTTGTGGGTTTCTTGCTTAAACCTCCTCTTTGTTCCTCCTCCGTACTTCCTGTGATGTCCTCTGCTGTCCCTGTCCCTGCCCCTCCTCTTTATCTTTCTACCACTCCTGGTCTCCTTTGTCCATCGCTGACCTTGTAGAAGAGAACAGGAATCATGGATGCAGAAGACTTCAAAACCTGCCTTATCTCCATGGGTTACAACCTGGTAAAGCAATGAGCACATTTCAGATTCAAACATTTGTTTGTGATCAACACGTTCCCTTGGAAACGGTAATGGATGTAAACTTGTTAATCACAGGCAGACGTGTCATGTTGTGATGAAAGATTTCTGCAGAACCTGAAACTCAGTTTTGTACTTTGCACTTGCACCACACATCAGACTTTTGTTCCGTTGCTGTGCTACTTTATTAAAACGGGGGACTGATAAATATTCTCTCTGTTGCCATCAGGGTGAGAACGAGTTCTCGCGCATCATGAGCATAGTGGATCCCAACAGGATGGGCATCGTCACCTTCCAGGCCTTCATCGACTTCATGTCTCGCGAGACGGCTGACACAGACACAGCCGACCAGGTCATGGCTTCCTTTAAAGTTCTTGCAGGGGACAAGGTACAGTACCATATCATTATCACCAGCAACATGTATTTGATTTTTTGGGTTTTTTTTTTTAAATATCTTTAAAATATCTTCTTAAATATCTTATCTTAATATCTTAGAGCTGTTAAAGGTTGGGTGACATGTGACGGCATGAATGCTGATGTTGTGAATCCGCTTTATATGTAGATGGGAAAGTTTATCAGGTCCGCCATATTAATCAGTGTTGGCATGAGATGCTTTTAAGGAAAATGGGATTGCATGAGTCAAAAGAAGATGAAAACAAAATGGTTTCCTCCCGCCTTCCTAAATCAGCCCCGCTACATCTGAATATACTAAACTCTTTCTACGAACGAGCCGCCACTCTTCATTTCTTCACCTGAGTTTATTCTGTCTGGAAAAGAAGGAATTCTGTCTCAGGAATAAGAAGCCTGGAAGAGAAAATGACAATCTTTAGTTGTGGTTTAGTAGTTGCTGCAGGTGAATTTTAGCTTCAGTCATGCTGCCCCGTCTACTATTTCACTCCTTTTTTTTAATATAAGATAGTCTTCATTTTATTTATTTTGGGGATATTTTTTGTAAAAGCGGATGTCAACAGAGCTGGAAAAGCACTTTTCTCTTTCTTGCAGGATTTTCCTGGACCGAACCAGGTTTTTCAACATTTACATTAATGTGTAGCAGAGGTCGCGTTAACCGAATATTTCTCGTCGTTGACGTTTTTTTAAAAGCGGTGACGGAAAAATCCGAATGTTGTCTGTTGACTGATTGCAGCTCACAGCCCTGACCACTAGGTAGTGAACAGAACCAGGCCTTGGACCGCTGCGGATATCCTCCCATTAAAGCCAGTGCTTGCTAGATCGGAAATCCCTTCTTTCAGAGAATCTTGTGGACTTCTAATCACTTCACTTGGACAGATCTTCCCAGTTTGCCTGAAGTGGCGCTTGTAATTCCAGTCTCCAGTGTTACTGTAGAGCGCAGATTCAGCCTCCAGAAGTGTGTGAGACTGTGCATTGCATTGCTCATACTGGGGCCAGTCAGTGGTTTGGTCAAAAAAAAAAGGTTATATGTCCTCTGCTTCATCTGCCTATAGTGTAGTTTTTCTTTTCACTCTTTTTCAGACTGAATTAAAATTGAAATAAAATTCTATTGAATGTGTTATTAAAATATTTTAAAAATGTAAGCGACGAGTAAAAATACATTATGACAGGGGTTTTTATGACCCCGTCAGTAAAAATGATGGATAACAAAAAAGTCAAGCACAACCTCCGATGTGTAGAAGCTGAAGTGACTATCTGTAGACATTAATCGTCAAACATGCTTCTTTGCATTGCTTTAATGACTATTTTTCATGAAAAATCTTTCTACAATGTTCTATTTTCCAGCAAGGATCAAAATAACTTTTACACATTCCACTGATTTGACCTTTTCCAGCCTGATGTCTCCCAATTGGGAAGTGTTGAGCACAGATGACAAAGTTTTGGGAAATGGGCCTTATAGGAGACCTGGTTTAAACCAACCATAATAAAACGTCTTTACTTAGTTCTACTCCACTTTCTTAGAATTTGGCCTTTGCAGATATATTAACATTTTGCACAGTGACTTTATAGATGTTTAGAGTTAAAACTGCATCACTCCAAAATCTTTATTTTGCCTGAAAGTGTTGAATTTTATATACACGTCTGAAACTTTTATTATTTGTGCTGTATTTTCAGTCACAGTAACGCATACTGATAAGATTTCACATGTTAACTTTTACTGTGGCTCAAAGTATTCATATAGGGCTTGTGTCAATATGGACGTGCACTTTTCAAGCAGAGACCTAAATATGAGCACAGAGCTCAAAGACTCAACTTTATCTTTTATATGATTTTACCTCATTAACGCTCTTTTTACTTTTACATGATCCAACTGCCCGCTACATTTCTTCTTCTCCTTTTACACCTCACTTTGTTTAAAGTTTGTCCCTCATTCAGATACTAGTGTACCTGTTGGTGTGAACTCTGAGTACTTCATTGTCCATCTCTTTCATTCAGTTGCTCGAGTCTGTATCGGCACTTCAATGATGTTTCAGCTACAATAAATGCGATTGGATCTTTGATCAATGAATTGATGAATTTATATCTTATTGATACACCTGTGAAAATGAACTAATGTGAATCTAAAGAAGGACAAAATGAAACTTTGTCTTTTTTTATTGATCTTATCTGATTCATCCAAGTATTTCTCATCTGCTGCCACAACGTTGCCTGTATGGATGTAGAACTTACACTGTCATGTTTGTGTTCCTCTGTAGAACTACATCTTAGCAGATGAGCTGCGCCGCGAGCTGCCTCCCGACCAGGCCGAGTATTGCATCGCTCGCATGGCTCCCTACACCGGCCCTGACGCTGTACCCGGAGCCCTCGACTACATGTCCTTCTCTACCGCACTGTACGGAGAGAGCGACCTCTGAACACTCTGTCAGTCGTCCTGACTGAGGACCGCCAGCCGACCCACTCGGATCACCACCGCGCCCTCCAACCGGCCCGTCAGCACACTCCTGTACTGCTGCGCTCATTGTTTGTATGTTTCTGGCCTTATCTTTTTGTCAGTATCCTCTGTCTCCAACCCGCGCAGCATCCACACCGCTCCCTCACGCTCCACCTCCGTTGTGTTTGCTTCCCACGCGATGCAGCAACTCTCCAGGTTTACAAAGAGGGAGAGACAAAAAAAATTTTTTGTTTTTATTTTTTTTCTTGTTGTCATTGTTTTTCTTCAGAAAATGAATAAAGTTAACATATTTTATTATACTGAACAAAAAAGGTATTTTTCTTAACCTGATTGAAATAAGAGATAAAACTTGTAATAAAGAAAAGATTGCTATACTTTCTCCTCTAATTCTGTTTACTGCAGGGATCACCAGTTGTTTTATTTATCATTCATTTACATTTAAACTGAGCAGAAGGTAAGTTCATGTAGCAATAATCATTCTTGAAGCAGGTAAACAGAACTGTGCTTCTCTAAAAATGAAAAACATCATAATAGGCCTCAAGAAGAGCCACGATGTTGACTTTTCTGCTTGAATGTTGGATAATTTTCCAGCGATCGAATGGTATTGAGGTTCTTAATAAAATTCTACACTGATGCCTTTTCCCAAATTATAATCATGATATATTTTCTGGTGAGCTGAATTTAGTGCATGCCAATACCTGCAGTCTTAAAAATAAATATTTCCTCTGTCAACAATTTATAAACCACTACTCTGCTACTAAAACCTCCTTTTTAAAGGTTTTATATCAACATTAATTGTATGTGTGCGCAAGAAAATGTGTATACAGTATAGTGTTAGTAAAAATGTTTAGAAGTAATTCAGTTCTGATTAACAAACATAAATTGGGTGGAGAGTATCTTTTCCTCCAATGGTCTTGTTAGAAGGCAATTCTCCATCCAGCTGGATCCCATGTTCCAAGCAGTAAAGCTCCCAGCAGGCATTGCCAATCTGGACTCCAACCTGACCAACATGGATTGAGACACACACTGTAAGAAGAGTGGAAGCATAATGATTTCTGAAATTTAAATTTAAAAGGAAGTTCCTTATAATGTTTACTGCTTGACAAAACATAATAAACAATTATTAAACCAAATCAAATCCAATAGTTTATAAGATAACTGAAATGGAATCATGGGACTAATAAAACTCACAGCTTTATAGTGGCAGCAATTTAAAAGCAAACAAACCACTATATACATTTTACTAACATAGATGTTTTCATGACGATTAAGTTTTGTATTATGCAGTTTATAGGTTAAAAAAAATAATTAGGGTGCATTGATCCTTTAATAAGTGGAACCAAACGTACTTTTTATTTAAGTTAGACATTAAAGCTAAAGAGTCGTTGAAAACTATGACGTTCAACTAGTTTAGATTTTAGTAAGCTAAAAAAAATTAACAAAATAACCTAAATCAGTTCTCTTTAATTAAAAAAAAGGTTGTCTTGCCATATTTCAACTGAAACATTTTGGATGACGAAGCAAACGGACCAAAAAAAGAAAACAACAAAAACAAAAAATAACGACTTTCCAGATAGGTGTCCCGGTAAAACAATACTGAAAATATGTAAACGGTTCTATCACATCTGTTCGCAAATCTGATTGGCTGGATGTTAAATGGGAGTTGTTGTCATTGGTTGGAATATTTGGCTTTGCCAAATATTTTTTTTTTTGTTTGTTTTAATTTGTTTTGTTTGTTTAATTTGATTTATTAATAAATTAATTAATGTTAACAGATTGTTATAAAAAAACACTATATTTCTTTCTCTTTTTATACTGTCAATGTTTTAAACTGACTGAATCAGGGGAAAGTGCAAACAAATTAGACGGAAAACTTCAGGAACTATTATTGGTTGTCACAGAACTACACGGACAGTTTAGTATGTTGGACCCAACAGGGAAACACGACCTAGCGTTGACCTGCTTGCTGTTTATGTCTGTGTAATGGACGTGTAACATGAGAAAAGAATCATGTTTAATTTGAAAAGTTTGCAGAGAAACAAAACAGTCAAATATGGGGTCCCGATGCTGGTAAGTAGTTGTTACAAGTTTAACATTTTCTGTGTGTGCGGAAACAAAGTGCTGGGTTACCTACCACTTGCTAGCTAGTTAGCAGCATAGAAACACGAATACCAAACGTTATTGTAAAAGTGAGTTGAGATAAAAATAACGTCGGAGAGGGCTTTAGAAGTTAATTTTTGTATTTGTCTTTTTTACAGTAGAGTTTTGTGTCCTATAATTTGCTTTGCCCATTTGTGTTTACCAGTTTGCTCACTCAGTTTAACAGTAATTGTTTACGAACCTGTGAGATTAGCGCAACAAACACACATTTAGCATTTAATTTCGTTGTTATACAATTATTATTGTTTTAAGTCGCTTATCTTACAAATACTGAAGCAGTAGTTAACGTTAATATACGTGTGGATACCGACTTTAAATTAACGAATCGCGTTAAACGTGAATTGGGAGATGTTTTATGTTTACTGTAAACTGTACGGTGATGGCACTGAGCTGCACAGAGAATAATATTAATAGTATAATTTAGATTATTTTAATCTGCTTATAGCTTTCTTCAGGTGTGTCCGTTTTAAACACCGTAGTTTACTTTAATGAGACAAACCTCATTGTATATTTAGCTCAACCATTCGCACACAGTCATTACATGAAAATGACAAATGTTTATAAAATGCACTTACCACTTTTTTTTCTTTCAGTTGCTTGTAATTGGTGGTTCCTTTGGCCTGCGAGAGTTCACACAGATCCGATATGATGCCCAGAAGATTAAAAGGAGGGTTAGTCTCAAACTATGTGTGAGATAATAGTACATATATACCTAAACTAAAAAAGAAAAAAAAACATACAGCATTGTTGCCGGTGTGGGAATACTGCTACCACTAGTTGGAAGTATAATGATACATTTGATGTACATGACTTCTATGCAAGGTGTTTATAGTACAGCAGTAAACATCTAATATGAATTTCCATCATGTAAATTATTTATACATCATTCAGACATGCAGCGCGAAAATGCTCTTCAGTAATTTATAGTGAGTCAGTTTGATTGTAACACTTGAGGGTAAGTGCGAATTATTAAATGACAGACAATTAATTGAAATAACAGGACAGGAAGTTACCCTTTATTTTAGTATGCATTCAACTCAGTGTTCTGATTGTGTGGGGAAGTAGCTGTTTACCGCTATTTTATGCCAACAAACTGTGCTGCAAGTCATCTGAGTGGGAGCCAGATGGCATGGGCATTTTTTCTTGTTATTCTTAATGTCAGTCTACAGTTGACAGTAGATGATGGTGCTGGAGAAGCACATTGTGCCCCTGGCACTGTGTCTGCTGCCCCCCTACCCCCCCTCCATGCACCCCCCCCACCCCCCACCTCTGAAGGACCCCGAGGCATATAGAGCCTCTTAAACCCTATGGAGTAAAAATTCTTCTCTGCTCACTGTGTTGGTGCTCATGTGATTTTTAGTGCACTGGATACACACACTTACAAATGCACAGTTTATTTTTTTTGTTTTTTTTTTTAGTTGGCTTGTTTTTAGCTGATTATATTATTTTGGTTCTGCAGATATTTGCTTTCTTAAGTGCCTGTGAGATCTGTCTGACATTAAGGCCTTTGTGTGATTTCATTTTCTCTGGATTTAATTTAGCCTGAAGGCAGAAACAAACCTAAAGACTTTTGGCCCTTGCTTTTAAAGATTGAAACCTTTTTGAATTCTGGTTATCGCAGATTTTTACATTTTAATGTATGTATTAGGTAAGCCTTCAAACATTTCAACAGTAAGTATCATATTAATTACACATACTATTGATCCTCTGGTCTGACAGCAGCAAAATATTCAATATATTATTTATTAGCTATGGTAATGTAGGTCTAATTACTGGTCAGTCACTGTGAAAGTCATTAGTTGCTCACATAACCACAGCATTATTACTCTGAAACATATTAGAACTTATTAAAAGTAATGCGTCCAAATGGAATTCATTTCAGTACTATTCTTAGGTAAAATCAATTTTGAATCCAAAGCCGCGATTGCTGCTCAAGGCAGAAATATTGTCTAAAACCCTGCGGCATAGCACCCCTCCCCCTTCTAGATTATCCTTCTAGTTTAAAAAAGTAATTGAAAAAAGCTTCCTTACTTTTTCAGAAAAGAATGAGCGTGTTGATAAGATGCAGCCTAAAGAGGCCTGTCGCTGTTCTCTTTGTTTGTTGTCAAAATGAGTCATTTAAACAATGTGACCCCCCCACAAGTCACCTTTTTTAATGTCCTGTTGTCGTTTGATTTTTGCTTTGTTCATTCGTGATAGCAGAGCCAAATGTTGATTTGTTCTTTCTTTCTTCCTTTCTTTTCAGCTCGATCCCTCACTGGAAGCTAAAGTGAATGTCCAAAAGCAGTCGGTCATTTTGGAGGAAGAGTATCAGGTAAGGAGAGGCAGGCTGACCCTAAGGCTGGCTTTTGTTTTGTCAGCAACGAAGCAGTGATGGTGAGCAGTAATGTTTTTATAGAGTGTCCTCAATTTCAGGGAATCCCAGAACTTTATTTCAATGTGATCTTGTTTAGTTTATTTGCCCAGGTACAATATATTTAACAAGTAATTTAATATATTTTCCTGTATCTATACAGGAGTGTGTTTATTATCACACACCACAGTGCAGAGATATAAAAACAGCACATCCAATGGAATCAGAGAGATATTCCAAAAAAGAAGGATTAAGAGAAAGTCTTATTTTGATGAGTCTGACTCATCCAAGTGAGAGTTTTATTCATTCAAAGTGGCTTAAATGAATGCAGCTGAGTTACTATGGTAACTACTGTGGGGGAACAAGTCCGAATCAGGCTAATGGTCCTGCGTTTTCAAGTTTTTTCCCAATGGTAGAAACAGGACTCCAAAAGGAGCGCTCCGCCAGATATATTCCACATTGCCGTTCACGTCACGTCATAAGATAATGTTAAATCTGTTTCAATCAAATAACAGCATTTTTATTTGATGTAAAATAAAGACCTTCATATTGTAAAAGTTAAACATAATTTGCAATAGATTGCAACATACAGTATATTTAGTCAACATTTGTTTTGTACGTTGGTCGGTTAAGATTCTCCTTATTTATTTAGAATTTAAATAACTTTGTAGGATCAAAAGACAATAACTAATGCCCTCATCAATCCCAGTGGACATGCGGTTCACAGTGGGTTTGAACCAGTTTTTAACAAGCCTAAAGCCATCTCTACAGCCACTGCTCGACCAATCCCGAAGGTAGAACAGTTTGACCATGAAAACTTGCATATCTAACATAATTCGGTCTGCAACTTTCTGCCACACCACCTCTCTGGTCCCGTTAATGGCTGCAGTTTAGTTTCCGCCTTTAGTTTAACTCATTTCGTCATATTTAGGAGCTGTTGCTGGTGTGATTTTGACTTTTTCAGGTAATTCTCACTTTGTTGAGCGACTTTCATGGAATACGCCCCCCCCCCCCCCAGATCTAAGCGCTTCCACATTTTAAAGGGATTCCAAAACTAGAAACACACGGATGCCCATCCGAGTTGGTCAAACAGCGTTTTTATGTGTGTATCAATTCTTCACTGTGTATAATATCAGCATCCAAACTTTTTTTCTGTGTGAAACATTTAAAATATACATATGAATAAAAGTTTTTGTAACTTAGATGAAAATATGTTTTTGTTCTTTAAATATACTGATTAATTATTGATATTTTGAGTTCTTACTTTAGTGCAACTCTAAAGAGCTGTGAGTCAGATTTTCGAAGCAGTACAACAGCAAACATTAATAAGCACAACAGCATCTTAATCGGATGTCTGATTGTGTTTTATCCAGCAGATTTTTTTCCATCAGGTTACATCAGGTAAACCTGAAGACAAAGCCAAAATGAAATCAGAGATAACATCTTGTGTTTGTGCACGTTTTGCTGATAATACACGCACGTGTTATTGTTGAAATGAAAAATCGTGCAGTTGCAGACGCTGTTTACATCTTGTTCTTTAATATTGGACTAATTGCATCCCGAAGTTAAAAGCTTGCTTTTTCTCCATGTTGTTTTTCCTCTGCAGAAGATGAAGGAAATTAATTTGGATGAGTGGAAGAACATCCGCGGTCCCCGACCCTGGGAGGACTCGAGGGAGTACCAGGAGCAGCAGCGCAGCAGGCTGAGTAAAACAGACTGAGACTCCAGGCTGAGCAGAGACTGCAGCAGCGGGAACGGACCGTAGAGACGTCTGTGGAGAGGATGCCGCTCATGTTTAGATATCCCATACGATGCAGCTCCGGGGATTTGGACTCGGCTTGTTTTGGACCTCTTATTAAAGAGGAGCTTAGTAGTAAGTTGTAACAAATTAAGGAATACTCTTGGTTGTAATTATATTTGTCTATAAAGAAACGCATATAAATATGAAATGAAAAAATACTTTATTTATTCCTTTTCAGAGAAATTTATATATATATATATATATATATATATATATATATATATATAATGTAAACATTGCATAAATGAGTGTGGTGGTCTGATCAGTTTACAGTAACAAACAGCCAGCAGGTGGCACCTCATTTCCTACAACAAGGGGATGTGTGGAGTATATCAGTGTCATTTCCATGTGTCAATAAATGATTTCTGTTTTTTCTAAGTGTTACCTATGCCTTCATTTTCTTTTTGATAAAAAAAAGAAAAAAAATTCATGGATGTGGTCTTCGTTTACAACAGAGTTGCATTGATTTACAAGCCGAAAGCATAAAAGAATAAATAACAACACTTCATCCTTTCCTCGGGCTTTATAGGTCTCAACAGTAATCTGTTTTTCTGACAGTTATTACTCTGCACCGTGGTGGATTGATTGCATTTATAATGGATATAGTATTACTTTTTGCTCCTTTTTTTGGGTCCAACAAAACAAAAGAACATGACTTGTGCTGTTTGCTACTTTGGTGTGAGTAAGTAATGTCTGATATGTTCAGCCTCACTTCATTCCACTGTGAAATTCCATGTAATGGATATTTTCAGGTGCTTGCATTGGTATGAAATAGTTATGGGATACATTTTCCGTCATTATATATTTATGTTTGCGATTTTGCAGTCGTTTTTCTTTGCAGCGTTTTCAGAATCGGTGGGGATGAGGGGAACAAACTGCAAGTTGAATGTGAGGATTATTCTTCCAGGCAAATGGTGCTTTGTCATTGGCTGCCTGTCAGGCATTGCTGCCACGGTATTGTGGTCACCTCTAATCCACCAAACACATCTGACTGGCAAAGCAGAGTAATGAAGTACTTGTCACAGGATTAGCAGATTAAATCACGGCTCTCCAGTCCGTGTTGATATAAACTGCTGGTGTTACAGAGCTGGCGTCTTGATATTAAAAGTGAATCAAATATTCTGGATACTGCACAGGATACCTCTGAGCTGTTTATCTCTCCAACTGCTGTATTTGAATGTGGGAAAAAAAGGGATATTGAACTGGGTGATCCATAAACTGGTCTGATCAGTCCTTTCGACCATTAGTGTAAGATGGTTGTTTAGTGAAATAACAATGTAACCGCTACGATTAGGAAATGATTACATGCTTTTATGCTTCCTTATGTTTTATGCAAGATAAATTCAGGTACTTGTCACATTGCTCTCTATAGTAAATCTGAAAAATAGTCTGGGTAAGAAGTTCTCACAGTGTATTTTATCTGGGGATTTAGGGAGAAATATCAGCTAAAGTTAAAGGTGTCCCTGTGTTACAGCTTGGATTCAGGGGGAGTTGGACTTATTTTTCTTTTAAATGTAAAAAGGAAATGGCGAGAAGTGCTTATCTTAATCTTCCAGATCCCAAAGTCAAACCTCTGTCTGAGCGTTGACTAAATATATCAAGTATTTCTCCTGAATTGAAGTCACTGTGAGTGCAAACCCCGAAGCAAATGCTTTTCTGCTATTGAAACGACTTAAATGGTGATTAAAATGTCACTGATTCTTCGTTAGTCAGCTCATAATATTAGCTCTGCATGTTTAATACTTGTTAAAAGTGGAGCTGTCAATTCTCTTTAGTATAATCTTTCACTTCATTCATACATATATGCAAATAGTCAAATTCAGAGTCTAAATCAGACATAGAAGAATGTCTCTAGTTATCAATGTATTTTCGACAGAGTCAAACAAACCAGTTTATTTCTTAGAATAAATGCAGGACATCACATTGTTCTTTAGCCCTTTAACTTCCCGGTCTACCATTTGGTAGAGGTAAATTTGCTGTGATTATGATGATTT
>JBAMHX010000022.1:19170649-19196456 GCA_037177515.1 Pseudomugil tenellus
ACACACACACACACACACACACACACACACATATATATATATATATATATATATATATATATATATATATATACACACAACCTGTGCAGCACTTTGGTCAACTCTTGTGAATACAATTATAGAGTTTATTTCACCATCTTTTAGTGTAATCAAAGTTAAAACAGGAACATAAACTTAATGTAATTTATGCAGGCCAGGCCACTCGGTGAGGGATCACCATCCCTCACCGATGGTGAGGATGGTGAGGGGGGGGGGGGGTGGGGGGTCTTTATTAGCATACATCCTTACTCCTGCTTCTTGCCCACCTCCACCCGCCCGCTTGGAGCAGCATCGTGGGTGTGTTGCTGGCTGCTCTCAGCTGATGGTGACGTAGTCGCCCTCCCAACACAACCAGTATATGGTTAAGGAGGCAATTGGCTGAAGAACACAGCCGTTTCCTCGGGGTTGAACTGGTTTTTAAATGGGATTTCTAACAGTTACCAGAAGATGACAATCCCCAGATAAAACCCCACGTCGCGCGATCAACGGCAGAACCAGACTTGTAGGCTCAAATCTGAACCAGTCAGATGCTGCGCAAAGTCCTCCACAGGCAGCTCGAAACTTCCCAAATGGTAGCGCAGATCCAACAGCTGAGCGCAGATCTGAGACGAAGCGGCGTTTAACGGGCTCTTCATCCCAGTTTGCTATTTCTGCGTGGACAGGATTGTCCAAAACCTCCAGGATCCACAGGACAGATTTCCTGCGCTGCGGCGGCGGAGAGAGGAGGAGGAGAGCGCTGATTCACGGCTTGCAGGAGGAGGAAGAGCCGCGCGGACGGGCTCAAGAAGATCCATCTCTACCAAGGGTGCAATGTTAAAATACCCACACCTCCTCCTCCTCCTCCTCCTTCCTCGTTACTGACAGCTTTGTGATTCGGTCCATCCGTCAGACAGGGAGGATCTGGGGAGGAGGGCGCCAAGCAGGAGAGGACGAAAGGCGATCACCCCTCTGGCCGGTTTGATCTTTTACTCGCCAGCATTGTGCAAACCGGGGACCTGAGAACGACACTGCGGCTTTGCTGGGGGGGAGATTTCATTCCGAGGAGCGCGCTCGAACTAAAATATCCCATTTTTAAGACTGTTGACAAGCTGATCCACACGGCCAAACAAGGAGAAAGGAGGAGAACAGGAGCTATTTCACAGCCTCTGCACATAAACTCATCGACACACAGATCCAGGTAGGTTTGAATAAAAACAGCACCAGAACAACCGGGGATCAGCATGTTTCTGATGTGACAACGCGCATCACGTTTGGTGAGACGCAGATATGGATGAGTGATGAAGATTAGATGGTCCGTCACTCAGGAGCGCGCAGGCTTCTGTAACCTGCCCCAGCATTCAGCACATACGATCCATTGCAAACTGGCTGAAATGGATTCATGAGACCATCTAAATGGGTGTGACATTAAAATAATTGGCGTCTGTCAGACATGTAACGGATCCAAACTGTAAATCATCCCGCCGCTGATTGGCTGAACACCTGGTTTGGACTTTTACCTTCCCCTGTCTCCGGGAATCTCCTGCATGGCCTGGGAGTGATTGGACTTCATAAACGCAGGCCTGCACGCGTCCTATAGCTTAAGTTATAGCGGGCCTATGGGCGCTCCAAAAGGGATTCCCCCTTCAGGTGCTACTGACACTGGCACAGGGGGGCGAAACAGCCTCATGATGATTAATCTGCAACAGCTGAGGCTCTCTGTGTGTCTGCTGAGTCCATGTTTACGCGGATCTCAAGTAGCCGCCTGAAAACAAGACCCTCCTCCTAAAATAGGGACAAGGAAAAGAGATCTGTGGGCAGAGCAGCCGCTTTCTCCTGTCAGCAACTGCCTCAGCCGTAATGCTGTCTGCATCAGTCAGGAAAGCCTTGCAGGCTGTAGAGAGTGGTCACTTAGAGCAGCAACAAACAAGGGGAAAAGGAAGAAAATGTTGATCTTGTCACAATATTTAGATTGAAAAAGGTGATTAACTGCAAATTAAAGGTGCTAAAGACTAAAGTGATGAGATGAATAGTCTATAAATAATCAAAATTGTACATCAAAGTTCCTAAATTCAAGTTGTCAGAATAACCTTGTTTTGGTTTGCAACTCAAATAAGATAGATCAAAAGAAAGTCTGGATAAAAAAATCCTTAATCTAAGTCATCATTTGTCTGTTAGCCATCACTTCATCTGAAGAAGCCACAGCTTGAAAACAGGTCAATTTTTAGCCTTCTCATCTCTACGTTTAAAACTACAATCCTGCACGCCGTGTGGCAAAAGTGTACCCTTATGTTCTGGCAGAGAAATGCATCCACTTGAATCAGCAACCTAATGTGAAGGTTTAGGGCTGTAGGTGGAAGCTGACGTACTCAAGAGAAAACCCACACAGTGACCTGGAGGACATGCAAACTCCAGGCAGAAAAGCCACAGCCGTCTTCTTGCTGTAAGGCGACACCTCCAACCACCACACCACCATGCAGCCAGCTACATAGAATTTAGTCTCTTTTATTGTCTTATACTTTCATTGTGCACCTTTTGGTTGTCAGTGATGACTTTATAGCGTTTAGATTAAAGCTCCAGAAGGATTCTGTTCCTTTTAATGCAACAAGAACACTAATTTATTTGTTTATTGATATTCTGTCTATTTGATGATGACCTTGTTCAGCGCTTGCTTTTTTTTGTGGGTAAATTTTTCTGAAGATTCCTGCTTGGTCTGTTATCTTGCGGCACATCACAGCCAGCTAAAATCACCACAGTTGATGATTATTTGGGTTGTTTTTTATTCTATAGCTGTTTTGTGTATTATACTGGTGATAGGACTTAAATGGAAAATATATTTCATGCTGATGGTAGTTTCTAAGTTTCTGAGTATATATAACTTCACATTGATTTGCATTAATGCATCGGTTCATTATAAACAAGCCAATAACATTGATCCAATTAGAAATCGTTGGACTCATCTCTTAACCCCAGCACACCTCCAGTCAAAGCTAGTTTGTAAGCTAGCAGGAATATTGCAAGTAGATCTGAAATGTTGTCTCTCTACTGAGAAATAGATGAGTGTGGAAATGCTTTGGTTTCCAAGGCATCAAATGGAAAAATAAACAGCCAATCAGCATGTGATAGCTTGTTTTCTGATGGTATATCCACACGGAGATAGAACCATTTTTATTTTTAAAGCGGCCGTATTATGCTAAATTCCTTTTCTGAAGGTTTTCTAAAAGTCATTTGTGTCCCTGTAGCTTGTGTATGATGAGAAAATTGCTTCATTTTTTAGTGAATCTGAAAACTTTCCCTTTGTAATCTCAAGAGGGTAACTAACTGCTTTTCCTTATAGCGATTACTGTCATAGGTCCATCCCTCTGGCTAGCTGAGCATGCCCTCTTTTGGCCCCTTTTGTCAGCTGACCCAGTTTCAGCTGACATTGCATTTGAAGCGTCTTTATTGTTGGTTCGTTTTGGGTTTGCAAGGCAGCTTTAATTATCGTGAAGTCATTTGATTGCGACACGCGTGACACAACAATGGAGGGTGTTGAGGTGATGCTTTACCTGCTGCTGGGTTTATGGCTTGTAATCAGGAAAAGGTGGCCTGTAAACTGTAACGTCCTGTATTCAGCCCGACTTTGCAGCATCCGAATCCTTATGAAGTAGGCACTAAATATCTGCCTACACGGCGTGGAAAAATCTCGATTAGAACACCTACAAACCAGGAGGAGTGGTGTCGGACTGGGACTTGTAGGTGCTAGTGGAAAAAGAGCCATAAAACTACCAATCATGAGTCAGCGAAAGTTGCATCCTTTCCTAGAGAGGGGTGTGGACAGGCATTAATGCATTAATATATGCATCTGTACAAGATTAGTGAAAATGCTGCTAAAAAAATAAAGGGAACACTAAAGTAACAAGTTGCAGATCTGAATGAATAAAATATTTGTATTAAATACTTTCTGACAACGTCCTGACAACAAAATCACACAAAAATTATCAGTGAAAATCAAATGTATCAACCCATGGAGGTCTGGATTTGGAGTTCTACTCAAAATGAAACTGGAAAAACTACAGACTGACCCAACTTTTATGTAAAGTCCTTTAAACAGGTCAAAATGAGGCTCAATAGTGTGTGTGGCCTCCGTGTGCCTGTATGAGCTCCCTACAACACCTGGCCTTGCTCCTGATGAGGCGGCGGATGTTCTCCTGAGGGATCTCCTCCTAGACCTGGACTAAAGCATCCACCAACTCCGGGACAGTCTGTGGTGCAACTTGTTGGATGGAGCGAGACATGATGTCCCAGATGTTCTCAATTGGATTCAGGTCTGGGCGACGAGCGGAGGGTCCATAACATCAATACCTTCTTGTTGCAGTAACTGCTGACACACTCCAGCCACATGACGTCGAGCATTGTGTTGCATTAGGGGGAACCCAGAACCAACCGCACCAGCATATGGTCTCACAAAGGGTCTGAGAATCTGATCTTGGTACATAATGGGAGTCAGGCTACTTCTAGCGAGCACATGGAGGGCTGCGCGGCCCGCCAAAGAAATGCCACCCCACCCGATTACTGACCCACTGCCAAACTGGTCATGTTGGAGGATGTAGGGATGTCCAAATGTACTTTGGGAAAAAAGTAGTGCACTCAAAATGACCCACATTGCATCTTGTAAAAAGTAGTGAGCATCGATGGTCACTGGACGGGTCAATATAGACCATAATGCATTGCAAGCCGGAGCTTACAATGGCGGAAAGGATACGAACATCAAAAAGGTTTAACAAAAAACCTATAAAGCATAATTTATATCGATTTTCTGCTGAATAAATATGATACAAAGCAAGAATAAAATGCAATATACGTAAGACATTTTCACTCAAAATTACATTGGATCTGAAACGTAACCTTCAAGTCCATTGTGGTTGCCATAGTTACAGCTGGTAGTTACGTGATGCGCGACAGAGAAAAAGTAGTGAGCTTCATGTCCCAGTCACAATTAAATTGAGGGCACTATATAGTGCACTATGTAGTGTGCTATGTAGTGTGCTGTGTAATGAATGAGGGGTTAGGGCATAGGGTGCACATTCGGACACAGCCACAGACATTTGTGGCCTGCTGGAGCTCATTTTGCAGGACTCTGGCAGTGCTCCTCCTGTTTCTTTTTGCACAAAGAAGGAGGCACTGGTCCTGCTGCTGGGTTGTTGCCCTCCTGACTTTTATCTCTTATTCTACTTCCACTTGACATTTTACTGGTATAGACTGGACTATGTTGGAACCTAAAGTAAACCCACTATTCTGTGACTCAGGCTAAATACACACATATCCGGGTTTTTGTAAAACCTTATATCTTACCCCCTCTGTCTACTAAAAAAATCCATCCACACTTATCCGCATAACCACACTATTAAGCACATTTATAAGTATATCCAACATTTTTTTTTCATAAACTACACTCTTCAGCTAAATAGTACAGTGTGAAACTTTTCGTTTACAACATTGAATGGTGATTTCATGACAGAAGACTCTTCATGTGAGGACATAATAACAACAAGTGCAAGGACCGTGACATGAGGAAATGTTCACGCCTGGACGAAGCACTGAATTACCTGAACAATTGATAAAGCTAACAGAGTTTTATCAACACCAAAAATCCCAGTTATATATGTCCACATGCAGATGAAATGGAGGTTTCGAAAATCCTCACTTTGGTCTGAAGTTTTTAAAATAATCATTTTTGATGATGTAAATCTGCATTTTTGTGTGAAAATCACTTGGACAAGGCATCAGCTACAATGCAGAGAAATTAGAAAAAAATATTATACTCAGTGTATATATCTTCAGATATTTTCTGATGGAAAATAAGGTTAAACATTGTATGAAGTGAGCTAAAATGTTTTCACACACATCTATCTATTTGAAGAGGTTGGTGTTGGATTTCATTTAAGAAAACACCTGTGCTCATTGTCACCCCTAATTCAGAAATCATTACTCACAATTTGCTTTTTGCTTCAACGTGGAAGCAACTTTATCTTTCCTGCTACCTTTCACACTTTTCTGTCACTGCTGTTCAGTCTGGCTCAAACTGCTCTGCATTCCCAAAGCAAAATGGAGCTTTAACAGCAGTTACTATGCAGATTGTTTCATGTAGCTCCTAATTTAAGGGTCATTGTCGTAATGGTGATGCATGCTGAGAAACGGGACAGTTTACTCTCCTATGTCTTGAATGTAATTTGTGTGGAGATAGAAAATCAATTTTCAAATATAAAATCCGTGTGAGGTCATACACCTGAAGGGGCCTGAGTGCTTGATGTAATTACTCCGATAAACTATATCGCAACCCAAAGATTATTTATGCTTCTTAAATTATTTTCTCTATCAATCAGTTACTTGAAACCTGAACAGGACTTTCTTGCATTCATATACAGGCAAAGAGTACATTTTCTGTCGAACGAAGAATAGAAAAGTGCCCGTAATGTGTCTGATCTTTTGTTGTTATCGTTTTTAGTACAACAGTGTTACTGTTACAAAATAAATTTCAAGATTTAATGGGTCAAGACAGGAGGCAATTACCAATAAACTGACTGCCTCAGTGTAGTGCATTTATATGGTCTTACATCTTAAAATCATCTCCATGACTGTTTGCTCCTGGATTCGTGGGTATTTGACTCTTGTGCCACTATCGTTCATGTCTGTTTATCCAGACTGACTGAGCACATTTTACTTCTTCCCATCGCTCTCGTTCTGCACTATGCAACACACAGACGCTTTGTGAGTCTGTCACTGGCTGCATAAATGCTGCAGGTAGTTGCAGGAGGATTGTTTGAAACACAAATGAGAAACAGGTCATGTGTGGGAATGAACAAATGATTACCTGTAGCTCTTGTTTTACTTTTTGCATACAATCATTACATGGACATTGTCTAAGTGGAAGTTAAGAAGGCTGGATTTTGATTTGACATTTTAGATTTATGCTACTGCTCCTTCAGTGTTGCTTAGCAATTAAATAACATCATTCCCATTCGGAGGTTGTAACATATTGAGAGGCTGTCCCTGGGCTTTAAATCCTGGATGCCTTATTGCAGTTGCTGCACATCCCAACTGCCACCGTGCAATAAAAAAGATGAGTAGAAGCTGGCAGGTCAGCAGTGCTGCTCTGATTCTAAAACAGGAAAAAGGCACTTCCCTCAGCCTCATGCTGCCTTCAATGACTTATTCATACCTGCAGGTACTTTTACCTCTTCATTGCTGTAGCATAGGATGCATACATTTTTCTTTCATTCTTAAAAGTTTACTCTATTTGTCAGTTACTATTTTAGAATTTCGAAGCCCTAAAATATTCCGAAATTGTTTAATTTATTTGAAATAAAACTTTTAACTCATTAAGTGACAACATTACCTCTCAATTATTTTCCTGTTGTTTTTGTTTGTGCTCTATGCTGTTGGTTCTCACAGGGATTAAATCGCTGGCTGCTGTCCACGGAAATGGCTCTGCTGATTCAGTTAAATGCAAGTTCCTTGTCTGCAGCTTGTGCTGCTGCTTGCTGTCATCTCATTTTCTCTCCACATCAGTGTTCTGCTGCACAGTCATCTCTTCTTTTTCTAACATTCCCTTAAATTTCATCACTTCAAATAAAGCCTTTTTCCAGAGTCTTTGAACATGAACAAAGCCATGATTGCACATAAGACACAATAATACTAGCCATGATGCAATTATTTTGTACCTATGAGCCGTTAAATTTAAAATCTCAGGGATAATTTATTCCAGAATGGATTAATTGGTTTTGCCACTGCCTGAAAGAAAGGCATTGTAACTTTGCCAGTTTATTGAAACGATTAGGTCCTATTAACAATATCTGGGCATTTAAATATGTGTGAATACTACAGATGTCCTGTCCACACTTCAATGAAGATTTTGGTTGGATATTTTAACCATCTACCTTTCTAGAAATAGCAGTAAAAGTAAAAAGCCTCATGGGTAAGCCTACAGGATTCAGGACATAGAAATGCACTCAGGTACAGAACGTTGTATGAGTCAGAGTTGATTTAATTCAACACAATCAAAGGGAGAAGCAATTGTTACACCAATAAAAAATTTCGCCAGCTGAACTCAGAACACCGATTTGCTTACAACCTTTGAGTTTGACTAAACCTCAGAAGTCCAAAGGCATTGTCTAGACCGCACAAAGATCCCTAACAACCTCTCAAACTACTAAATAATCATAACTAAAACATTGGGAATAAAGAATAAATCCCTTCTGTTTGAGGTGATCAGTTGTTCATCATGCCCCCTCAACCGCTGGCCAAAGCTATAGGCTTCAACAGAATAGCAAAGTCCCATCCATAAGAGCTGAAGAGGTGCTTAAGATGCTTAGCTTCAGCTTTTGTGAATTCATACAATGTCTGCTTTGCAACTGTTTGCTCTTCTCTCCTGCAGATGTGTTAGGTGTGCATTTAGTCCTCATTATTAAATGTAGTTAGATTGGATATTCATTGTCTTTGTTCCACTTTGCTTCTTGATGGCCTCCCGCCTCCTTTCTGCTGTTTTTTGCAATGCGACATTTTGGACAGTGCTTAGTTTGGCAACCCTGCACGTTTGCTAAGTGAGCAGTTTGGTTGTGGGCTGTGTATTACCCCAGAGATTTCAGCCAATCATGCTCAGATTCACATTATTGAATGCATGTTTACACTTCTCAATTGGAAATATCCTCTGACTGAAAATGAGTCTTTTGGCTCATGTGGTTTCATCAAACTGATGTTATCTTTCTTATAGTGTGGTTTACAGATGTAAAATTCTCCCGAATTCCTCAGCAGCGCAGGAAAGCATTTTCCAGCTCACTTTGCACTGAAAAAACATAAAGGTCTCATGGAAATACACTTTGTAAAAGACAGAAACCCACTGAAGTCGCATAGAGGGGTGGTTGGATCAGTTAAATTCTTGCAGTCGTATAATAATAGAAAAATTCTTCTCATGCTTCAGTTTTTCCTCATGCAAGTACACAATCTAAGACATTTGTAATACAACCATGCGTTAAAATTGGGATTTAAAGCACAGAGGAAACACAAGGATGAGACAACCCCTTCTATTATGTCAGCAATTTATTCACTGAAATATTATGATACTAAATTAATGTGGTATTATACAACTGCTTTGATAAAAAAAAAGGTGCTATAACATATATATTCTGTTTCTCTCTGGTGTCTTTAGGTGAAGGGTGGAGGAAAGCACAGCCCAGTGCTGGATCCTGGAGGGACTGTTAGTGTGGTAAGGACCCTTGAGACGAAGGAGGGTGCATGGAGGGTTCAAGGCCTGTTAAACCAGGGTCATCGGCCTGCCTCTGGTTGGGACTGGTCTCCGTGGCTGTAGCCTTCCTTTGTTCTGAGGCACGATCTGATCCGAGCCCTACGCTCAGCCCCAGCAATGCTACCTGCAAGGGGACCGCAAAGTGTCAAAAAGGGATCATCCTCCCAATCTGGTATCCCGAGGACCCATCCATGGGTGACAAGATTGCGCGTGTCATTGTTTATTTTGTAGCCATGATCTACATGTTTCTCGGGGTGTCCATCATTGCTGACCGCTTCATGGCTGCCATTGAAGTCATCACCTCCCAG
Source organism: Pseudomugil tenellus (assembly GCA_037177515.1). Classification (NCBI taxonomy): domain Eukaryota; kingdom Metazoa; phylum Chordata; class Actinopteri; order Atheriniformes; family Pseudomugilidae; genus Pseudomugil; species Pseudomugil tenellus. The sequence goes on from JBAMHX010000022.1 coordinate 19,180,256, forward strand.
GAGAGGGAGATTGTCATCAAGAGGCCCAATGGGGAAACAACCACCACCACAATCCGGGTGTGGAATGAAACAGTCTCCAACCTCACCCTTATGGCCTTGGGCTCATCTGCCCCTGAGATTTTGCTCTCTGTGATTGAGGTTTGTGGACATGAATTCAAATCTGGTGAGCTTGGGCCCTCTACAATCGTAGGCAGTGCAGCCTTCAATATGTTTGTCATCATTGGCCTTTGTGTGTCCGTCATCCCCCAAGGAGAGGTACGCAAGGTTAAGCACCTGAGGGTGTTCTTTGTAACAGCAGGTTGGAGTATTTTCGCTTACATCTGGCTCTACATGATCCTGGCTGTGTTTTCTCCCAATGTAGTCCAGGTCTGGGAAGGCCTAGTCACACTGTCCTTCTTCCCCATTTGTGTAATTCTTGCCTGGGTAGCAGACAGACGGCTGCTCTTCTATAAGTTCATGCACAAGAAGTATCGCGCTGACAAACACAGGGGTGTCATTATTGAGACGGAGACCGAACGCTCCAAGGGAATTGAGATGGATGGCAAGATGGTCAACTCTCACTTTATGGATGGAAGCGCCACCAGCAATCTGATAGGCTTGATTGAGAGCAAAGAGGTAGACGAGTCCCGACGTGATATGATTCGCATCTTAAAAGACCTGAAGCAGAAGCATCCAGAAAAAGAGTTAGATCAGCTGGTTGAAATGGCCAACTATTATGCTCTCTCACACCAGCAAAAGAGCCGTGCCTTCTATCGTATCCAAGCTACACGCATGATGACAGGCGCTGGGAATATCCTGAAGAAACATGTTGCAGAACAGGCAAAGAAGAGTGCCAGTGTGCAAGAGGTTCATGTGGAAGAGCCAGAAGAGTATGTGTCAAGGATTGCTTTTGAGCCTGCAGCGTACCAGTGCCTCGAGAACTGTGGTGCTGCCATCCTGACCATCACTAGAAAGGGTGGTGACATCAACAAGACCATTTACGTGGATTATAAGACGGAGGACGGCTCAGCTAATGCTGGAGCCGACTATGAGTTCACGGAGGGAACAGTGGTGTTCAAACCAGGCGAGATGATCAAAGAAATAAGCATTGGTATCATAGATGATGACATCTTTGAAGAGGACGAGCACTTCTTTGTGCGCCTCAATAATTTGCATGTACTGGAAACTGAGGATGAGGTGTTGTCGCCAAACAGTCTCCCATACCCAAAGGCCATGTTAGGATTCCCCACTGTGGCCACTGTTACTATTTTAGATGACGATCATTCGGGGATCTTCACTTTTGAAAGCGGCTCAGTCCATGTCAGTGAGAGTATTGGCATTATGGAGGTGAAAGTTTTGAGGACTTCTGGAGCAAGAGGAACTGTCATTGTGCCTTATCGCACCTTGGAGGGACTTGCCAAAGGAGGAGGGGAGGACTTTGAAGACACCTATGGAGAACTAGAGTTCAAAAATGATGAGACCTGGTAAGGCTGTTCCTTTTTTTCCCCATGGTTGTGGAGCATTGGTTGTATGTTAATGTGTTGTTAGCACAACTTCATGTTTTTCATAGCTCATCACAAATGATCAGATTTACATAACTGGAAATGAAGGACATTTTGGGTCACTAGTAAATGATTTTCTTTCTCTTAGGTTCTTGCATCCATTGATTTAGGTTTCATCAGCATTTTGATGGTGGTAAATCTGTCAAGAAATAGCTACAGTAGATACAAATATGAGGTTCAAAGCTCTTCACTAGTCTACCAGAAGCTTGTCTCATTCAGCATTAGTTTTTGATGCAAGGATTCTGTCTTCTCCCCTTGACAGCATTTAATTTAGAGCATACTTTAGTAAACTATTCATGTGCCATTTGCAGTCATCACTCTATGAACTTTGAATGCTTCTTTTCTTGGTTAGACAGCCCACTCTCTCATCTCAGTGTGCTCTTTACCATACATCCACTTGTTTTCCTGTCAGGAGAATTTGCTGTCATCAGAGTGCTTGGTAGCAATCCCATGTGTGTTTCATGCAACAGGGATTCGACTGGGATTTGTCACACAACCATGGAAACAGGAAGGCCTTAAGTAACGCTCCCTTTGCCTTTCTTATCCTTGCCGCTTTTCTTTAGTCAATTTTTGGATTTTTTTCTTTGTTTTTATTATTTTCTGTGTGTCTTGTCTGCTTCAACTGATACAAAACAGGAGAAAGACTTTAAAAGAGAGAGTGAAACCAATGGTAACAAGTCTGTCTTCAGTTTACGTGATAAGTGATTAAGTGGCAGCATTGTAGGTTAGTAGGTTTATGGTGCCATGATGAGCTACGAGAGACTGAGATTTGATTCTTTATTGGGCTAGAGCTGAATAAAAGCTTGAATTTTGGTTCTCAGCTAAAATTAGTAATACTGATGGATTATGTAAATTTCGTATATTATGTAGCATCTGTGTACAGTACTGCTCTACAAAAACACACAGCCTCACAAAGTGGGCATATTTGGCACTGCTGCATTGATGGCAACATACTGCACCGCACTACAAAGCATATCAGGGCCAAATATTGAATGACTCCACGATATTTAGTCACACATATATAAACCAGTTCTTTAAGATTCAAGGATGTTTATAAAGCTGCACCTCCTGAAAAAAATCAGAGTTGTTTATTTCACAGCTTGCATCTCACACATTGGTCTGCAAGCACTGAATCAAAGTGACATGCATCTGCGACATACCCCTCCCCACCAATCAGGACCCCCTCAGCCTGCTGCGGCTGACTGGCAGGGTCTGTGCTCCAGGCTGAGAGTTCCCGAGGGCTGAGACAGCCCAGAAGTCTGGCGGCAGGGGAATGAGTGTCGGGGTGATCAGCATGCTCTTGGGGCCTGCTGAGTTCTCAGGGTTTTGTTTGATTTATTTGCGAAAGCTTTTTTTGGGCCATGCCTAGAGGCTGCTGAGGAAGATGACTTGAGAAACACTATTGAACTGTTGTGATGTTTGCATTATGAGAGAATGATGGCGTATTGGCCTGCTTACTGTGCTGCATGTTGTGCTGCAAATTTGGCACTCTTATGATGCATTGTGGCTCTGTTCTAAGTTCACAGCCGTACACATTAGTATAAAGTTACATATTAGTAATCTGTGAAAATTATTAGACCGTGTAGTTAATTTCAGGATATTTAAATAAAGCAGGAAGAGATTTTTCTAGATGTTTGCCAATACTATTTTTCAAAGCAATTATTCTGTTCTTTTGTTAGAAAATAATGTTACTAAGACAGCATGCAAACTAAATACGTAGCTAGAACCAACAGTTAGCTTAGTTTGTGTAGTTTGAAAAAAAAGAAGTGTGACTTCCTAACTGCCAACGAATGCTAACAAAACTCGCATAGCAGCACCTTAGCAGAAATCTGCTAACACCCACTTTGATCTGTTGTTTTATTATTTGGGAAGATATTAGCGATGGTTATCATTAATGTGAACACATCTGGTTGCACATGATAATTGTGTCTGAGGGTGTCATTAAAGGCTACAAAAGGGGGCAGAGTTCACTTTTTCTTTGCAGACTCTCACATTTACTAGCAGTAGTGTCAAATATTGAGGCTCTGAAACTGTTAGCAAAAGAAGATAAAAAAAATATAGATTGATTCATTTTAGTTAACTGCAAGACGGCTGCAGATCTTTTTCAGTCCTGCTATGCTCCAGTCAAAAACCAATTAACTGTTCAATTGTCTCAGTAAGTTGTCTTTATCTGAAACTATGGTCCAGCACAGCCTGTAGGATGAAGTGCAAGCCATCCCTTCATGTTGTATTACAGGATTGTCATCAGGGAGGTAGATGTAATTACTGGACTGGCTTGGAATACATTTAGCCCGCAGAGCACAGAGAGTAAACATGCTACTACCGGCAGCTTGAAAGGATTTAATTGTTTTTTTCTATGTATTAACTTTACAAATGCTTTTGCATAGATCTTTAAAGTGTTAGATTAAAACCACATTAGCTGTTTCTTTGTATTTTAAAAGTCAGTGCTAAGGAAAGCTAACTGGGCTTAGGCTTAATTCACTGCCACCATTCATCTCTTTCAGCAACTGAATGTGCTACTTAATGCAATGGTAATGATATAAACTACACTTCTGTTGCCATTGAGAATCATAACAGATGTACAAGAAAGTCCAATGTTTAAAAAGAATAAGCATGACGATGGATCTTCTTCTAAATCATAAACATCATATGAAAAATGAGCATATGCTTCTTCCTGACAGCACAGAAGGAAACCCAGGAAGGGACAGCACAACATATGCAGTTGCCAGTTATTAAAGAATATACAGTCAGTGTTGATTAATGTACTCAATATAAAAATAATAATACATTTTATTTCAATATTACTTAATTAAGTAGTCAAAATAAGGAAAATTGTTCATACACGCTCGAGTATTAATATGGAAATATAAAACTCTTTGGTCCTCTCTTCAGAGACCAGTGTTTTCTGTAGAATGGCACACTGCTGTTACAGAACTCCCAACAAATCTCCTGAAATTTCCATAATTACACATGGATAGTGATGAATTAGATTTTCTGTGCATTCATTAAAAAGACAAAGAGGAGGAGTGGTTGTGACAGCTTCATCCAGAAGCATTCTAGTAGATTCATGGGAACACATCCATACACTAAACAAAAGGAAATGAATGTGCAGAATATTCACCAAAGGCACAATTACAATGATGTTTCTTCTGTTGCTTGAAAACTCTCCTCAGGGTTGTTTTCACACTCATGATATGAAAAAATGCAGAATTAGTTTCCCTGCACTGCCTAACATGAATATGTGATAATGGAAATGTTATGTTTATTTCCATTTTGCAAAAGGGCTCCTTTAGTTGCTAATTTAGTGTTAATTGTGATGACTAAATGAGGACACATTGTGTCCCTTTTCTGAAGGACAGGGTGTTTTGCCCCTTAGACTGCATAAATAAGTAATTCCCTTCTCTTTCCTGGTGTTTTATAAGCCGCTAATTCTTTTGGCAAAATACAATCTCATTGCTACCAAACAGACCTAAAATGTTTATGGTCTTTGTTGTTCCCTGTAGCTGTGAGTGGTTGTAGTGTTGTGGCTTAATGGTGTCATTCTGTTGGTAAAACTAAAACAGCCTTGACGTTTTTCTTTAAAAGGAACATTTTTGGAGTATTTATAACCTCGTATTTAAATGTAGGCCTCTTGGAGGGTTCTTATCTGCAAGTTTGGGTCGGCTCAAATGGAGCTGCTGTGGATTTTAAATTGTTGAAGGTTGGAGACTTCTTTGACCCAATGACGAACACAGCAGCAAGGTGGAGAGGCTCCATCTCAGGAGAGATAGATGTTTAACCAGGCACTGATGGGTTCATAAACAAATGAGAGGCGTGTGTGCTGCAGACAGACCAGATTAACCTGAAGTAATTATCACTTCTGTGCCTGTAATTTTCTTTACATGCAGATATCATGTTTATTTAATGGAGTTTATTTAATGGGAGTTTATTTAACTGAGATTTATAAATACTTTATTACCCTGCTTTTACAGGCCACCTCCTTCAAGTGCATCTCCTAAACGTTCCTCTTTATATTTCAAGAATGTGTAACTGTGACCCTTCATGACTGACAGAACACATGTTTACGCTAATCCTCATCCTGCTGACCACTCAGTTTTTCTCCCCACCAGCACTTTTCCAGAGATCCTGGAATGAACCCTTGAGGTTTACCTTACCACCCTGTAGCCAGCTCTCCCACACAACCACAGTCATTCCATGTTCAGTTTATTATATACAGTGTTTTATTTCTGATATTTTATACATACAAACAACCCTCATAGCGTCTGGCCTGTTAGTAATAGGGAATTTAAAAAAACATCTTTTGGGGATGTTGGGATTGAATGTTCCTGTTAGATGTAGACACATAACAGGGCTGAATCATCTCTAATCTTTCTCTTTTACTTAAATAAAACACAGGTCACTATTAGTTGACAAAATCAATGCTTCATTAATGTTTTGGTATGAAGACTGGACCAAACCAGCTGATGTCCAACGGTAAACTTAAAACAATTTATAGAAAGATTAAGGAACTTTAACTACGATGAATTGTGACTGCTTCAAGGAAAAACATAAAAGATAAATGGGGTGGGTTAAGACTTTTACATTGAACTTCATGAGCCAACATTTTAAAAATAGACACACTGCATATTAAAAGTGATTTTTATCATCACCAAAACTGAATGAGTTCTTGGTTCATCCACAGCTGACCTCTCCAACAAACATGAATATAATTGTACCCTGTAGTTATTGTGTGATGTTTCTTCTGACACATGAAAACAGACCTTTGATCTCTTGCTTTAGCAGAGGAGAATGTTGAGTCACTTCAAGCACATAGTTGTTAATTTGTGTATATTAGCTTTTATTTACAACCGTTTTCATTTTGTAGTAATGTAAGACAAAGTTTTGTAATCAAAGTCAGAAATCTGAGCTCAAACCAGAACTTTGGTATCACACTAAGGCAGTTGTAAAATCCCCTTTTATAACTTAAAGAACATATCGATAATAAAGAACTGATGTCTCAGTGGGATTGAGAGAAACCTGTCCATGTATTTATCTTTACTAGACTACACTACTGTAACACTGTCCTTACAGGTCTCCCGAAAAGTTAATCAGACAGCTGCAGTTGGTCCAGAATGCTGCTCCAGTCCTCACTGAGAACAAGAAAATAATTTTATATATTAAACTCCACTTCTAAAATCTATAGGACCCGCCTCCTGTCTGTCAGAGAATTGAGCAATGAATGGTTTAGAACCAAACCCCATTCAGAATCTTCTGGTTTGTAATAAACCACTCAGATCTCTCAGGTCATCAGGGTCAAATCTACTTTCTGTTCCCAGAGTCAGAGCTAAACATGGAAGCAGCTCTGTTTTTATCACATACTGCACAAACTCCCAGAAACCTGCAGGAAACCCTGAGCTGCTTCATCAAAAACAAATATTAATTCCTCACACTGGAACTGTTATTTCTTGAATTTTATCTTATTCGCTTTTGTCTGTTTGTAATTATTTAATGCTTCCTGCATCCCACTATATACCTTTAATGTGTTATGTAGGGCACTTTGCACATTAAATGTGCTGAACAAATATATATGCCTAAGAATTAAAATAAGGTGACCTGGTCAAATGAAAGAATTCAGAAGGTATGAAGCTGCTGTAGGAGGATCTGTTGGGTCTTTTGCTGTGTAGCCACCCAGACAGTTTCCATAGTTACAACTCATTGAGTTGGTTTAACTGTAAACCATTCTTTGAATTATAAGACTGAAAAGAGATGCTGCTGTGGTTCTTTAAACTGCAAAGTTGGTGTTGAATTACACAAAGATATGCCAACAGCTTTTGGCTTGATTGCTGTGACAACACAACCATGTTCCCAGAGATTGAATCCAGTTAATTATGGTGATGCAATATTTTTTTCCTTTTAAATCCATAATGAAATTTGGTTCAGTTAGGCATATACCAACAGTTCAAACTACTTTTTCTTGAATTCTCACACAGCTCAACATGTTAACTCTTCCAGGCTGCTTTGTGAAGTATAAAATGTTCATGTGTCCAGACTATATCAGCCTCGGATGTGTTTAAGATGCTTTCTTCACATTCAGATTCAAACCTGGAATATAGTCTCATTTAAAGGAACTGCATCTAAAAACCACCCGAGATGCATAAACATATACCTCTCTAAAACATGGCCAATATGAAAACAGCTCATAGAGTCCTGCTCCAGGCGATGGGGTCATCCGCGGCCTGAAACCAGAGCCTAGCACGACACCAGATACGTTTCTCTAATTAGTGCCAGCAAGTTTGGGAGTAAATAGCTCAAGTGCTCTGATGCTGCCTTCAATCATTTCCATAGCTCCGTAAATAGGACCTGCCGGCTGGGAAAAACGACTCATGTTGACCTCGTGGAGGTGACAAGCGAGAAGCAGAATGTTGATTTTTTTTCATTGGCAGTGAAATCTACAGCTTGATGTCATGAAATGTGAAAGTTTTGCCACATAAATGGGGAACAACTAAAATCATTTGCATGATCACATTAACGGTGATCATGTATTAAGAAAATAACATACTGGTGGGTTTAACATAGTAAGTTGTTTTTATTTGATGTGGAGAGACTTTGCTCATGAAAGCATCTTTTTAATGCGTATAATATAATATACCTTCCGTGTGCAGTAACCTTTAGAAGGAAGCACTCTGGTATCTAAGAAAATAATCAAATGATGTCATAAGTTAGCTCAGCTTAGACGACTCAGAGTTCACAAGTAGTTTGAACAAATCACTCATTAGTTTGTAGGTTTCCATTTTGCAGGCTTGAGATGAGCATTTTAAACAGTTTAATTTTTTAAAAGAGGCTATTCTTAAAGCTTTTTAAAAACATATTTATTGATAACACCAGTATTTGTTGGTAGTAAAGGAGAAGGATTTTCATCTCTTTTATTATGGAGCTCAACACCCAAACGAACTCCACTGTCAACTCTTTCCGCTTCCTGGGCACCCATATCACCCATGACCTCAAGTGGGAGACAACCATCAGCTCCCTTATCAAATAGGTTCAGCAGAGGATTTACAGCTTGAATGATGGTGCAGTTCTACACGGCGATCATTGAGTCCATCTTCACCTCCTCCATCACCGTTTGGTACGCTGAGGCCACTCCCAGGGACAGACAGATTGCAGCGCATATCCGCTCTGCTGAGAAGGTATCGGCTGCAGCCTTCCATCTCTCCAGGACCTGTACGTCTCCAGAACTCAGGGAGGAGCAGGTTGTATCGCAGCCGGCTTTTCTTACCATGGTCATGGACTATATGTGCCACTTCTCTCTGGGAAAAGGCTACTTCCATTTACACCAGAACTTCTCGCCAGAAAAACAGTTTCTCTGCCATCGGACTCATGAACACTCTCTAATACGTGCACTAAGCTAGACACTTTACCACACAGGTCACCTAAACAAGTCATGTCAGTGACCTCATCTATTTGCACGACCAGTTTGTACTGTTCAATTCAATTCAACTTTATTTGTATAGCGCCATTTCACGACAATGTCGTCTGAAGGCGCTTCACAGAGATCGGCCAATTAAAAAAATAGCCTTACATAGCCTTACATTAGGAACCAGCTAGATTGTATCGAATCTTGACTTTGATCAAGATTCAATGCAATTTCCCATCCTGAGCAAGCATGGGGCGATAGTGGGAAGGAAAACTCCCTTGTAACAGGGAGGCAGAACCACCGGCAGAACCTGGCTCAAGAGAAATAGGTTATTGATGCCAGCACTGTCCAGGAAATGGAAAATAAGCAGCAGAGATAATAATTGGAAGTCCTCAGTGCATCATGGGATGTCCGGCTAGACTATCCCTAAATGTTTATTTTAAAGGCAGAGAGGGTACCCGACTCTCATACCCATACTGGGAGCTGGTTCCATAAGGGCACAGCTTCCTAGCCGAAGGCTCTTCCTCCCATTGTTTTCTTATAGACTCTGGGAACCACGAGTAGACCTGCAGTCTGAGAGTGAAGTCTGTTTGGAATATATGGAACTATGAGATCTCTGATGTACAATGGAGCTTGGTCATGGAGAGCTTTATATTTAAGGAGAAGGATTTTAAACTCTATCCTAAATTTTATAGGGAGCCAATGAAGAGATGCTAAAACTGGAGAAATATGATCTCTTCTGCTAGTTTTTGTAAGAAGCCTCGCTGCAGCATTTTGGATCAACTGGAGACTTTTCAGAGCATATTTGGGACAGCCAATAAGGAATTGCAGTAATCCAGTCTAGAAATAAAAAAAACATGAATTAATTTTTATGCATCACTCTGAGACAGGATGTCCCTGCGTTATATACTGTTGTATATACAGCATACATACAAGACACATTGATTTTTTTATTTATTTATTAGTAACTACATTTTCACTTTTTACTCTTACTTTTTACTTTATTATTACTATTCAGTTTTTTATGCTGCACCTGAAAAAAGTTCCTAGTTTGTGAATTGTGTCACATAACAATGGCAATAAAGGTTTTGATTCTGAGGTGCATAAGCCAGTAGCAGTCTACATCTAGATGTGCTGGATGTAAATATTGACAGCAGAGGATTTGCACGGTGCTCTGTGTGGATGACTGTGCATCCAATGATTCACCGGGCCCGCACTGACTTGATGTGTCTTGATTTATTGTGGGCATGCACGACATACTTCATGCTGAACTGTTGATGGAGATTACAAGATCACAGTTTGCCATGCAGAAACTGCAAAAGCTATAGTATAAAAATCATGTAAGGGTCATAGCAGTTCATATATGTGTGCAAACAAACAGAACAAGGAAGCTTTTTTTTCTGAGCCCTTTTTTGGGGAAAAAAGGACAAACTTAAAAAAATTTGAAATAATAATAATTTGCAGTCACATGATGTGTAAAATATACATTAAAACAGATTACAATGATTTGCAAATGTGCTAAACACATATTTTATTCCCAAATAACATCAACAAAATATCAGATATTGAAACTGAGATGTTTCACTATTTGATAAAAATAATATTAGCTAGAAGCTAGAAGAGGGACAGTAGAAGGCTCAAAAATGAACTGGAACCAAAAACAAAAAAAGTAGGGGAGCATTTTAAAACTAATATGCGTGTTACAGTGATAGAGCCTCTCGTACATTCCTCTTCAAATTTTCCAGATATTGGGCTCCACATTTTCAAGATATATCCAGTTGCTGAAGAGGATAGGATGCTACACAACGACATCACCCTGTTCCAACTGTTTGAGGTGTACTGTTGTAAATCAAATTAAAAATGAGCTGATGAAAATAAAATGAAAAGACAAATTTGATGAAAAACAGCAGTGCTACCAGGAAAACCTTAAGTTCTTTAATTGTATAAAATGATGAAATCCTGAAAAAATATTTATTTCTCCAATAGCTGAAACTTATTTCACAATTTCAACATTACTTAATTACTTAACGTTTAATCTGTTATCTGAACTCTAGTTTAACATAATCAGCCCTTTGTATATTGCTTTCATTTTAAAAATCTGGTCTGGTTAGACAAAACATGGGTCACTGCTACCATTAAATCCCCTGTCTGCTGGGGTTACAGTCTGTGGTGCCAGTGGAGGTGCCCTCCCTGCCCATGCACCTACCTCCAGCATCTGCATACAGTGATAAAGGTCAGTCCTGCTTCACAACAGCTTTCTCCATGCACAGCACAGCAACATTAAGACTGGAAATCAATAAAGCTCACAGCGAAGGGAGCTAAGATTGCAAAATGCTGCAGGAAATGTGAGAAGCTGTTGGTTTCAGGAGATTCTTTAACTTACTGTTAACTTATGCTTTTCCTTGAACAATAACAAAGAAGGAAGAGAAAGTATTTTCAAATTTTCAAATATTATCTGGTGATTTGAAAGTGTGAATTTTGTTTCTTGTGCTTTATGCCCGATATTCGAACATAAGAGTGTCCATATGCATATTTGGCACCAGGAGATGCTAGGCTGCAGTTCGATGATCGACTTTGTTGTCATATTGATGGAAGATTCTGGGGGTGGGTGCCGGTCAGGCCTCGCAGGCCCAAATCTGTTGTGAGGATCTGCTGGAAATAGCAGGCTGAGTCCCCTATCAGAGAGAGTTTCAACTCTGATCTTCCGCAGAGCTTAAACCATATCCAGAGGGAGGCAGGGAATATTGAGTCCGAGTGGGTTGTGTTCCGTGCCTCTATTGTTGAGGTGGACAGCTAGGGATGTGGCCAAAAAGTCTGTTGTAGAAGTAATCCCAGAACTCTCTGATAGACACCAGCGGTGAGGTGTGCCATCAAGCTGAAAAAGAAATTCTATTGCGCCTTTTTTGTTGCAGGACTCTGGAAGCAGTTGACTCTGCGGGCTAAGCAGAATGCGGCTTTGGCGATTGTGAAGGCAAAAACTCTGGGATAAGGAGATTTGATGAGACCATGGGGATTGCCTTCGAACAGCTTCGAGGAAATTCTGGTTCACCATCCGACCACTGAAGAGAGGGAAGCAGTGTCCCATCAATATCTACAGTGGGGATGGGGGGCTGCTGACCTCAACTCCGGCAATGTCGGTCAGTCGGGAGAATACTTCGAAGATCTCTTCAATCCTACCAACATGTCTTTCAACAAGGAAGCTGAGCTGGGGTACTCTGTCATGGGTTCTCTCATCTCCGGGGAGGTCGCTGAGGTGGTTAAAAGCTCCTTGGTGGCAAGGGCCCGGGGGTGGGTGAGATCTGAGTTTGTTAATGCTCTGGAGGCTGAGGGGGTGTCCGGCTGACACGCTTCTACAGCATCGCATGGACATCGGGGACATTGCCCCTGGACTGGCAGACTGGAGTGGTGGTCCCCTTCTTCAAAAAGCGGGATCTGAGGGTGCGCTTCAACTACAGGGGGATCAAACTCATTTGCCTGCCCGGAAAACTCTACTCAGGGGCCCTGGAGAGGAGGATCTACTGGATAGTCAAACCTCAGAGTGAGGTGGACCATCTCCATGTCCGTTTAGTCCTGGAGGGAGTAACCAGGGAGTTCACACAACCAGTCTACATGTGTTTTGTGGACGTGGAGTAGGTGTTCAACCATGTCCCTTAGGGACTCCTGTAGGGGGTGCTCCAGGAGTATGGGATACCGGACCCCCTTGTACGAGTTGTCCGGCTCTGTACGACTGATGTCAGAGCTTGGTCCGCATTGCCGGGAATGAGTTGGATTAGTTTCCAGTAAGGGTTGGATTCTGCCAAGGCTTTCCCCTATCACTGATTCTGTTCATAATTTATATGGACAGGATTTCTAGGTGCAACCAAGGTCTTGAGGGGATCCAGTTTAGTGACCTCAGGATCAGGTCTCTGTTTTTTGTGGATGACATGGTTCTCGTGGCTTCATCTGGTCATAATCTCCAGCTCTTATTTGCTTGATTCGCAGCCTAGTGTGAAGCAGCTGGGATGAAAATCAGCACCTCCAAATCTGAGACCAAGGTGTTCAGCCAGAAAAGAGTGAAGTTCCCTCTCCAGGTCAGGAACAAGGTCCTGACCCAAGTGGAGGAGTTCAAATATCTCAAGGTCTTGTTCACGAGTTAGGGAAGGATAGAGTTTAAGATTAAGAGGCGGATCGGTGCAGATTCTACAGTAATGCGGACACTGCTCCAGTCTGTCATAGTGAAGGAGCTGAGCCAGTAGGCAAAGTTATTCCTACCCTCACCTATAGTCAAGAACTGTGGGTAGAGACCAAAAGAACGGGATTACAACTACATGCTTCCGAAATGAGTTTCCTTCACAGGGTGGCCAGGCTCTCCCTTAGAAATAGGGTGAGAAGCTTGGTCCACCGGTAGGGACTCAGAGTAGAACTGCTGTTCCTCTACATCGAGAGGAGCCAGATGAGGTGGCATCTGGTTACAATCCCTCCTGGACACCTCCCTGGTCAGGTGTTCCGGGCACATCCTTGGGGTAGAAGACCACCGGGAGGAGGTCTTCTATGCTGGCGATTATATATCTCAGCTGGCCTGGGAATGCCTCTGGATCCCTCTGGATGACCTGGCAGATGAAGCTAGAGAGAGCCCCTGCGACTGATAAGCGGTAGAAGATGGATGAATGCTTAATGTCTCACCAACACACCAGCATGCTTCACTAAGGAGAGAACCCATGCTGAAATGGGGAGAATGTGCAAACTCTGCACAGAAATTCTACTGCCCAATACGAGGTTCGAACCAGAAACCTTCTTGCTGTGAGGCTGCGGTGCAGCGCAACTTTGCAGCCATCTCTAACATTAGTTCTCAAATTTCTATTGGATTATAAGTTGAGGTGTTTGCTTGATAGAGGAACTTGTTCAAACAGGCTCACTTCAAAGACACGTCTGGATATTTTTTAATAAACTGTGAAGGACTGGCGACTTGTCCAGAGCGTACCCTGCCTCTCACTTGCTAATTGTCCCAGCGACCCTGAATGGGACTACACAGTATGGAAAAGGAGTAAATTAATGATTTTTTTTAGCAAAGAATGATGATTCATCAGAGGCACAGATGCGATAAAACACTTTTAATTTACACCTCTTCTGTTGTGCTTCAGGGATGATGCAGTGAGGTATTTGCTCTGTCGATATTTGTCCTTTAAGAGGAAAAGCTTTATTTCAATCCTTTCACTGATTATGTTCTAGCAACCATCTGACATGTCTATGTAAACTTCAGTAAACTGCTGCAGTTCTTTCTTGTTGATGGACTTATAAACACTTTTGCTAGGAAGTGTGTGAAAGGCTTCATTTGCTGAGCGGTGAAACTCTGTTCCTCTGAAACCTTGATTAAGATTTTACTTCTACATATTTGTGAGAATATTGTTTATGATATGCTTTGCTCTTTGTCCCTTCAGGTTAAGTCCATCACTGTTGATCTTGCTAGTTAGTGAATGCATCACTGTTGTGAACCTTGGAAACAAATCCATGAAATGTCTAAGAAACCACGTTTGCTCATTCAGAAAAACATGCACTTTTTTTGGGACTTAACAAAAGTCCGTTTTGAAATCAGATAAAAGGGGTCAGTGGCTTCTTGCTTCATTCTGCTGCGTATTAGAAGAAGGGACTGGCTGTTGGAGGTTTCTTTTCTTGCTTTGGCTGTTAGCCTGCTCTCCACTGCCTTCTCCATTCCTGCTTTGGGTGAGTTAGTTCTCTAGAAATACCCCGAGCAGATATTCGCTGTGATCTCACTCCAGTTTCACTTTAGATTCTCCACAATCCCAGGGCTAACCCTCTTTACTGCTCTCCCTCGTTCTGCATGTGAGGCTGGACCAGCATGTTCTGCAACCACCTCAGGGGACCTCCTTTAGGGAGAACCCACTTTTATTCCCAGGTTGCTGCAGCAGAAAATGCGCCAGAATGCATCAGTAGTTCCCTGCTATTCTTCCTCTACTCCTTCCCCCCATTTCACCCCCACCCTTCATCCGTTCCCCCGTCCTCCTGCTTCCATTTACTCCTCCTGCACCATCCTTCCACATCATTTTCCAGTCTGCGCAGCAGCTCAGTGGCCGAAAGCAGGAATGACCGCAAGTTTTAGAGATTAAACTATGAAACCTCCCTGCCTGAAACACAAAGGTAGCCCAAAACTCTCCTTGTTGCTTTCAGACCAGTTAAAGCCAGATATTACACACATTTTGAATGCTCATATCTGTGTGAGGGTGTGTGGGTGCGTGCTTGCTTTTTACCCCTGATGTATTAATGGCGATGGAGGAGAAGGAGAGGAAAATAGATCTAGAGTTCTGTGTGGTTGATACAGTGTCAGATTTATGCAGGACTTTATCTTCTGCACCAGTGGGAAGGGTTATGCTCGGTCCTCTCAGTGCGTCCCTGGGTGATCATTTTTACCTTAAACTCCAACTGTACATTCAAATGTGGGACACACACTTCAAATGAGCGGAGAAATGAAAGTGTTATAAGTTCAGAAATCCTTTTATATCAACGCCTTGCTGCCTGATTCTTATATGATGTTTTAGTTGTTGTATTTGCCACCTTTAATTGTTGATATGTTGTTTTTTAACATGGTTTTCCTCTTGTTGTTCATACTTGTTTTATAGGTTATTTTCATTTTTTAAATAGTATTCAGATTTTTATGCAACTTTTCAGTCTCCACATCTGAAAACAGATTTTTCTTTTCAACATCTGCAACTAACAAGCTGAACCAGTAACCACTGAATCTCTCAAACTCCAAAAATAATTGCCTCCTCATAAAGTTGAATAAATGAATAAATGTAACTTTGAAGTTAGAATATGTCTCATTTTGTAATATTTAATTTACTGTGAAGTTTGTAGAACATTAAATTTGTTTAGGTGGTTTAAATTGGTGAGTATGGGGGGAGGCAGGTGGGGGGGGGGGTTATTTTTGTATATAAACTCTTCATAATAGAATAATCATAAGAATGTACCATATTTTCACATCCATGGGGAGGAGTTTCAGTTACGGGTTCTTTTGCTGTATTTAATACACACATAAGGCGCACAAGGTTTTAAGGCGTGGGCATGTTAAAACATAATATCTAATGTCACAGCCCCCCTCTCATTACATGGGAGTAACATTAGAAGACAGCAACACTTACCAGATTCAGGGCCAGATTTACTAAAGGTTTGTGTGTACTAAAACACGTGCAAACCCATTGCAAACGCTAAAAAAAGTACAAACTGATCTACTAACAGTGAGTAAAAGGGTTTGCGTCTTCCAAAGGTGCAAAAT
>JBAMHX010000022.1:19196556-19218339 GCA_037177515.1 Pseudomugil tenellus
CGAAATCCTCATTTAAATAGCCGTGTCTCCAACACTTTGCACTCGCTGTCATTTGCGTGAGCAATCTTAGTAGATCAAGTACTAATCATGGCCCTGCCTCACACGCTAAATTCTATGGCACACACTAACTAGTACACACAAAATGAGATCTTAGTAAATTCGGCCCTTAGTGTTACTCATTACAATTATTTTGTCAAGGTTTTGCATTCAACACCTAGCTAAAGTCAGGGAAGCATTGTGGCTTGTGTTAACCGACATTATGTTGAAGTACCAGATAAAAATATGTTTGCTTGATTAAATGTTACTGAGTCCTGGTAAATCTGTAAAACATACAAACCTTGTTGGAGATATAAAAGAGTACTTGAGTAAAATATATCGTACAATAATAATATTAATGATAGATACTTTATTAATCCCTGGAGGGAAATTCAAAATGCCGTCTGAATAAAGTTGTGTGTTTTTGCATTATTAATTTTTTTCGTATATAAACTTAGATATCTCTGAAAATGCTTGCTTGAGCAAAAAAAAAATGTTTTAGAGGCATATTTGCTTTTTCCTTTATTGCATAGCTTAAATAAGACCAGTTGCTGATAATGCATCAGGTATTTTTCAATGGGGTATAGATCTGGACTGCAGGCAAACGAGTTTAGTACATGGACTCCTTTACCTTACATACTACTGTTATAATGTACTTGATGTTATCTTGCTAAAATAAGGCCCTCCCTAAAATAACTATATGCATGGCAGGTGTTGTAAGGCATCAGATAAATTTAGACTGCTGCCCAAGAGCAGGAGCAAATGCGTCGCAGAGGAGGAACACGTACCACTCTAAAATCTGACTGCCACCTTAAGAATACACTATCCTTTTTTTTTCTTTTCTTTTTTTTTCTTTTTTTTTTTTTTTTTACAAATATTTAGTGTAAACTAATTATTACCTGGGTAGACCTCAGATGCCCAAGTGCAGATGAATGTCCCATGGTCATATAACATCAAAGTTTGCTTCAGCTAATTTTTACATTACATTTTATATCAGATGACCGCTTTAGTTGTTATAGTCATTTCAAAATAATATTAAAATGTTTTAATATGTAGATGATTTTTTAACAGAAGGGTTTTACCACCCTTTTATGGTATTGCCTGACTCTCCCATTACAATTCTCTAGATCCGCCCCTGTTACCTTCACAAATATGTATGTTACTCATGCTGAGTGGTAGACAACCAGATATTTATTCCATTTTGTTTGATACAAAACAAGTTATAGTGTCAAACTTGTAAATTAACTTGGTTCAGCCTTGCTCTGTCCCCGAGCTTTAACAAGTGTTTTAGCATTTTTGTGGAAATTCTTTTTTTAAAAAAATTGGTAGAAAATAAGTCTTTAAAGTTCCAGTTGATTTTATTGAATTGATTTTGCTGCAGCTGGAAAACAGGTTCACCACAGTATAAGAGTCTGCAGAAGTTGTTTACCACTCATTTTTCCCTCAAGAGTGTTTTTACACTACTCCAGATCTTGGCCAACACCTCTCTTACCCAATCCCTGCGAGTGCTGAGAGCGTGAACAATGCATGCATAAAAACAGAATAAAGTAACCTAAACTAACTTTCATCTGGAGTCAGACTACCTATGAGTCCAGATTTATCCTGATGGGAGCATCAGGGTAAGAAGAGAAGGTTGCTACACTCAGTTAAGTCAAGGTTCAGCAACATTATGTGTCCAAAAGTGAGGTGAGATGATTACCTGAATTTACTGAATGAGAAGATTATTGCATCAGTGTAGTTTTTTCTTCCCTAACAGACATATTCCAAAATGAAAGTACCAGCATTTATCAGGCTCATTTTGTGAAAGATAGCTTCAGGAAGCATGCAACATCATTTTCAGAAACAGATTACTCACAACAGAGTTCAGACCTGAACCCCATTGAGAGTCTTTGGGATTTGCTGGAGAAGGCTTTTCACAGTATATCTATACAAGATCTTGGTGAAACTATAATGCAACACTGGGTGAAAATAAATCTTGTGACACTGCAGAAGCTTCTTGAAACAATGCTTTGACAAATGCCCCCCTAATCAAAACCAAAAGATATCCAATAAAATATTGTATTGTAAAATACGGTCAGTATTTTTGGCCATGCAGTGTATATGAGTACTCTCTGTCTGAAACTCAGAATGAAACTTAACTACAGCATAGAATAAATTATGTTTATAATATGAAGATGAATAAATATGACAATGATCAGTAAATAATTTACCCCAACAGTATCTTTTAGTATTATTACTATGAATTAACACAGGTGATGTTTTCATTCACACTCTATACTTTTTCTTATATCAGTGTAATTTTAAAGTTATTGTTTCAAACCAAATAAAACCATATAGTATCATATCATAATGCGTTTACCTGACACAAAAAATTAGACCACATGAGCAACTTTAAAAGTTAATCTTTCTACATGAGTTTTTGGTAGGGAAATAATGTCAAAATTGTTTTACACTCGAAATCTAGAATGGTAATGTGATATTATATAACTTTATAACAAAGAATGTATAGGCATAAAGTGTATGCATTGCTACACTGAACCAAAATGGGAAAGAGGCATCTAGAGGTTTTTCAATCCCAATGCAGAACTTAATGCTTCCATGCATTTTGGACAGATTCATGGAGGAAGAACCAGAAGCTCTGTACTTGAAGTGGAAGGTATGCAGAAAGTACCACAGAGAGTCAGTTTCGCAAACAAGTGGCTGTGTAGCTCCTTTGGGGTCCAGAGATGGCTAAAACTGTCAAGTCGAGGGAACTGGTGAAAGATGAAGAGGTTACGCTTTTGGGATCACAGCTCTGCCAAGCCCTCCGGGATCTCTTTTTGTTGCAACACATATAAACTCACTTTTCTCCCTTCTTGTTTCTTACTCTTTTAAAGAAAAATTATCTAGTTACGGTTTTTGTTTCTGGCTCACTTACTCGTTTTCATGTCCTCCTTGCAATATTATTGTTATTATTTTTTATTTGGTTTAGTCTTGCTAAGCCTATTTTAGCCACCTTTTATGGATATTTGCACTTGTTCCCATTCTATTTCCTTTTATAACAGTCTTTTTTCATTTTCTTAATTTATTTTAATTTGAGTCGTTCTAATTCCATTTCATTTCTTCTCACCCTCCCACAGTGCATATTTATTATTTAAACCGGGAGAAGAGTCTCCATATGTGCTGTCCCCTCTTTATAGATGTTGGCCTATTTCTGTCTCAACCTGTAATTGCGCTTTGTCTTCAAAACTGTTTGGATTAGCGTCCCTCAGAGTGTGGGAACAGTGTAGATGTGATGTAAACTTGTGGACAAACTGCTCTTTAAAGAGAACATATACTTCAATTATAGTGTGTCATGAATAACATTGTCCTCTGGTTGTAAGGCCGTGACAACCAGGCTTAGGCTGCAACTGATCATCTGTTGTTTTTCCAGTTATAAAATGGGAAAATACTGTAAAATGCTTATCACACCGAGGCAGGGATGTCCAAGTTTGATCCTCGAGGGCCACAATTCTGCAGGTTTTCCATATATTACTGCTCCAACACACCTTACTCAGAATAATAGGATATTGTCTAAAATGTCATAAGGTGTGTCAGGATTTGGACTTTTATTGTAGTCTTTAGTTTAATTCAATTAAATTTTTGTATGGTCTTCAGTTTAATTTTCTTTTTCCGGGTTCTTCCTTTGTCAGTTCATTGTTGTATTCTCCCATGTTGTGTCTCAGATTAATTAAATCAAGGTTTACTGTATTTTGGATTATTTACTGCCTCTTCATCCTGCTTTTGAGTCCACATCTCTACCATTCTGTGACATGTTGGATCCAATTAATGTTAGCCGGGTATGTTGGAGGAGGGATATATCGAAAACCAACTGTGGCCCTCAATGATCAACTTTGGACCCCCTGAATTAATGTGACACTGTGTCACCAGCCGGATGCTAATAAATGTAAAGTGTATATTGGATATGGTACTATGCTAAAGTTTAACTGGGAATTTATATTGGATATGGAACATAGCAGAGGCTGTAAATTTGTATTTCACGTGCTTGAACCTGATAATTGTAAACTTTGCAGAAGTGGTTGAACACATATCTGCATGTTGTTAATATGCATTTGATTCTAAATAATTTCCCCCCTTTTACTTCAAATCTTTCTGCCAATAAAGAGAACTCTGTACTTTTGCAGAGTTTCTGTGCTGATCATTGGGGTTTGAAAACAAAGGAATATTGTTTTCAAAAAGTAGAAGTTTGTGATTGGATTCTCTTAGGCAACTAAGTTCATTACATCAAACCATCTGGGGCTGTCCATATTTACAGCCGAAAGCTAAACAGATGTTCAGTGGAATCTGAATGATCAAAATAGTGCAATAGTCCCCAATTGGGGAGAAAGAGTCATGGCTTCCCATACGACATGGCAATAAGAACCAAGTGTGAACAGTAGCATGCTAAAATATTCTGCTGAAATTTTATCATTAAAAGCCACATGCCAAGAAGAAAAGAACAAAAACTGCTGGGTGCCCACCGTTCTATTCTTTTTCATTTTGATGTTCTTATTTGTTATAATTCAAGGAAGCAACAACTCCTCAAGAACTTCTTGAGGAGTTGTTGCTTCTTCATTTTGAAAGGTGCCAATCGTAGTGGCTCAATCTTCTATTTAGGAGGACTTTCTAAAGAGAATTTAGGTTCTATTCAACTGGGATGGGACTCTACAGGTCATAATTCAGCTAATGGTTCTCTTATGTCAGCTAGCTTGACAACTTAAGACTCTCCAGTAGAGAATCTTGAATACCCCACTTCAGCTCCTACGCCTTGAGCCAACTTTGAATAAGGAGAAGAAAATGTCTTTATGGATGGCACAAAATTATTTCAGTGGGAAGTTTGTTTCACTGCCGTGTGTTTGTAAGGAATGACTCATCAAGGCAAAACAGATCATTTTCAATATGTGGAGGTTGTTGAGTCTGTTTCAGCCTGTTTTGAGGCTGTTTGAGCCTGTTTCAGAATGATCTAGAATGTTTTCTTAAACCATTGCCAATTTTTTTTAAATGCATGAACTTCACTAAACAGTGAGTGCAAGAAAGATAAAACAAAACAGTGGCTTTAAATAAAAGCACAATGCAACTAAATTAAAGCGTAGAAAGGTATTGGATCAAATCGTCAAGTCTATAACTGTTCTCTTGTATTGCAAGATACAACTATGTACATACATTTTTAGGTTATGAGGTTTATTGGGTTGTTTTCCACGTAGCTGATAATGCCAGAAGCAGGAAGTGGGTTGTGTGTTTCTGGTCTACATAGGTGTATCATGCTCGCTGTCATGTTGGAATTAATAGAAGGCGAATAATGTTTAATTTTAAACTGGCAGTGAAGTTGCTGAAGTTTCATTTTTAACATAATCACTATAAATTATCCAGGCGGCCTACAGAGCATTCGTTCAACCTAGTGAGCTTAACATTACAGAGCCACAACATAGTAGCCTATTATGCAATTTTTCATTTTAAAAAGAAGTGAACATTAAATATTTATTTATTATTGTATATTATATATTTATAGACTCTGTTGCAGCCATCTTGCCAGTGATATGTTCAGCATTCTGTGGATTTCTTTACCCTACCACTCACCTCTATCCCTTAAAGGGAACGCGCTAAACTGTGAAATGAAATTCATTATGCACCTAGTTTTCAACTTTCCTTTACAAAGTTTTATTTAGCTAAGGAGGGATTTAGTTTAATTTTTAAAGATTTGTGAAGCATTTAAGTCTTACATGTAGTAAGACTAGTATTATGTAGTATTCAAAAAGTATAATGCATTAAGCTAACTGCTTCTCAGAAAATGGACATAAAAATACTCAAAACAGTCAAACCCCAAGTGATGTACAAAAATCCACCACATATTCTTTATATCCATTTTCAACCCTTTAAAAAAATTACAATTGTTTTATATTGTAAAATTTTCCATCTTATCCTAATTTTGAGTAGCTACTTAGCAAGGTAAGCTAGCAGCTAGCAGTCTGAGTAACTGGTAAACTTAACTAATGTGCCTGTTTGCTTAGTTTTCTTGATTACTTGCATTAAATATCTAATCATTTCATCCAAATTCTGCTATTTAAGTGTAAATTAAATTTTAAAGGATTTTTTTTTAAATTATCCAATTTGCCAAAGTAGTGCAGGATGTCCCACTTGTGTATATCGCAGGTGTTCATAGGAAACAACCTTTAGACTTGTGTAAAAGGCTATAAAATGCATTCTATTTCTGGATGAGAGCTTCACGAACATTTGCCTTTCTGCAACAGTCCTGGCATCTGTCATGTTAAATTCCATCCAACTCTGTGTAGCAGCTCTTTAACATGCCACCGACTGAAGCAGCAACGGGACAGCAGGGCAAAGGAGGAGGTGGTGGTAAAATATAACATACAGGAGTGCCAGAGGAGATGGAAATGGATAAAGAGAGAGAGGCAGGCAAGGAGAGGGAGTATGAGAAGGCATCAGAGGGAACAAGGTGCAGAAAGATAATGATGGAGACATGAAATGCAAGGCAGAGAAAAAGAGTGTGTTTGAGGAAGGGAGAAAAACAGCACCTGAGGCAGACAGGAGGAAATGAAAGGAAGAGACAAAGTAAGAGTGGAAAGAATGGTGGAAACGAGTGAAAGAGAGAACAGCATGAGAGAGAAAATGAGTGCTGAGCCCCCAGATTTCTTTGCAGCGTGTTGGCAGATTTGATGAAGCTTGACCAGGTGTGGGAGAACAGGAAAAGGAGAAAGAAGACAGGCACCTGGTTACTGTAGATGGGATTGAATTTCCTCACGACGAGCATTGATTATAGCAGCCAACAGTGTGAAAATCTCCAGTCAATATGAGATAAAAGAGGGAAGTCAGGCCAGATCTGTGTGTGCGATCAGCGAGGTAATGTGTCAGAGATTGTTTTGTTGATCACAAACTGAAAATTTCACAACACAATATCCTGCTCATCACACTGATGCTCAGCTTGTTATCTATTCAGCACCATTTCAACCTTGGCTGCTCCTGTTCAGACAGTCAGACAAGAGGTTGCTTCTAAATTTAGAAGCAAAAGGTACAACCAGCAATTTGTGGAGGACAGTGAAGCCTTCAGTTGACAAGATGCAAACACATTTATTTTATTTTAAGCCTATGTTAATAAATATAACAAGATGGAGCATTTAGCTAGTTAAACTAGATGCATTATGTCTAATCTATAGTGGTTATTATGTTAAACACATCTACTGCCAAAAGGCTCTTTGCCTGATAATACAGCATTATATTCCCAAAACTATTTTGAAGCTTTTATAGCTCTAATTACTGGGAAAGAAAAGTATAGCATTGCTGTAAGTCTAAGATGTCTAATAACATCTGGTCTAAATGCAGCATCTGTCAAAGTTTCTTACACAGTAAAATAGAAATTTAGCATTTATTTATTTTTCTGTTCCGTCATCATCTTTAAAATAAATCAGTCTTTTATATGTTGATCAGAATTATGTAAGATTTAAGCACATAATGAGTTATGTTGTATTTAAACTGCTTGATACATTTATGTCATTGAAATGCTTCTGATTCCTGTACTTCTGTCAAATTTTGGCATAAAGACTTTTATAATAATCATCTTCAGAGATAGGTGGTTTTTATTTGAAAAAGTCGTAACACAATGTGGGTTTAAATTAGTCTCAGACTAGCTGTTACTTTTTAGTTTTATAGATGTCAATAAGTAAAGAGAATGTTCTACACCAGCTATGTCAAATTCTGCTCCCGTCCTGCAGGTTCTTCCTACGCTTAACTCAAATCGTTGGGTCATTTTGCAGAATTTGAAAACAAGCTTGATTTATATCTGGTGTGTTGAGTCAGGGAAATATCTAAAATCTGCAGGCTGCTGGCCCTCAAAGACCAGAGTTTGACATTCCTGATCTAGATCATCACAATCAGGACTAGAAAGGCACTCGGAGAACGCAGACCTCTGCCAAACATTATCGGTCCCCCTTACAATGATTCCCACTAAAAGAACAGTTCTATATTGATTTTATCTCTCTATTATTAGTTGACCATGAAACCATAGCCTTAGGCTTTATTAAAGTTATTGTTATTATTAGTTGAAAAGCTAACAGGTGTAAACTGTTTTCTGTAACTATTGAAGATAAATTAAATCCATTGACATAGTTCTGATTTGCCATGAACCTGCTACAATTTGGTGCTCATTTCATGTCTAGATCAATTCATGTCTATTACATTTCCAACGCTGGCAAAAACATAACCTCCTTGGCAGAGGTAAGAAACCAAGTCATTATCAGAAGCTTTCTCAATGCAAAGATCTATCAAAATAAGATTTTCCATCCAGTGACTATCCCATATCTCCTCTGTCTGGGAAAGAATTATATAGTCTAAAAAGACAACAATCACTCTAGAGAGGGGCTTATCAGAGTATGGGATGACCTGCCTGCAGTCCTGACCTCAATCCCATTAAAGTCTTGTGGGATCAGCTTGGGGGTGCTGTTTGAGTGATCAACACAACCACATTGGCTGATGTTTCTTAGATGAAGAATGGGATGCTAACCCACAGCAGTGTGCAACCAAACGTGAAGCCTTTCTGACTGCATGGTTATTCCACATGCTACTTAGGTCCCAGTTTTTAAATGTAAAAAAATGTGAAATTGTAAATTAATACATATGTATTGATTCTTCAGGTTGCTTCAGTATTCTTCAAATCCAGTAAATGACACCAAATCAGTCAACAGCAGAACAATTTGGCAAGTTTTTCATGGGTGCAAGCAGCATTCAACTGTACCTCCACAAACACATTATCTATGCATTTATTACATCATCCAGGGAAATAAACAGGCTTTCCACCCATATAACATCTCACGGCATTATCACAACGACAAAAGTAAACCAAACAGACTTCATTATTCTTTCTGTTTACATACATTTTCTATAATATTCAGTAAACTTAGCTGATGTTGTATTGATAGTTTAACAATTTCTTTAAAAGCTGAATAAAAACCCCCATGGTAAAGGAATTCCTGTTGACTGTTGCACTACTTGTAGAAAGATGCAGGTTATAAACTGGAAACAAAGTGCTGTTGCTTTGTTCTATTTCCTCACAATAATTGTGAGACCAGCAGGATTTTTCTCCCTACAGTCAGGAAGCAGTACTCTGACTGACAATATGGCTCCATACGCATAAAAAGATTTCATGAGGTTGACACTTTAATTCACATCATCTCGCTGTACTACAAGAGTATTAATTTGTACCACAAGTGGTTGCATTGGGAAATTAAGGCTTTGCACTTCCCATAGAACTATACAAGACTGTACCAAAGTGGGTGTCAGGAAGAGCCAGGTCTTTGAAAGTAGAAATAACAGACAGCACATTATTTCTTCGCCTCATTGTCAGAGACCTCATAAAGAGGAAGGCAGCCAGGCTTTAGACAGGCCCAATTAAAACTTTCAATGCTACAAATTCTCTTTGATCTCTCTATACAGTCCCAGTGGATGTTTGTCATTGTTGAAGTCTCTCTTCACACAAACACACACACAGTAATTTTCATCCCAATAACACTCATTAAACTGTTTTATGTATTTCTCTCTGTTGATGTTTTTAGTTTTCAGAGTTGATCACAAGCTAAGTTCAAAATATTATGTGTGTGTGTGTGTGTGTGTGTGTGTGTGTGTGTGTGTGTGTATGTTCTAATTTCTTTGCAAAACTCTTTCCACCAGTTCAAGGAAGAGCCCAGGGATACTTGGAACATGAAAGCATAGTTCATTTTAGTTTTGTTAATATTGGCTTAATCGTTTCCTTTTTACAAACCTTGCTTTATCTGAAGACAAAGGCCGCTGCAGACGGTTAGATGAGAGGACTGATTCTCATTTATTATAGTTAGTTTAGCTTGTAGAAAGCCAGAAAAAAAACTGTCTGTGTTTCCTTAATGTGAGCATTTTTTTTTAAAGTTTCATTCTCACTTATTTTTCTTGCGAATAGATGCCTTATTAATACCCTAATTTAGAAGAAAAAACTAGATTGATTATTATAATTACAACTTTGTAAATCATTAGGGATTTCAGAGGACATAATAATTTACTTCCTCAACTCTGTAGCACCAGGGTAATGATGCTCATTCTTTTTTACATGCAGATTGAACTCTTTAAGATGTTTTTATAATTAGACTTCAAACATAACAACATAGATGCTTTTTTCTTTCAATCTTGGAGGCATTTAAATGGCTAATATTTAAAGATAAAATTAGAGTGGAGCAAATTGTTCTTTCCAACCACTGTTTCTCTTTGACTCCGTCAACATCAAAGTGAGCAGAAATGTGGAAATCTTTCATTACGAACACATCTCCCACTCCTTCCATCTTTCATGCCCCCCCTGCCTGCTTTTGCTGCTCTGTTTCGCAAGCATGAGTCCTTGGAGATATTTAAAGCAGCTCATCCTGAAAGCCTGCGTTGTTTTTTCATGCGACCTCTTGTGGAAATTTATCGTTTGATGTTTCCAGAACCTCCAAGTTCCACAAAGTATGTTTGACATTTACGAAACTGTTAATTGAGCAATTACTAAGTCAATCTGCCAAAATGACCCTTTGTACTCCTGTACTATCCTTTTTTACTCCTTAAATTTGAAGTAATTTGGTGCCTCATTTGAACGAATGAGTAAGATGAAACTGATAAGGTAATTTGGCCTAAAGAAAAAGGCAGAAGTAGATCCGTTTAATCTTAAAATGTTTGAAGTTTAGCCTGCTTCTGAGTCATTCCAGATTAGAGATGGGCTACAAATCTGTGGAAAAGAAGAGTGTATATATGTATGTGTGTGTGTGATAAGAGAGAGGAGGAAGGCAGCTGAGGTGAAGGTGCTCCTCTGGTTAAACTGTTGCGTCTTTGGGGGGAAGCAGCGCAGTGCATGGCAGCCTCAGCTAATGGGAATCTGCTGCCTGTCATCTTTGGCCAGGCCATCTCATTAGAAGGGGAAAAGTGTAGTATAGAATTTCTGTTGCCGACTGATGAATGCAGCAATGGCTGAAGAAATAGGAGAACAGAACAAATGTGGTGCCTGAAAGGGAAGGAAGACCGACTTGGGGGAGATATAGATTGATGAGAGATTGTTCGCTTGGAATGAGATTTCATAAGAAGTTGTAGATTTTCCTCCCTCCAGCTGCAGGTTCGAACCAGAGTTGTGTTACAGCAGTAGTAATATATCCCCACTACCCACACACCTATGATGCTGACCACTCAGCTGCACATCGCGGCACCTGGCTGTGGAGGAAACTCAAACACTTACTGGTCTTTTGTGTGAGAGTTCATGAGATTCTTTTGCCTATGAGTAATAGATGGAAGCCTGAGAGAAGTGCAGCTAAATAATTGAGGTCTTATGTAATCATAATTGCAGCCCATAAACACAGATTCACCTTTGGAGGACTGCAGGCTCCATTTTCTTTCAGTAAAGCTGAACAAATGCGTCCTGCCTGAGATCTTTCTCTTTCTTTATAGGCTAGACTGTCTGTCTTCCCTTCATCTTTTTATACCCTTTTTACTCTGCCCGTCTTTCTGTGTTTCTTTTCCTTTTGGTCTTTCTCAGTGTTTGTCAGTAACATTCAGACAAACACACATGCACAAAGAGGTGACGGTTTCAAAGCGCTGCCTCATGGAAGAGTTGCTATTGAACATGAGCCTGGCTTGCTTTAATTGCTGTCAGAGCTGGAATGGGAGTGGTGGTGACTCGGAACAACCAAAACACTTTGGAGCTTTTCTGTTAAAAAATACATCTCACCACCTGAAACGCAGTGGCAACATTTAACCGAACATACAGTTTTCTAAGTAGTTTGAAAGGCCAGAGCTGTTGTGGGTGGAAAACATGACCTCTTTCAGCACAAAGACTCATCTGATTGGAAAATCTATTCTCTAAAAATATAGTTTCTGAAACGTGACATGATTTGTCCAGATTCTGAGCCAATTATTACAGCACCCTGATCAGTTAATCAGGAGGTAGTAACAAAGGATTACATATTAGTGTGACTGTGTACCCAGATAACAAAAATAACCGTTTCATAATTAGGTCAGGTTATGTCTAGAAAGCTGAGTCTCACCAAAGTGCTTAAACAGGAACATTTTGTCCACATGTCTGCAGTAGTAATGGAAATCTTAAATTGTAGAAAAAAGGGAATGGAAAAAAAGGCAAAAATTTATTCCAACTAGAAATAGCCCCGAAATGATGCTTAGTGGTTACTTTGTGTAAGCCACAGTTCTCTTAAAATTTTAAAATTTGTCAGCACAGACGGGATTTCCTGAGAACTGCTGGTTTTGCTTTAAACACTGTTAAATGGACACTTCAGTACATGCAGTCAGAGGAAGCCTGGATTCAATCCCCCAATCTTTCGGTTGAAAAACAACCACCCCACATCTGCTATCGAATGTTTCACTTGTACTTAGAATAGCTTGTTGTGTACACAGTGTTTGTGCAGCATTGTGGCTTTTGTGTGTTAATAATATCCCTGAACCACACAGAAACAAGACCAACCTACCTTCCCTAGTGTTGTTTGTTTTGTCACTGTGAGTTCATGTGCATCAGTCAAACTGAAGGGGAAATTTGCAAATATGAGGTTTTTTCAGTTGTTATGATGAAGTTTTCATGCAACGAGATCCGGGTCTGAATTGCAGATGTATGTAGAAGCAAGTAACTAAAGCGACTACGTTAACTCAGCACTTCCTGCCTCCAACAAAAAATGTTCTGGGTTAAAACCAGCGAAAATGATTTTATTCATTAAACGATGGCCTCCTTGATGTTGACAGTTGTGCTTGGTTTAACAAGGCCTATGTCATCGGAAGCGACGGCTATGGTATATCCCCAATTCCTTCCCCCCCGAATCTACCGATTCCCCAATCCTCGAATAGACACAATACAATAATATAAAGACGCACATGTTCAGTCACAAAGATCCACCTGGTGTGGAAACATTGAACCAGCCCAGTATGACATCAGGACAGGATGCATCCTGAGGTCATGACCTTTTATTTACATTCATTTTAGGTCAAAGACACAAATAGTTCCAGAGAAAAAAAAAATCAGATTTTTCATGAATAAAGCACCACCTAGTGGTGAAACCATAAATCCAATAATCGTGAAATTTGATACAGATTGTCCTCTTGGGGACCTAAACAGATATACTGAGTATCAAAATCCAACTGTAAATAGTTCCAGAGAAATAGAAATAGAAATAAATCAGATTTTTCATGCATAAAGCACCACCTAGTGAGGAAACCAAGAATCCCAAAATGCTGAAATTCGATGCAGCTCGTTCTCTTGGGGACCTAAACAGGTCACATTCTATTTGTGAAAACTATACGTGTTACCGTGCTCACACAAAGGATATCCGGCGAGATATAATGATGAGACTATTATGTCCCGACACTCCGCATTTGTGGCTATAATTACAGTTGTAAGCAGAAATCCAACTAACATTGTTGCAATAGAAAATATTTTTTCCCTTAAAAATTCACAAAATAATGCAGATCATCCTAAAACAGAACCATTACTTTATACTGTTTCATATTTTTATCTTTTCTTCTTAAGACTTACTATTGATGTTGTTTATGACATGCATTAATATGATCACATCATGATTCTAGCATGATACTAGCATCTTTCCTTTTGTCAGGTCAAAGTTTTGCCTCTCTTCTGGTGCAGTGGAAACAGGGGCAGCGTGTATCCCAGAGTGGCCTGATGGGTCACTGGGTCTTTACCCATCATGCTTTCTTTCTGGAGCTGCTTGGCTCCGTAGCAGAGATTTTCTTCCCCATCCCTAGTCTCCCAGTGTTCATAGCCTTGCCAAAAAAGCAGAGATGAATGTCTGGTTCATAACAGTGATGTGAGTGAGGGTTGAGGGGGTGGGGGGTAATGATTTAATCATCATATAATGGATGGAGGACATTATTCAGGCTCAGATTAGTGCAGGTGTTTGCCACCCCAAGAATACTCAGGCTGATGAATCTCGTTGTCAGTGCTGGAAGTGATGGTGTGGTTTAATCTTCACTGTGAACTGCATACACAAGTTATTTTTGAAGTGTCAACGATTCATCTCTTGCAGCAGATGCATAAGAATTAGCCCAAGCGTTCATTTGTAGAGCATTTTGCAGCAGGGTTGAGCTCATTATTTACACTGACTTGCAGTCTGTTTTTCCAGCTAACAATTATTCTTATTATAATGTCAGATATTTTGAGAATCTCATGATTATGCAACACTTGCCAGAGAACCAAAGAATACACACATTCATTTCTTAAAATTAAATGTTCCATCTTCATAAAACATATTTTGCCTGACCAAACATGTGAAACCATAAAAGATAAAATAAAATCTTTTAGATGTATTTGTCTGAAAGGGTTTATACTATTTATACTTAGAAACCATTATTAATTCATTGTCTGTACTGTAATTGGTTAAGTTTGTGAATATTGTTTAAAAATGTGAAGCGTATGAATTTGGCATCACAAATGGGTTTGCTATGAAAGAACATTATGGTTTTGTGGTTGTTTTTAGAGGAACAGATGTTGATTTTTAACTTCACAATAAGTTTTCTCTACTCAAACTGTATGATCAACCTCTAAAAACAATCATTTCCAGGTTCTTTAAAAGAAAAATCTATGAAAGTCTAAAGACAAATACAAATAAATATCAGCACCTTCATCTTAACATGGTCCATTTGCTTGTAAGAGCATGAAACACATAGTATTGTTTGCAGATGTTGGTGCGACCAAAGAAATATTGGAGCAAAATACATATTATAGAAATTATTTTCACTAGGCAGAGAAATGATATTTTTTTGTCATGAATGATTTGTTATTGTTGTACAGGAACATGGGACAGCTGTAAGCAGCACATCACCTGCCTGCATGCAGTGAGGTGGCGTGTGTGTCTGGATGTGTGTGTGTTGCTTTGGTTAACATGTACCAGTGGTTACACATATCACCTTGCTGTCTTCTGCAAATGAATATTAATGAGATCTGCTGTATCCACCACTGGAACTGGGAAAATTAAGTAGCTGACATGTCTTGTCTTGTCTGGTTTAAGGGGGCAACTATATCATTGTGTCCTCCAAACTTCACCATCACATCTGTCCTATGAAGCACAACATAATCCCATTTCTTACATTAGTTATTTCTCTGTACAGTTTCCTTATTCAAACACAAATGAAATTTATATTCTACATTTAATTTCTCCTACCTTATCACATCGCAATATAATAATTGTTACATTTGTACAGTTATGTATCTATGTTATAATTTAACTTTCAATTTTCTTTTTAATTTGTGGAAGGAATTTGTTTCCATACCAACACATTTTAAGAATGTGTATTTTAATGAGTTTTAATATTAAACACATTTACAGTAAAATGTAATCTAGCTCCAACTAATTATCTCTAAACTGGCAAAATAACATTTTTATTTTACTTTAGCCAAAAAAAAAAAAGAATGCAAAACAAAGATGGGAAAAGAAATAATACAAATCAAGAATAGCTTACCGTTAATGTATATTCTTTATTTAGTTTTTCTTTGAGGACAGAATAAATTAACTTTAAATTGTTATTTCTGACACTTATAACTTGAAAGTCATCATGTCCAATAATTTCAATAAGCTCATTGATTATTTTTTTCTGAAATCTTACAAGTGATACCATATTATAGTTTTAAAATTATTGTATTTGTCAAACACCCACTCTCTTTTTTTCTCTTTCTCTCTCGGTATGAAAAAGAAAGAGAGAATACAACAAACATGTAAGATTCCCAGTCATTTCTCGCGGGCCTGAAGGTTGTTTTGAATTAATGGGAAATGGATTGAAAGTCCTGTTTGTGTGAGCGTCCAGGCTTTGTTCATGAATATAATTGGAGATCCTGACAAAAATGATTGAATAAAAACGGAGAGCTTGTGGGACTAATTTGCCTTGAAGACAGGCATGTGTGACAGACTGCAAAACACCGGGACAGTCAAGGCAAAAATGCACACAAGGACACGTCAATGAGAAAAGTAAGCCCTGCTGGTGGGGTACGAGCTTCCTCCTGAGGCTGAAGTTTACCTGACAAATCAGATATTTTTAGTGTATTTTCTTATTTGAAACCAGCTGTCATAATGTCAGCTAAGCTATGTGAGCTTTTGCATAACTGACAGCATCATTGTCAGACTGTGAAAGAGTCATGCAGACAGTGGGGTATGACGAGATCCTGCAGCCTTTACTGTGTGGCCTGTGAGTATCTAATTACTGCAATGGTAGCATTTGCCTAACTATAGGAGGCACACTGGGTTGTGTAGTACAACATGTAGATGGTTTGCCATGTGAGAATGTCTGAAATTTCTTCCGAGTTTCTATAGGTTGCAAAAGGTGAAGGTTATTTCTGAAAAGGGAGCTACGTGGTGGTGAGAGTTTTCAATGCCCTCTTTTGTATTTATATGTCTGCATACATATGGGAATATAAAAAGCAAAGTACAAGTTAAGTGTAGAAACTTTGAACCAGCCTGGTTTGGTATCAGGCGAGGATGTATCCTGAGGTCATGACCTTTCATTTGCACTGATTTGAGATCAGTGAAAGAAATAGTTCCAGAGATGTAGCAAAAAATCAGATTTTTCGTGAATAAAGCGCCACCTGGTGGGGAAACCATTGATCTGATAATTGTGAAATTCGATACAGATCGTTCTCTTTGGGACTTAAACAGGTATACCTAGTATCAAAATCCAATTGTAAATAGTTCTAGATATAGGCAAAAATCTGATTTTTTGTGTATAAAGCACCAACTAGTGAAGAAACCATGAATCCCAAAACACTGTAATTCAATGCAGCTCGTCGCCTTTTGAGACCTAAGAGAGTTTAGGTGAGAGTTTTCAATGCCCTTTTTTGTGTTTCTATGTCTGCATACATATGGGAATATAAAGAGTAAGTACAAATTAAAAATTTCAAAGAATAATGTATCTGGACATGACAAATAAAATAATCTGGCCCCTACTGGGTCATAAAAATAGAAACCATCTTTAGCAGCAATCATCTGAATTAAGTTTTTCCGGTACAATGTCAGGAGTTCCTCACATCACTGAGGAGGAATTACATGGTAACTTCATTTCATTGTGCTTTATGCCCCGAAACAGCACTTCAATCAGATTGGGTTCTGGACATTGACTGGATCACAGCTTTTTTGTTCGTCTTCCATTCATTCGATCTGCTGCTGTGTTTAGGAGCATTTCCATAGTGCATGATAGTGCATAGTTCAGCCAAAGTTGAGCTGTTGGAAAGATGGACTCATATAACTGGAGAATACTTTGGGAAAACAGAGTTCATGCTCCACTCTATGACAACAGTGTCCTGGTTGTAGAACAACCCTTAGTGAAAAATCTCCAGCCTAGAGGAGATTTTCCAGAGGTCTTGTGGTTTGTTCTGACACAACTTTGCAAACATAAGTCATGCTCCAAATAATATTCATATATCTATACTTTTTTAATATGACTGTATTAGTCTACAAACTAAAGAAACTGCACATTCGGCAAATGTTCATGCACTCCAGCATTGGAGGTTACACGATTACTTGCCATCCATAGCTGCCCTGTGAACAAATGTGGACGAGTTCTCGGCATGAATTAATGCCAGTACTTAATCATATCACCCAAGGCTACATCATACATCATATGCTCTGCAATATGGGCTCGAGCAGCGAGTATGCTTTGAAGGAGGATAGTGAAAAAAAACCCCATTGATATACTGTTTAGACTATATCACAATAATTTGTGTGTGTGTGAGAGAGAGTTTTAGATGTCTATATTTGCAGACACTAGATGCTTTGAAAGAGCTCCTGAGATCATGAGTAATGAAGAACATGAGTATCAGACATTGCTTCTCAACAGAAGATATTAAAGAAAGGATTATTGGAGGAAAAAATGTTTGAGATGCTTCATTTCTCTGCTGATTTAACTGGGAGCTGATCATTTTGCTACTGACACATCTGATCAAATGTGATTTGATTATTTTAGCTTGTTAGCAAATTTAATTAATGACAACAAAATCCTTCTGTAATTTCTTTGGAGGGTCATTTTTATATGAGTCTGCCCAACAGGATTTTTTTGATTCTCTGGAAAAATCTTGTGAGAAATGTTGATTTCTTCTTCTTCATCTAGTTTTTACCAAACAAACCTCTGTGGATTGTTAAATGAAGTTGACTTTCTCCCAACCATAATGTGAACACAAACTGAGTTCAGCTGTGTTCCAATTCAAAGATGCATTCTATATTTTTTAACCCATTAAAGAAACATAAATAGATTATAGTTCTTATATGAGTTTGCACACAGTTGTGGAAAAGTTCAAAGCACAAACTAAATCCGTATTACAATAAAAACTCACCTAAAATGTGAAAAATGTTAACTTTTTACACAATTGTTACTTTCTTAAATCTGCATTCACTGTACCATACTTAGTTTTTACATAACATTAAATCCATGACAGATACTAAAAAGTTACTTATTTTTAGTGATAGATTCTTAGATTTTGTTCTTTAATTTTGCAAGTTGTAACATAATATATATAGTAATATTTAAAACTGCCCCATAATTGATATTGCACACCTTTTGATTGCACACAAAAGCTTAAAATTAGGAAGGATGGATGGATGGTGGAGTTATAAGGTAGACTGTTGTCAATAAGAGTGTGACACCAGCTATTTTACACTATTTAACATCAAGTTTTTGTTTGCCAGGTTGTGGCATTAAATATGCATGGATATGGTTACTATTGATTGATATTGAACTATTAGATAATCCGCCTGTAAGTTGTACATATTAAAACATAAAATAAAATGTTGTGGGTTAGCATCGTGTCGCTGCTCTTTCTAAAGCAGGCACAAAAACACAAATGCAATTTCACAATTTGTGTGCCTTTCTAGTAAGCAGATGACATTGTGGGATGAAAGCTGGTAGGATGGAACAGATCTTCTTTGCCTAATATGCACTAAAAGCTTCATTACAAAGCTGATGTCAGAGAGCTCTGAGCACTAAACTGTCTGCTTTCTACCGACAACGTATGGCTTCAAAATAAATCTGCTAATACAGTAAGTAATTACTGTGTCTGTCTATTACTGAGTGACTCGAAATAAACCACAGCGCCCACTCTTTATAGAAAGAAAAAGACTGTAATGGCTAATGTAACCACAGTGCATTGGTCTGTGTGTTTTTATCAGTTATGGCACAAGAATGGAGCCACGGTGGCAAAGAGCAATGGAGTGCTATGCTTCAGGTTACATGCTAAATTTCAGTTAAGTGTGTATAACAATGTAAGCTAAATGGTATGTGTGTGAGAAAGAAAATAAGCATTGAATAGCTACTGTCCCTATATTAGCATTAAGGAATCTGCTTGTTATTTTGCAATGGAGTAGTTTGGTGTTTGTATGAATGAATGTGCAATCATGAAAGAAAAAAAATCAGCTGAGCCCCTGCTAGTGTTTCTGCTCTTTTACCACAGCTCAAAATGTCAGCTGAATGGATCACGTGTTTCCAGTAACAGTACCCTTCCCACTCAGCCGTTGCACACCCTCGTTTTCCCCCGGCGTTCGTCCTGATGGAAGTCGATTCGATGTGGTCCCCGGCTGCAGGAGTGGCGCTGCTAAAACAGATGACAACCGCTTGAAGAGGCCCTTGTCTCCCCCTTGTCTGGAGCTTATAAAGATGAATGGAGGGGAGCGCGTCACAAGCAGCACACGAGGAGCTTACTGATGAAGGTGTGGAGGGATGAGTGGCATCGTCAGCAGCCTCATCCTCGATTCTCCAGCGGCACAGCTGCCCCAGCGCTCTGCCTCCGAGCCGGCAAGGCCTCTCCAAAGGGGCTGATAATGGGATTTATGAATAAGCAGGGGGATCAAGTAAACACACACAAAAGAGAACAAGATGAATGTAACAATAGTGATGGCTTGAGAGGAGGAATTAGGACCGAAAGGAGGAAGAGAGGAGCGAGAGGAGCAAAAAGAAGGAGGAAAGCGAGAAGTCAGCAGGGCAAAGAGAGGATGATGTGATGTTGGTTGTGGGAGTGCCATTGCTCCGCTCTCTCCCTCCAGGAAGTCATGCCGCTTCTCCTTTTCCATTTAAAGGAGGCTTTGTCGCCATGACAACCGAAGAGAATCTGCACCCAGCTCACCGGGCTGGGTTGTACGTGTGCATGCATGAATGTGTTTTGTGCAAACATATCGGTTCATCCTCACTGCATGTGTGCTCCTGTCCAATGTGGGACTCTTATTTAGCCAGTCGCTGTGTATTTGTGTGTAATTCTGTGTGTCTGTTGTGCATGCATGCGCAAGACAAAGATGCAGGCGTACACACACACACACACACACACACACACACACAACACGCGTAGCCACACATTCACAGTTTGTACTGCAGGCTTTATTTTTAGCACGTGGCACTTATATAATCAGGGTGACACTGGAGGGAAATAAAAGGAAGAGGGGAAAAACCATCTCCAGTATTTCCTTTACCCTCTCTGCCATTAATGCTTTCTGTTTTCCCTTTTGTTTTTTCCTTCTCTCATTTCATATCTTTCCTCCCCAGCATCTTCTCCTCACTTCTCTTCGCCTGATTTTGCATCTTTGACTCCACGTCTTTCTTTGCTCCTCACCTTGGGCTTTTCTGCTTCCCACACTCATCATTTGTCTCCCTCGCTCATAGCATCACCTAGATCTCCCTTCATCACGGCACTCCACAGCTGGAATTGCAAGAGGCCATAAAAAGACAGATTAAACTACTACAGGCACGAAAAAATGGGAGGGTTACACACAACAAAGTAGAGGAACTGAGTACAGCAGCGATATGAAAAAGAAGAGAAAAAGGTAGACACATCTTCTCCCCAGAGGTGGAGAACAGGGATCTTTTCATACAAGAATGCTCTCCACAGTCTGTAAGCCTCTTTTCCTCCTCCTATTTTCTGTGTTGGCCCATTCTTTAACGTAATTTGAAAATAGATGACATTTCAGGGTTCATTAATGAGATCAGTGCATAGTGAACTCATGGAAGCTTTCAGCCAAGGCAGGGGGAAAGAGCCCACCCTGTCGTTCTCCCGTTACACTCACCAAATCATAGCTTCATCTTAACATGCATTCTAGTGGACTGACGTCAGGGTTCACTTTGGAAATAGCTGACATTTGCTGAAAAGCTTCACCATGTTTGATGTGATCAAGTGCTGCTTAACTGAATGGCACATCTGAGGAGTCATCAAAAAGTAATGTCTGCTGTATGTACTGTATGCAAAGCATCCTAGCGCCGTATCTCTGTGAAGAACTGCTTATGTGCTCACCTATAAATACTTTTGCTGGGGACGTGACTGTGCTAGAATCTCATAAAATAACTCAAATATAACATGTGAGAGATCCTGGCAGAGGAAGAACCGCTCAGAGAAACAGCTGTTGTGATGTGAGCTTCATGGTTGTTGCAGGTTGAATTTATATCTAATTTCATTCTGTTCCTGTTTCATACAGACTTTAAAATGTTTCCACCTGCAGCCAAATCCAGAATTATAACACTTTGTTTTGGTTCATCTTTGTTTTGGGCACTAAGGGCCAGCACCTGTATCTAAGCAAATGAGGGAACTTTGTCTAGTGCATTTGATTTCTTATTAACTGACTGTCATCTCTCTGTGTGTGTCTGTGTGTGTGTGTGTGTGGGGGGGGGGGGGGGATGCTAAAAAAACAGATTGTGCCACAACCCAAGCAATTCATGCTTGTTTATGGAGGCAAACAGTTTACTCAGAGTAAGCTAAGA
>JBAMHX010000022.1:19218439-19231008 GCA_037177515.1 Pseudomugil tenellus
CCCCCCCCCCCCCCCCCCCCCCCCCCCCCCCCCCCCCCCCCCCCCCCCCCCCCCCCCCCCCCCCCCCCCCCATACCAAAGAAACAAATTGTGCCACAAACTAAGCAATTCATGCTTATTTATGGAGGCAAACAGTTTACTCAGAGTAAGCTAGGAAAAAAGAAAAAGATGAAAAAAGACTGATTGGTTCATTCTGAGGAAGTTCAAACATAAAATGAATTTAGTAAAGCAGTTACATACTAACTGCATCATGTTTTAATTTCACACATTTTTGTTCTTTTAAACTTCAAGTTTAAACCAAAACATACTCATTATATTTTGGTTCTGAAGCCTAAACACCTGCTTTTGTTACCTGAAGCTATCCAGGTTTTGGTGTTAGTGAGAACAAACCACAGAGACAGAATTCACCATTATCTCTGATAGATCAGCTGGCCTGATGCAGTATAAATGGAGGAAATACTGATTTTAGACCATATATTAATATACATTCTGGAATGAAGCATATTCAGTAATTAATAACTCTATTAATTATTTTTACAACTAGCTTGCCAGTTGATGTAACAATGCATCAATGTAAAGTGATCTACATTTGACACCATCAACCATAAAATCTCTCTAGACCAGCTGAAAAACTGGGCAGGTTGCTTTGACACTGTAGTTAACTAATCTGAGTCTTATTTAAAAGACAAGAACTATGTTTTATTTTTAGGCCACAATGAATCTGATTGAACTAAAATAAACGGTGGAGTTCCTCAAGGCTCTGTTTTTGGGCCACTGCTGTTCAACATCTACATGCTTCTACTTGCTAAAATGATTAAAAATAACTAAATATGTTACCATAGTTATGCTGATGACACACAAATCTAGATAACCATCTTACCAGGACACTATAATCTGATCCAAACTCGGATCAAATAGATTAA
Organism: Pseudomugil tenellus; assembly: GCA_037177515.1. NCBI lineage: Eukaryota > Metazoa > Chordata > Actinopteri > Atheriniformes > Pseudomugilidae > Pseudomugil > Pseudomugil tenellus. The sequence goes on from JBAMHX010000022.1 coordinate 19,219,362, forward strand.
TCAAGTTAAAGATGGATGTGACAGAACTTCTGTTAATTGGAGACAAAATGGATATAATAGTTTTTAGTTCCAAGGAAGAAAATTATAAGTAAGAAATCAGCTTCAAACAGGAATGGTAAAAATAAATTATATGTCAGAAGTCTCGTATTGTCTACGACATATAGATAAAATTATGCATCACAGTAAGACAGAAATCACTTTCAATGCATATTGAGGATAAAAGGAATGATGACTCAGCAGGATTTAAAAAAACTTGTCCATGTATTTGTCTTAGTAAGCCAGACTGCTGGAGCGCTGTCCTTACAGGTCTCCCTATAAATTAATTAGACAGCTGCAGTTAGTCCAGAATACTGCTGCTCTAGTCCTCACTAAGAACAAGACGTTGAATCACAAAACTTCAGTCCTCAGATCTGTACTCGTCTGTCCTGTACCACTTTAGTACCGCTATAGAAATAAACTAAATAAAAAAAAAATTTTTAACATCCAGGCCCTTCAGAACCACAACACTGCATGTTTTAGGTTTTTCCAACTGCTGCATGTCAACAACACAGATTAACCAAACTGCTCACCAACTTCTTAGCAAGCTGTTGAAAAACTATATATTTGAGTCAGCTGTGTTAAAGTATGGAAACCTGTAAAACATGCAGGGATACGTCCCCGATAACAAGGAGAGAGAAACAGAACCAATTTAATGATCAATTCTCTAATAGCATCGATTGATCAATCAAAGATTGATGTGGGCATTATTTATAAGATCCACTTAAAACATTGTTTACAATTTCTTTGTCTAGTTGCCAAGAGTTCTTATTTTTAATTTGGGTATGTGATCGCTGACTCATATCAAAATTGTATAGAGGCTGAAATAAAATGCTGACTCATTATCCACTGAATTGACACAATGTCATATTTTGATCAAACTTGTGATTTAAAGCCTTATGAACAACCCTGTTGTGTTTGAGAAAACTCTCTAGTCAAATTGGATGTATGAAGTACCTTCAAGGGAAGCACAAATCCTCAAAATCTACTATTCTGCAACTTAGATGCATGCTTTCTCCAAACACTTGAATGAAATTAATAACTTGTTGTAAGGCCTCTGCAAAACCGAATTCAAAATCGAATCAAATCAAACTTTATTTATAAAGCGCTTTTCAAACAATTACTGTTATTCAAAGTGCTTTACATTAGACATTAAAACATTAGACATTAAACACATTTCTACATGTCCATAAATCCCCCTGCCATAAACACCACACATACACATAAGCATACTTAGACATACAACAACCACGTTAAATGAGAAGTGAAAACAACTATTCAAATATTATAATAATAATAAATAATAAAATAAATCGATACATTATCGGATACATTAGGCTAGGTAGAGATAGACCAGCTGAGACAGCGTCATGAGAGGAGTTGTCTGCACCAGGAGCAGAAGGTCACCCGCAGCCACCAAACACCAGCTCGCCGTGCAGAAAAAGAGGTCAAGACCAGATTCCAGGACCAACGAGTCAGAGCCCAGCAGCCACAGCCAACCCCAGCTCCCAATGCAGAGACTCCTCAGAGGAAACACCGGAAATTCAATAACTGAAAACATCATTAAAAGACGTAAAGAACCTAAAATAGATAAATAAATGAATACAACTAAAAGAAGAAATACTAATTAAAAGCTAAGCTAAAAAGATGTGTCTTGAGCCTGCGGCCGAAGAACTGGAATTACATGCAGATGAATTCAGCCATTTGATTCAAGCGGGTTGGAGAAGGAATCCGTCTAAAGGTTGCAGAATAGTAGTCTTGAATACCAGACATACGTAGATGAATTTTAATAAGACCATAGCTGTATGGTGTGCAGACCCATCTAAATAGTGCAAGGTGCTCATGCTCCAGCATGTAAATCATGTGACGTGAAAACAGATTAACAACAGGAAACTGAAAAGTAATAATACATCAAACGTAATGGTCTTAAACAGGTCTTAAATTAAGGTCTCAGGGTCTAACAAAGACACTGTCTTCTTTAAATAAGTAACCACATTACATTGGGACTGATGCATCTGCAGGAAGAAATGTTAAATGACTCAACACACCAGATTTTCTCAGATCAGGTATATGCTTGTTTTGATTTCTAGCAAAAATGTTACAGCTGGATAAATTCAATTAAATCCATTTTATGGGAAATTTATCATTTACTCAAACTCATTTTTGTCCATCCATTGAAAGAAAATGCTGAAAATAGCCCATCTAATGGGGAAAGATCTGGATGATAAATTTTTGTAATTACTTGGAGCTACTAGGAAATGTCGCTTGTCACTGTTATGCAGGAACTAAATCTACACTCAGTATGCATGTAGATACAGTCAATGAATATGTGAGTGGCTGTAAGCGTGTTGGTATCAACCATGAGTTCTTTAAAAGGGCTAGCTGTGTGCTACATGCTAACATACACTTCATCCCACCTCTTCAAATCTGTTATGTATAGGCCAAAGGAAATAAGGTACCATAGCAAATTATTCATTTTTGTATCCAAAAGGAGAATCTCAGCATCTCAGCAAAGAAAACATGAAACAAAAAGGCAAGATAGATTGAAGGACTTTGAATTTCCTAAATCTCCATTTTTTTACATATTGCCAAGAAAACAGGATATAAGGACAACACGAGTAAATGGAAATTCAATATATTTTGTTCATGTAGTTTGGTCCGTTTTCATCACATCCCGTTTTTATAAAGAGGAAGAATCAACATGAGGCCCAGAAGCATCTCCTAGATGTTTAGTCGTGTGTACCCCCCTCTCCCTTCCATTACGGTCATGCATTTCTGTTCATCTGCTGTTGATCATTTTCTTAGTCCTGCAGCTTTTTCTGTTGTCTTTCTCTTGTTCCGTTAACGCAAAGTTTTTAATAACACACTACACACTGTACAAGTTCTTTCTGAAAAATCTTGTTGTGCAAAAATATCCCTTTATTGCCTGTCAGACTACGTTATGTTGGCATATTTATTGTAGTTGCAACTAAAGAAGTGGAAACAAATGGCATAGTTGTACAACATGCTTGTCGTGATAAAGTCCCTAAAGACTATTTAAAATTGGTCCTTTGCTACCACCACTGGTTCTTTCCCTGAGTTTAGAACCTTTCTTGAGCTTGAATGAATCATAAGTCAAAGAAAAGACCTTTAGCAAAAATGGGAAACTATTCACCAAGACAGCTTTGCGAAGATGAGAAATCAGGCTGCTTAGATTCAGAATGTAAAGTAACAAGTGCGGGCCCAAGAGTTTAGGATGTCTCTTGATCAGGCAGATCTCTTTAGAGTTTAGTTGCCTCTGCAGCTAAAGCTAACTGACTATGCTCTATATAAACATGAATGTTATTGATCTTCTCAGTGAACATCGAAGAGTTTATAGTTTTAATTTTACTATGTGTGAATGTGAAACAGATTTTCAGCATTGATTACTTTATGTTGATCAACAAAAGAATATTTATTTTGTGTCTTCATGCAGACATCCCACTCTATATGCTAAAATAATAATGAAGATTCATAGTGTTTGTCCTTTAAAGCTTAATTGGATTATAATTCTTGCTGTTTTAGTGACTATATCTGGGTTAAACCTGCTTGGAAATGTGACTCTTTCCCTCAGTGTTGTCCTGACCTACGAAGTGTAAAAACCTTTGATGCATCCCGCGAGCTAACCAATCAGATAACATGGACTACAGCACCTCAGGTCAGTCAGGAAATTCCATCTGGCACTCATCCAGGCGGCACAATGGCAGGTGTAGTATTATTGTTGATCTTGGATTACAGGGCGAGGCAGCAGAGCGATGACCTATCACAGCGCTGTTGATACAGCTTTTTGGTGGTGGGAATCCTGCTCTACCTTCTGTTACATTCACATTTATTTCATCTGCCTCAGCCATTGTGTGAAACCAGGTTTGAAGTTGACTGCTGCAGCTGAGTCGAGGGAAACAGCCACTTAGGGAGCATTATGGAAGGAGTGCTTTGCTGCTCCGCGGTGATGTTTGGTCACAGCTGGCTGTAGATGGGCTTTTGTTTGTATGCAGATATATGAAATTCAAGCATTATTCATAACTGAATCAGGCTTGTGATGCGAAACCAAAAATATGTGAAATGCGTTTATACTAAAACATTTCAGTGATTTACAGCTCAGGCACGTTTTTTTTTCCTTTTCTGATTGGCAGTCACAGAGAGGTTTTCCAGCGCCTGTAGTTTTCAGCCTGACAGCTCAGTGACACATCATTACATATTGCTCAAGGCAAGCAACAGTGACCTTTAATGCTGCTGCTCTCTGCACATACATTCTGGTGTATCTGTGGACGCACGTGTAGGATTGCTGTTCATGTGCATTCATGTAAATGTACGTGCTCATATCATATCATTTATTTATACTATATTCATTTTTTGATTAACTTTCTGGGCCCACACCTCTTCTGACATTCATCACTGGGTTTGTTTTGCAGTAAGTACCTCAATTTATTCTATATTTTCATGACAATCAAATTTCAGAACCTCTCTGCACCCCTTGCCATGTACATTTGCTTTCCTCTGCATAATAGAGATATGTATATGAATTTTGATGGTTTAAAAATCTGTAAATAATGGTAATTAGCTTGATTGTAGCACTGACCAAATGATCAACAGTACCTTCAAAAGTAATGAGTCAATGCTGATAGTTGCAAAAGATATGTTTTTTAAACACAGTCTAACGGGTGTATGGGTCTGGGTAGCATGCTTTGTCAAAATTCAAAACACACATGCATGTTCTGCCTCGTCTCCTCTGGCTGCTAGGTGAAGCAATATCGAGCAAGGAAAGTGTTGACTCAGGGGAAGGAAGCTGTCAGATTAATAACAAAGAAGGGCTGCAAAACATGGCAGAGCAAGCAGCAGAAATTAGGCAGGGTGTCTTTGCAGTTTACCCGTCTGTGGCACGTGCCGTGAATTTGCAGAGGCTTTACTTAGGTCTGTGCAGTTGTTTGTCATCCCATGTCTCTCCTGTCACTCGTCTGTCCTCCAGTACATACATTTCTGATGAGAGCAAAAAGGCACACAACATTTGAATTTTTGATAACAAAACTGAGTGTGTGTATGTTGGGGGGGGGGGTAATGCTATTAGAAATGGAAAGCTGTAAGGGAGGACAGAACTATGACAGGAAGAAAGTAATTTTAATCATTATCATTGATTTATCTGCTACTATTTGCAACTAATTACATTATGCTTGAACTGGATTGTTTTGAGCTCTGGGAGCTGTACTCTATTGATTCCTTCGATCTGAAGATAGTTTCATTTTGAGGGTCATGATTTTGCATGTAGTAATAAAATCTTTACATCATGACTGTGGTAGAACATGAAACTGTAAGGTGGCATAGAGAGTGTTAAATTAAATTAATTAAATTCCTAAAATAGAATAGTTTAATACAACACCATAAGATACTTTTTGGGCATTTGAATTGATTTCTTGCAGTTGAAACATTGTGTAGAGATACATCCTAAAAGGAATGTCATGATAAGAAGCAAAAGAAAAATGTCAACTTTTTGTTTGTTTTTGCTCATTTTGTGTTCTTAAAATATATGAAGATGCCAATTAAATTGCTTCAAACTAGGTCCATTTTTTATAAATGGCTAAATATTCATTTTTGCTGAAGGTTGATGTTTTACTTGTTTGATTTCAACATGATGCATCTCAGATGTATCTGGGAAAGAAGGAGCAAATAAAATGGATAGAAAAGGGAGATGATGAAAGCAGTGAGAGAAAGAGGAAGGAGGACAGTATTATTGGATAACAAGACAGATGAGAAAAGTGAAATGGGGAGGGCAAGATGGGACCGTAGGGATGACAGAGTCGGTGGTGGTGCGTGTGTTTGTGTGAGACAGTGAGGTTGCGGGGTTTGTGCATGGTGTATGTGACACATAACATTAGACAAGATCAGATGAAAACAACGTAAGTACATGGCATCTCTCCCTGCATCATGCATAATCGTAAGGAGCCTTTTGATGCTGCTGCTCAAAGCTTGTGAGGTAAACAAGGTACATGCATGTACACATGCATGCACACATGCATGCACACAAGCTTGCACACATGCTTGCACGTATGCAACTGGGTCCAAGGTGTGTGTGTCCTGCCTAAGTGGACCAACACATGTGCATGCTCATAAAGATTTAACAGACAGCCTTATATAATCATAATCATGCATGTACACTTTTCACATGGTTGGACAGAATTTTGTGAAAAGACAACCCACCCCCGTACTGCTCCTCCATCCCCACAGCTTCCCTCTAACTCTGCTTTCTGGAAATGGTTGCACTCTCATGATCAGATATGTACTCATTTACTTATGTTTACTAATAGAAAAGTAACCTAAAGGGACATTATCCTCCCCCACCCTCCTCTCTTTGATAACCCTGCTCTCCTTCTTTTTTTTTTATAACCATTTTGTTGGTCACATGATGCTACGTCAGACTCTGAGTCAGCTTGTACAGTCACACATTTCATGCTGCTCAGGAGCAAAGAGAAGATCATTCATTTAAAAACATTTGTTTATCTAATGTCAAAAACTGCTAATTTTGCACTTGAAAATATTATTAAATAGTATTATTTATACCCACATTGGCATTCGATAACTTTACATAGAAGATATTCCTTTGAGATGTAGGTGAATGAATCGAAAGTGTATGTCTGACTGTTACATAAAATCATATGGAAACACACACACACACACACACACACACACACATATACATACATATATATATATATATATATATAAATATATATATAATATAATATATATATAATGAGTGGAGAGCACGTAGAAAGGAGACCAGATGCAAGGTAGAGGCTGAATGAGCCTCTATTCGGCTCTATTGTGCAAATGGTTGCGAAGTGCAGCTGCAGCTTTAAGGACAATAGAATAAGATAAACATCCACATTAAATCATTACATGATGCATGGATAAAAGGACTGTTGTGGGAGAAGAATATCTTATGTGACAGGTGGAATCTTCTGGAACAAATTTCCGGTGAAAGTTAGTGTTTTAAAGGGGTGTAAGGTAAACTTTTATTTTATTTTGGTCTAACAATACAAAAGTAGCCGTGTGATGGACTTGTGACCAGTCCAGGGTGTACCTGTATCCTGGGCTTCAGCTTCCCCATGACCTTAATTGTACTAAGCTGTTGAATAAAGTTAAAACAAAAGTAAAAACAATAAGTCCTTCTTTCCTCATGTTAGTCACGTAATGTCTGGTAATGACTCGATAAGCATTATGAGATGACATGTTAGTAGACTGTTTCATGTGTGTGGCATTACAATAAAACAATGTATCCGATGCTGTAACCAATTCCAGAGTTTCTACTTCTTCAGTCAAATTTGTATTCTTTCATTTCACTGGGGACTTTGTGCATGTTGCAGTAGTGATGCCGTTCAGTTTGTGGCTTCACAGAGATTAGAGAACCAGCTTCCATGTGGATGTGGAGATTTGCTCTGACCCTGGTCATTTTCGCTGCAGGGTTTGTTCAGCTGCGAGTCTCCCAGTGAACAATCTCATCAGTCATCTTTTTGTGATCAAATAAAAAAATAAAGATATGTCAGCAATGTTCCACCCTGAAACTACCACACACACTTGCACACACGCACACATTTCATCCTAGTTGTGCTTTGGTTTTTTAGTGAAAGGCAGAAATGACATGTGATGCAGTCTGTTAAGGGTGTTCCTCACTAGGGCTGGGTGATTATTCGATTTAATCGATTAATTCAAATTTTTTGTTTATGAAGACATATTTTTATGAAAATCGAGATTTTTTTTGCCTGCCCAGCACCTTTTGGGCCTCCTTACATCCTAGTAATGTCAGCGTACTCCTGCTGATTTCCCACAAATCCACATAAACACATCGACATGGCAGCAAAGAAGAGCTTGTTCCCAAAAAAGGCCAGTTTCCTTCATTATTTAGCACTGGTATAGTTTTTCAAACATGGATTTGGAGCAATAAATGCCTCATTGGAAATCTGTTTAAGAGATGTTGCAACCAAAGGTGGGAGCACAACAAATTTATTTCAGCACCTGAAACAGAGGCACTCAGCGGAGTGGAAGGAATTGTTCAGTGTACGACATGCTCAAACCAGCAACCACCTAGAAAACCCCACCATGAAATATTTTTCACTCTGTTCCCTAAGAGATGGAAAGCTATCACGGATGTAGTCTAAAACGACAAAGCCTTTTTGAAAAAGAATATTTTTTGTCGTTTATATTTCTTTTTTTTAACAGAACGGGGAAAAATCGACAGAGAAATCGGAAAAAATCCGAAATTGGATTTGGTTTGAAAAAATAGGAGATTTTACTCTGGCGCCATATCGCCCCGGCCCTATTCATCACCTTTTGCTTCATGGTAACTGGGATGTATTTACCCTCATACATAATACAACAAAGCAATAAAAACTCTTCCCAATAGTCTTTTCAAATGATTTTATTGTCTCTGTGGAAGAAGTGGGCTCAGTAGCAGTGTGTGATTTGCAGAAGAGCTGTAGTTTTAACTGTTTTAGGACAAATTCTTGCCGTATGTGAAGTGTTTTTTTTTTTTACACATTTGTCCCCTATCCATTGTCCCCCTGAGACCATGTTGATGTGAGTTTTGCTTAATTACTTTTTTACATTCATGTTATCACTGAATTATACATAGTTTTATAAACAAATTCATAATACAGTGTACTCACAATCCAATAAAAAGTGATTGTGCCCCACTGAGACCATGTTGAAGGACAAACTCTTCATTCTGATCAGATGGCACTCATTTAGAACATGTCAGCCAACTTTTTCCCGTCGGCAACGTTTTATCTGACATGCTTCTATGTCATTTATTTTCCTTCTTTGTCATATGTCATCCCTGTTTGCACTGATTTACATCAGTCTGTGTCTGGGGGCATCCCGTATATAAGACAGACAGATAAATCTAATGCTAACTAAGTAATCATGCCTGAGTCTGGATTCGTCTCAAGCTGAATGAATAAGAGCTGTGTGGAAGCGAAGAGCAGCGAATCCAAGTGTCCGCTGTCTGCCAGACGGATATAGCAGGCAGGCGGTCTGTGTACCTCTCTAGCAGATTGAAAGAGAAGGAGGCAGAGGTTTGTATGTGTGAACAGCTGGTGACTAAATAAAGAGCGATTTGGGATGATGGGGGAAATAATAGAGGGAGACAGGAAAGAGAGCTCCGGAACAACAGGGAGAAGTTTCTAGATCCTTAAACAAGACCTTACTGACGCTACTGCTGCTTTTGCATGAGATAAAATTTTGCATTTTTTAATCATTTGCTCTAAACTTGATTGCTGTTGTCTGGTGACTCTACTTCCCTTCTAACAAAAATTCTATTTGGTTTTGTAACTTTGAATATTTGATTGTGAAAGAAGACATAGCCAAGACATTGATTTTATCCACTCTGTAATCTGCTCAACCATTGCCTCACACTCACATTAGTATAGCATTGGAACTGTGCAAAGTACTTTCTTCTTGTACTTTTTCTGCTGCTTTGCAGCAGTTTATAGGTAACATAAATACACACAGCAATGACTGAAACCGTTCAGAATGATAGTTCAGCTGAGGCTGGAAAATCAACAATTAAGCAAGTGAACTTATTGTAGGCTGCAAGCTCCACTGTATCTGCATTAGTGCAGAGCAACTCGTGTTGTCCAATGAAGAAACATCCACACCTGTACTGAGTATCATTATTTGATTTTTATAGGATATGATTTATATTTACAAAATCTGAATTCTAAAATAGTTAAATGAAAAACAAATTAACAGGAGATTCTGTATCTATACTACTATAGCAAAGGACCTTTGGATAACTTTGTATAACAACGGGCTGCTTACAAGGAAGCCATTGGCAGGATTTAACTCGAGAGTCCAGACAACAATCAGGTGAGTTTTAGCCAGTAGGAAAAGAGAGAAAGGTCCAGCGTAGGTGATACAAGGTCCGACAAGTGGAAAAGGGGTAAATGAAACTGGGTAGGGAATTGAATGCCGCTGTGATCAATCAGTAGGCCTACTGAGGTTTTTGGCCATGTAGCAAAGCACTGCACCACGTAGCTTTTATCTGAATGGGTTTAAGCACATAGTTAAGGCAGCACATACTCAATACTTTCTGTAGTTGTCAAGTATTAAACATGTATCATATTACATATTTCTGTGTCTTTTTCTTCATTCAGGAAGAGGGCTGATGAGAGAGAGAGAGAGAGAGAGAGAGAGAGAGAGAGAGAGAGACAAAGAGAGATAAAGGTTGAATGTATCAGATCACTCCTTAAGACATCATATATTGCCATGTCAGCCATTAAATGTTCTTATAGTCATTCTGAACCACTAATCTGTGAGGCAGAGAGAAAAACTGCTGCACGCAAGGATTAGTAGGAATGGTGGTGAGGCAATATCTTTTAGTGCAAATGATAAGTGGCACTAACAGAGAAAGGTGAGGAAGAGGGTGGCTCTCTCTGTGGCTGGTCTTTGACAGTAGTTTTTCATGGGTGAACAAAGTAAGGTGAAAACCATGTCTGAGGAGGCAAGAAAAAGAAAGAAGGAAATGGATTGTTCCAGAGGAAAGACACAAGTCAACTTTAGCAAGAATTAGCTGGTTGGAGTCAGATGAAAGAACAGTGTGGTTGTAAAACCTACTGCCTGAGACTGGTAACTTAGCTTTTTACCTGTTGTGCAAACCAAAATGTCATGAACTTTGACACATCATTCAGCGTTTATTATACATAATAACAGTACAATAAGTGATGAGCTCCAGAACATTGCAGTATATGTCTGTGTTTGGTTGAAGCTAAGAGGGATATGATGGGTTTTCTGATTTGGTCACATTTTAACTCTCTTGGACAACCTAACTGGTTTTTTAAAACCCATGGTTGTATAATACTGACATCATGTTACTGCAGAGTCATTTTTTCTAACATAACTCACAACTTGACAAAATAAGACTACACACTGATGTAACTTAAGTGAAACTCTGGAGTGATGTGGGCTCTGTTTAATTACTTTTTTAATTTATGTTATAACATAATTATAGTATGGTTTTAGAAACAAATTCATAACACAGTTTACTCACAATGCAATAAAAACCTAAACCAGGAATCAAGTGGATAAATGTATAACTAGAAGCACTAAGAGCTGCATACTTTCTTCAGGGCTTTATCACTCAGTATTAAAGAATCCTTGAAGAAAATTCTGAATTGCTGTATCTGAATTTCTTTGTTGATAAAAGTTGGTCTGCAAACATGATTCTAAAGCACAGATGGGGACTGTTTCAGCCTCCAGCGGCTAAAAGTTACGCCGTATCCCTTTAACAAACTGGAATTTAATCTCACATCCTTCAGTTTTAACTTTCACCTAAAACCATCAACACTAAGGGCCAGATTTACTAAAGGTTTGCGTGTACTACGCTAAAAAAAAAAGTACAAACTGATCTACTATCAGTGAGTAAAAGGATTTGCGTCTTCCAAAGGTTTGAAATTGCGTGTACTCCTCAAGTTAGTACGTTTGCCTCAATGAATATGTAAATTTGGGCGTTCACACGCAGTTTTGTTTGTAGTGGGAGGAGAACATGTAAATATATGATTTTAGCACACGCAAAGCGATTTATCAAACCTGAAAGTAATTTTGC
>JBAMHX010000022.1:19233926-19259736 GCA_037177515.1 Pseudomugil tenellus
TTTAGGTAGCTGGATTCCCCGGTGTTATAGGAGCAACTGACTGCACTCATGTGCAGCTTGTGCCTCCCGCAAACTCTAAGCATATATACAGAAACAGATTTCTTTGCTGTAGCTCTTTGGGATGTAGTAAATCTGGCCCTAAGGCTGCTCTTATATCATGAAAACATTTGTTTTTGCTCTGAAGAAATGCAGATGACTGCTATAAGTATTCTGCCTTTCCCACAAGATTCCTTTTGGGAAACCAATAAATAATCCATCCATCCATCCATCCATCCATCCATCCATCCATCCATCCATCCATCCATCAAACACCCCGAAAAAACATTGCTAGCTCAGGAAATAAGGAGCCAAGTTGGCAGCATGACACATTGCTGAGCTGTCAAACACAAATCAAGTTGATTGCAACTTATTGAGCACTCATTCGCAACTTAAAGGAGTTGTGAATGCCTTTATAATTATTTAGGATTAGAAATGGGAATAACCTCTGAGGTCTAAAACTTTTGAAGTCAATGGAAAACAGAGTTAAGAGTTGGTCTAGACTAGGATCTAGAGCTAGAATAGGATCAGCATCGACATGTAGAATTATTTGGTCAGTTATATGTTATTGTGACTTAACTTATTCAAGTTTGTTGCCTCAGAATACTTGAATGCAGTTTTCACTGTGGTCATTTTCATCACTTTTATGAGTAATAGAGCTGAGCAGGAGTTGGCATATACATTTTTGGGAAGTAGCATGTAGTAGCTCTCCTCTTGTTATATATGTTTACAGGCATGCTAAGCTAAGCTAATCAGACTGAACAAGCATCAGTTCGGAGGGAAAAAATATTGCTGTCAGACTTATGAAGCTTATAGGTGATAAATTTGAGTCCCTTTATTTTTGTATGGCTGAAAAGATGCTAAGACATAAAGTGAAATATGTTATATGCATAAATGTTTATTGATGAATAAACATAGAATTAAACAGCTTAAAAAAAGAAGAGTCCATACTCTATGCAAACTTAAAAGTTTTGATAATCCAACATTTCATTGAGAGAGCTCTGACGTCTGTTCGAGGGGAATCAAAGACAGCTCAGTCAGTCCGGTTTGGAGTTGAGACCAAGGAACAGATGGCACACTTGAATCAAATGGAAATATGTTTTCTATATATAGTTAAATAAAACCTTGCATATAAGATGAGTTATCTTAAGTAACACAATTACTATTTTTAGAAGATAATTATTCCTCGTGTTTCTGGGGAGGGAAAAGTCATTTGTTTCATCCAGAGACGGTTGGGTCTCAGTTAAGAACTGAAATGATGCTGATTTGTCATAGCATTATGATAAGACATCAGAAATTATATCAGCTGCTTATCAGTCCACACAGTTCGTTATTTATACGCAGCTCTGTTTCCTGTCTTCACTGTTTATACTGAAGTTTAGCTTGTTGGTTTCTTCTCTTTTGGGGGGGAGAAAGAAGTATCACTCTTTTCTAAACAGGTATAATTCAGCTAAATCTCCTTTACCTGCAGTTTGGACAGATTGCAGTTAGCTAATGCTAATGAGGATTCGCTAGGATGGATGATGGTAACACGCTCCATGGGAGAGAATTAGCGTAAAGCATTTCAACTTTCCCTGTGAGGCAGAGGCCCTTTTATCCCATCATTATTGGCAGAGACAATGGTGTGGTTAATCTTTTTTTAGACAACACAGTGGAGGGCCGAGAGGGAGGAAGGAGCTGTCCAATAATCTCATCAGAGACCATGAGGACATACACATTAAGGGAGGGAGGGGAGTTCCTCCCATGCATGGTGAATCATTCAGCTCTCCTGGATCATCTCAGTGCTTTTCTCTCCCATCGGTCCTCATTCCCATTAATATACGTGTATCAGTGTGTGAACTCAAGCGACAGCATGCAGTCGTGTTTTCTGTGTGTGAATGCAAGTGTAACTGCATAAAGGAAAAGTTCAAAGTGTCAAAACAGCTGTCACAAGTATACTGTGCATGTAAAGTGTGCAGAGGTGTTAGTTACAAACTGTCAGCTGTGACACATGAAGTGGAGAAACAGTAATTAGGACAAGGCAAACGTTCGATATCTCAAATATGCTAAACGATAATTTATCTTGTGAATGTCTCTTAAAATGTACTCATGTTATTCAGTAAGGTGAATATTTAGTGCACAGTAATTCTTACAGCTAAATGAGAAGCAACTATGTTCAGGTTATTTCCATGCAACATATGGCTGAATAAACTAATCAGCCACAATGTTAATAACTTGTTTTTCCTGCAATCCAATTGAAAGGAGAGGAGTTTGGAGCCCAGGTCGAACCCTTGACTCTGTGTTTACACTACATATTCCTCTGTTACGTTGCCGGTTGCATGAATCTGCTCAGAGCCTCCTGCCATCAGGGACTCCATGAAGACATGTGCCTGATCTGTAACCTGCTAATGGAACCTCAGTATTGCTACAGTTTAAGTAATTAACAGCAGGAGTATAAATTATTGTCAGGGAGTTCAAATCCTTAGCTTTTGGCATTAGCTGTGCTCGGGTCAGAAAAACTCATTTGTACGTAATAACTATGGAAGGAAATGTTTTAGTTGATTCTGTTTCCTGTGTATGAGTTTTAATCTTCCAGAAGGCAGAAAAGCTCTTCTAATAAGCTGGTCAATGGAAATTCACTGGCAAGCTGTGTGATGATGTGTGATGTGAAGTGGTCCTACGGAGCCCAAAGGCTATTGGAAGACATTCCACAGTCATTTCTGTATAATTAGGAATTTATCAAGGGACCCATTTTAACATCAAAAGACATTACGTTGGTTGTGAGCCCTACGGTTAAGAAACTGTTACAGTATTGAGAAGTGCAGCATAAAATCCAGCTATAAGCACATCCTGTGTTCTGTGGAGTGTATGTAGGAACATTGTATGAATAGATCCCCAAGCTGTGAACAGATTCCATAATTTCACAGTGTCTTTTTAAGTGTTCGTGTCAGTCTGTGCTAATGTGTGGCAGTGTAAATTTGTGCATGTGTACCAACTGTGTAGAACTGTCCCTGAGTATTTTTAGAAGTGCGTGCATTTTGTCTGTGCCATTCATGTCCTGCTCTGTGTTGCCATTGTGTGTCTGGAGCAGCTTGAAAATACACTCATGCATTGAAAACACCTGCAGCTTCGTACATTTTTTGTTAGTTGCATTCCCAATTCCAAGCGTCTCTGTTTTTGCAAATGAACTCTTAAACCAAAGCAGCAGTAGGTTTCAGTGTAAGTAGTGCAGTAAAAATATTATTTGAACTTTTTAAGAATTAAATGATAAATGAAATGTTTTTATATAATAAAAGCAACTTTATTGCCTCTTTTTATTTGACAACTGTCTCTATATATAGGTAATATCAAAGCTGAGTTTAGCTAAAACCTTGCTAATAACCCTCACTGCACAAGAAAAACATGTAAATAAATGCGGGAAAATGGGAAAGACCATCTTAAAACTTTGATGGTTGTTAACAACAGGCAAGTAAAAAAATCACCTTTAACTGTCATCCTGTCTATAGTGTGTCAACACTGTACAATGTGCAGCATGTTGGAAGATCATCACCAGCCGTCTGTGTCTAGTTAGTGTCTCAGGAGACTTTCAGAAAGAGTCCTGAGCTGTAGCTCATCTGAATTTTAGAAAGCCCTCAGAGCTCAGATGTGCACGTTACATTATGTTAAGAAAAGAAAGAACATAGTGGTCTCAAACAAAAAGACAAGCGGAGCCATAATGTAGGCAGTCGCTAATGACTGAAAATCAAAGTTCAAGCTTATTTGCTCTCAATTAAAAGCCATGATCTTCCAGACTAATTGTAAAATCTCATATCTGAGAACAAATACTACTAATTAGTTTTTTTTGTAATTGCTTGTTAGATTTTTGTTCTTCTTCTTTTGAGTTTTTTAATGTATGTCCTGGGTTCTGCAGTTATTTTGCAGACATTTTAATCTCTAGTGTCTTACATGTGAAAGTTGATCAATTTATCAAGTCAGTTAACTCAACACGTATGTTTGTGGATGGTGGGAGAAAGCCAGAGAACACAGAGAGAACCCACACATACACGGTGAGAACATGCAAACGCCATACAGAAAATACCACTTGTCATTATCACTGTTTGCTTTCACCAATTTTATTTTACTTTTTTTATTAGGTGGCCACTTTGTGCCACAACTCAGCCCCAAACAGCCTCATACCGCCTTCTGTTGCTATTAAAAGACAAGAAAAACAAACAAAAAAGTCAACTCTTTGCACTGCTTGCCTGGGTGTGCGTGCTATCTCTCGACACTCTTATTTGTTCCCTCACACAGCATTTGATATTACACGACAGGAGTGAGTGCTTAAAGTGTCCTCCTTTTCTCTGCATCCTGAACATAATGGTCATAACATGCAAAAATGCTTCACTGCAGAGTTCACTGTAGGTTGTGTATGAAAAAGAATTGGCACCTATTTCACTGTTTGTTTGTAAGTATTTTGGTACAGAATATTATTGGAAGTGAACATTACCTAGTGGAGAATGGACAGTTTTGCCATGGAAAAGTAAAGAGGCTTTTAGAAAAACTATAGTAATCTGCAGGAATCAAGGTAGCAAAACTTTATTTTTGTCACTAGTTGCCTTTTCATTACCCCTAAAAATGTGCAAAACTTAAATATCCCTATCAATATAACTAGTAATGGAAACAGGTAAAATCTCTCAAATATTGCAAAAAATGTTTCTTATCTGGTTGTTCAGATGTTTCCATGTTAAAGGATCATCACAAAAGTCTGATGATACTTTTTCCTGTCAGCATTTTATTTCAAGTGAAATGGCGCTGTATGTGTGGTCAGAGGAGGAAATGTAAAATCTTTTAACAAATTTTTAAAAAGAGAAAAAAAATAACCACCAAAAATAACAAAGAACTGTAAACTTGTAATGTTTACAATGAATTAGAAAAGTAAATGAGGGAGAAAAGCAATGGCAGATCTTTCGCAGCAAGTGGAAAACACTGAAACAACCTGGCAACCTGGAATTGCAGGTTATGTATGTAAAGGAATTTTATGTATTAGCTTAATTACTTTGCTCTTAAATAATGTCTAGTTGAAAGCTCCAACCATAAGGCTCCTAAACTGATGTCATTCTGATCTTAGTTAACCATCTGCAAGGCCGGCATCCTTCCATCACGGAAATGTTTAGGAGACCTTGGTCTTGTTGTCATAGCCGACGCACGTGACCAAAGTCTTTTAAAAAAGCTTCCCTATCTGACTCGGGCAGAATAGCTCCAGACTTCTGTGTGATCACGAATCTCTGCAGAGATTCTCCCCGCGTTATAACCTTGTGTCATGTCTGTATGTCTTAATGTATTGTCCCTTCATGTTTTAATGTTTAATGTATGTTCAATATCTTTTATCCTTCATTATTAAATATATATTCTTCTCAATCCAAAGAAACCAGAGTCCTCGTCCTTGAGAGGAATAACGGTCATCTACATGTACTAAACACCATTCAGTGGAAACAGCTGCAAATTCCAATTGTTCTTTGTTGAAATTCCTTCAACATTAATTTTATTAAGTGAAAAACTGTAATCGCAAAGCTGCTATTTTTATATAATCATTTGAAACATTAGTTCAGATGAATGTACAATTAGATTTCTTTTCCATAAATGAGGGTTTAACATTGATTGCATTTCTGTTCAGGCTATGTTAAAGTTGTCTTTTCTCCCAAACTCTATTGTAATGTTTTAGGTTAAAATATTAATCAAGTATTTTCTGTCGCTTCATAATCTAGTGAAACCAAACAAGTGCCTTTGGTGCATATGAAACAAAAGAAAAGACCAACATTGAGATAATGGCCACCCTGGAGGAAAGATCCATTTAGTCACTTCATAGCTTTTTATGATTCATTTTATCACCTGTGTCACTTTTCAAACTCCCCTCTCTGTAAAAGTCTAACACTTACACACATAAAGAAGGAATACAAACTGAGCGTGTGAACATGGTATTTACTCATTTTCTTGTCCTTATTTTCCAGTGTTAGCTCAAAATCAGTATAAAATTGGAAAATCCACTAAAATAAGATGTAATGCACTCAAATATTAACTTGAAATCCACATATTTGCTCTTGTTCACACTAATTGTACATTATATTGCTTGATTAGAGATTTACTGCATTGTGACAGTATTTTTTTTATCTCTGTTCCTGCTGTAAATTCAGAATTGAAAGCAGCTCTTGTAGTAGCAGTGCAGAGCAGATGATGTGTAATGTGTGAAGCATGTACTGAGGTTTGGTCAGCTTCCGTTATTCTGTGTAGCGCAAACACAGCCACAGAAAGCTACACACAGCCGTAATGGTGAGCTATCATTTTGACTCCACAAGTTATAACTTTTCTGTTCTCATCTTTTTTTTTTTTTTACATTGACATGTTGGTCATTAGGGCTGCATGGTGATGAGGTTGTTAGCACTGTCACCTCATAGGAAGAAAGCTGCTGGTTTAAAGTGCAAAACTATGTTTGTTACATTAATTGTTAAGTCCAAAATAAGAACAGGATGTTTATCATGTTTGCCTCTGCCTTTCTCTCTCCAGTATTATTACAGCTGGATACTCATATGTGAGCCGCAGATATATGGTAGAAAAAAAGATGCTGTGGCTTTAAGAACCATTTTAATTTTACCTAAGTTTAGGGTTAAGGCTCTGGTGATACTCCATGGCATTTACAGACCAACCCCAGGGAATGCCAAGCAACCAGTGACATTCAGCGTGATTCAGTTTGCATGACTGAAATGTAAAAATAGAAAAGAGAAAAAAAAGAGTTTTGACATCAGACATTAGGTGGTAAAACCTTGCTGTTGGATCCTAGTTAAAGACAACGGTTTTTCACATCTGGTTCATTGTAAGAGGAAGGAGTGGACACTTTTTGGCAACCTGGTTGCTTATCCTGTGTTGCACTGTGTAGAATTTATAATCTCAACTGTTATTGTCTTCCTATCTGTAGGTATAAGCAGTTATATTACAAGCTTGCTGTTGTTATATTCTTCCAGGTCTTATAATCAACAGGTATCCCTGTTCTTAAGCAGCACTACTAAACCTTGACAGATTATTGCACTTAGCACCTGCCTCTTCTCTGAGCTCTCTACAGTCAGTATAAGTCAGTGTTGACTCTTGTCTTATGTCTTGCTATGTAACTTTCTCTCATATTATTTCCTTGGATAATGATTTTTTTAGATCATTGATGTCCAGTTGTTTGGGTTACAGCAATCTAATGATGCCCTGAACTGGAAAAATAAGCTTCAGCTCCAGGACCATGCATGACCATAATTGTTCTAGGAATGTGCATAATGGATTTCAGTCTGCTATGAAAATGAGTCAGAAGAGTCCTGAAGTCAGAAACATAGAGTTGCTAAAAGTTTTGGGCATGCAGAAGTACAAGTGAATATAATATCAATGTGCTGCCTATTAGGCCCAGTAGTATAGATAAGTGAATCCATCTGAGCTGTGGGCTGCTCTTGCTTGTGTTGGTAATAGTGGTGCTTTAGTCTCGCTCCGCTTTAAGAAAGACAAGTTAGTGTGCTTTCTTGTGGAATGAAACTAATGTTGAATAATGACACTTGTCCACTACAGCTGTTTATATTTGAAGTCATTGCTTCTTTTTATTAATTGGTTTTGAATCTTAGTACTGGATCAAGCTGATTTGAGCTGACTTTCAAATAATCAGCATTTGATCTGCATTATTTCAAAGCGTCTATTTTCTAATGCTACTCATCTAAATTTCTGTTTTCCACACACCCTTACATTTCTTGTGTTTAGTCCAATGACTGCTTTCTGCTGGTTACCTTTTCTACTGTAAGAAACCATTCATCCAAAGATTCACAGCATTTGTCTCCATGATCATGAACATATTCTGGGCTATCAGCGGAGCATGAGGCGTTCTGTTGCTGAAACATAACTTTTAGGTGTGTGGAGACAGTAATGGTTTCACCCTGTAAAGGGTCATTGCCAGTACTTGTGACCATGGACAGGTTCCATCCTCCACAGGTCACCAGTCTGTGACAAGGCTAACACAGTTCACACCTTTGGTCAGTTTAGAACCACCAATCAACCTGACAGAAGGAGTCCGTGGACAGAGCAGCAGGTTTGAACCCACAGCTAACCTAATGGCACTGGGATCCACATGACTTGTGCATTGGAAGTAAAATATTTTGGTACTGTGAGGTTCCTCAAATAGCTGTTGTAGGAAAAATACTAAATAAATGAAAAAAAACATCAGATATTAAAAATCATGAGACTCATGAGACTGAATGACTTTGTAGTCTGAATGAAGAACTGATAAAGCTTTGACACTAATGAATTATGAGAATATTGGAGTTATTACTGTTTACATAAAGTTGATGGACAGTGTGTCATGAAGCAGACACATAGAAAGATTCGATGCTGCCATTTTCCCATTTCTGGAATATATGATAGAGATAAAATAGACATTTGAGGAAATGGAGACTTAGTTTAATATTTCTTTAATAAATGGGTCAACAACTACAACTTAACCTGCTTCGAAACACTGTTTTACTTGGAAAATACTCCTGTGAGTTTGAAGGAAGGACCTTAAAGCTGTCAGTGGTGTGGACAAGATCTACAGAGAAGACTTTCAGCACAGCACCGACAGGCAGGTTTCTATTTCTGGAGCTTCACCAGCTTGTCTTCTTTCTATACATGACAAGAAGGATGATGTTTCATCATTTTAGTGCACTATATTTCTAGGGTTTACCCCTCCTTGATGCAAAAGGAAACTTGTCTTTCTCCCAAGTTATTCATATATGATGGTGTTTGTCATTTAGCTCCAGGCGGTTGGACGTGACCAGCTCCAGCTCTCTCAGCTATCACGGACTCACACCAGACACCCAGAATAGCACTCATGAATGTCCTGCCCTCAGTCCTGCTCTTTCTTTTACCCTTCATCTTGGAGGGCTAGCTGCATCCTGTATTACTTCCTTGTCGTCCTCTATCAGACACTTCCATGTCTGAGTGTTTTATTGCATTGTGTCCTTACACAGCGAGGACCTTCGAGCCCGGTCCAGACATCCAAAATTACTTCCTCATCTTTCTCTTGGCCCAGAGAATGTGGAGCAATGCTGTCTGTGTTTTTCCTCTCATTTACCTTCGAGTGTCCTTCCCCCTCTATTTTTTTGTCCTCCCCTTTTGTCTTTTTCTCCTTGAGAACCGGCAGTCAGCAGGTTTTTATGGAGACGACTCGCAAGTGTTCCTGACAAGTGAAGTCAACCGGCTCTGCTGCTCCTCCTCCCATAGCGGGGCCTCTTTGTTTAGATCAATGACGGACTCTTGCCTCTAGCACATTTTGCTCTCCGCTGTGTTCATCGTGTCTTTAATATTCCTGATTCCTCTGAGCTACCTGTTACTCTTCTCTCTGTCCAAGGCGACTGATTCAAACTATCTTATTTTAGTCATTTTTCCCTAAACACAGTGTAATGAAGTCAATTACGTATGATAACAGATAAAGTCGTCACATTTGAGTTATTTCAAATCACAAAGTGCTTCAATGATGACTTAGATTATTATTACTGCAGGGTTGAGAAAGATTTTTCCTCATTTTTCAGTTTTTTTTTGTCATCCAACCTTTTCTGTCAGAAAAGGAAAACAGTTGCAAGACAAATGAGGCATATGTGGCTTTTCTTGGGTGTTACTAGTTGCTTTGTATTTGACAGCCCACACAAAATATTCTGCCACTGTGTGATCTCCTGGTCATCCACCTCCTCCACCTGCAGCTGCTGAGGTGTATTTATGTGTGTGCCAGTTGCAGAGGCGCACAGATGAAGTAATGGGCTGCCTGGATGTCAGCAGACAGGGGTAAACCTGTTCAGACTCTCCGTTCCCTCCAGGGACAGTTTCATTGTGCGATTTAGCTCAGTGAAGCCGCATGAATTGAAATAAATGGAAAAGGTTGAAGTTTTACAGAAAGCGCTCGTGTGTCATGTGCTGCATTTAGAGAGGAGCCTGCCTGGCAAAAGGGGTTTTGTAACCATGACAACAAGGAAGAGCGAGAGCAGCGAATGGGAGTTGGTCCGGTGTATTAGATATTCAAGTCCTTGGCCAGATCGGATTGGTGTCTTGTCACTGAGGGCGCATTCGATCGCACCTCTCTTATATCTAACACGCACTGTAATCTGACCAGCTGCCCACTAGGTACGCTTAAATGAGAGACATAGTGTTTCCACTGAGATGTTTGCAAGTGGTGTGAGACAAAAGAGACTGTGCTGAAGCCGCTGTGAGGCCTGTGGTGAGACAGCTGCCGTCCTGCTATGGGATTCCGATTATGTGACTTTCTCTCTAGCTTCATGACGTTAGTTTGCAACAGTATAAGTAAACGTGTCAATCCTCTCGCTGCAAGTACTCATCTTCAGTTTCATGTCTGTCATTTGCCGGATCAGCAGTCTCACTGCAAGACTTCCCCTTTCCATCTGCTTTTGTCTGTCGTGTCCAATCCACTGATGAGAACTTCACCTAAGTCCTCCATCTGACATTGTGAAGTCATAAATTACTTTATTGATTTGTCTGTTAGCATGACCCTTCACACTTCCTCCAGCCAGCATCTCTTGCTCTGGCTGCAACTTGCAAGGACAATCCATGGGGGTGACGCAAGGAGCACCCAGATACATTGCCGACTTGTTTCCAGTTACCTTTCCTTTCCTCCAGCTGTTTGTCTTTAGCACCAGTTACTCCTCTAGTGCTTTGTTGTCCCAGTTCTTCACAAGTATACAGTCAGGCCGACAACATTAAAACACTTGCATCCTTCCCAAAGGACTCGAGGACATTTCAGCAGAGAGGATGCTCACCGAAATGGGAGCTTTGTCTTTTTAGTGTGAGGCCAACTGTCCTCCTGAAAGTGACAGAAGACAAAAAGCTATCTCATCTCATCACATCCTATGGATTGATAAATTTGGACATCTTGGTTCTTTGTCTTTTCTGGACTGAGTGGGAACTTTTAAAGCAGGACTTGCTGCGTGAGACGTGCATTATTAAAGCAGCATCTGGCCCTGCTGCACTTACTCGTGTCTCCTTGCACACCTCCCACTCATAACTTTTACATCTGTGTGCTTTAGTATTGTTTAGTAAATGTAATATTGATGGGTAATTTAAGCAATCTGGCCATCATTTCCTTGCTTTTTTTTCCCTTTGCTCAAGTCTGCTTAATGCATAGTTTGCTTCATGGAAGACAGAGACGTTAAGGGGAAAGGAGAGAACAGAGAGGGTGCCAGTTCAGGCCTGTTGGACGTGGAACATAATTCCGACTGATTTTTACCACCAGATTGGCCAGAAATCACAAATGTGTTTACCAGCTTTTTCTGTGATTGCTGGAGAAAAGAAATAATCAAGACGATAATGAGGCAGGCTCATAATCCCTTCGCTTGGAGACAGAAACCAGGCCTGCTTGATTAAGACGCCGATTTCCCACCAGGTTCTCTTTCTTTTCGCCCTCTTGCCTTCTAAAGTCTTGAAATTACATTTCATATAATTTTAGACACGTTGTGATCTGAATTGGTAAAAAAGTGAGTACTTGCTCACTGTGCAAACTTTCTGTTCAATCCAAAAAGGCTCAGATTGCTGTAATAAATTCCAGCTGTTTTAAAGTGCTGAAAAGTTACAAAAAAGTTTCTCATTAATGTTGTTTTTGTGAAAATCTTGTTATTAGGGTCAGCATTTACAAACAAACTGGCCTCTCTGTATGCGTCACCCCAGCACAAAAATTTCACACTCTTAGTGGTTCTACTATTGAGTATTTTTGGACTAGATGCCAAAGAAGAGCCCAAAACTGTTACGATGAGAAACAAAAACCCAGAACTCAGCCAAATGGAAAAAGTTTATTTTAATAAAGATGGAGGTGGTCTTGCTCTCAATATTCATACCTGTGAGGATGAGACAAAGGCAGAGGTTTGGGACAGGCAGGACCAAAACCAGGTACTCCGTATGAAGCAGCTGCATGGACAAGGCTTGAAGCTTGTAGAAAAGACAGACGATCCCACACTGAGCAGGTCTAGAGCAGGTGAATAAATACGCAGGTGAGGATAATCAGCAATCAGGATGGGAAGAGTGCAGCATGATCAAGACAGAGCAGAAATCATGACAAAAAAAGCTCAAAAAGAAGAATCTGAAGAGGGAAAGGAGGCGGGCAGCTAAAGAAAATTTCAGTCGCAGTGTGGGTGTTGGCTTCAGAACTGAGATAGAAAGAGACACTCTGAATTTGGCCCTCTATGGTTTCTTTCACCACCTACACATGCATTTCAATCAATTTTCTTCAATTTCCACCCCCCCCTCACACACACTCACACGCTCCTCCATCCGCTCTGGTCTTGGGAAAAGGCAGAGGCCGCTAGCTGCTGCCAGCCCAGTGCAGCGGAGGTGTGAACCCTCTAATCGTCAGCCATTACTCAGTGGCACTTCCCACACTAATACTCGACTTAAGCGTGCCACTTTCAGCATGTTAGCATCAATACATCACTATCACAATACCTCTGACAGGTTGCTTTCATTTGGTTTAACTAACGAGAGCACTAATAACCCTGGCATACTATTTTTTTTAACTCCAATTCACAAAAAGTAAAATTCTCTTGGATTATGTTTTATGCTGCATCCTTTTTTCTCAGAACCCATGAGAGATTTTTCACGCCAAGCAAGTACTTTCATCCTTATGTGAGCTTATTGTGCTGAATTTTATATTGGAGTTTTATTGGCTCATATTTATTTCACCATGCAAAACAAATGCACTTTCCATGTGAGGAACAGTAAAGTAGATTTTTTGTTCTTGAAGACACAAACAAAAAGAAGCACCAATGAGACTTATGAGCTTTAGCAACTTGAAAGTAATGCAACGTACAGAACAGGCAGGAAATAATGTGCTTACTTACAGTGCAGTTGGAGCAGCGTAGCAAGTTTGTGCCAAGTTACAGCGGGGAGCTATCCTCTGAACTTAGTGGAAGTTTTCTGATCGAGTGTGATGTGTCAGCAGAATTAAAGGAAAGGAGCAGCTTAATGGTAACAAATGCTTGTAATGTGAGATGTGTCTGCACACAGTGGTGGGGTTTCAAATGCAAACTTAGGAGCACATCCAAATGCATTAAATAATAATTCCAGATGGTTTTAAAGTTAAATTATGCTTCTTTGCCCTGCATCTCAATTCCACTCCCCTCATAACATAACAAACATGATCTCATGGCACAAAATCTGCTGAAAAACTTCAGTACTGAATATTTAGCAGAGCCCAGTTTCCAGCAACTAGTAAAGGAAATTGCTAGGGGGGACCAAGGGGGGTCTTTGGAAATACAGAAGGAAAGAAATACAGAATTTTCATAAGAAGTAATAAAGTATTAAAAATGAAAAATGAAGATTGCTAAATTTAATTTTAACCATTAATTCATACAATAAAAAGATACATTTGAAAGTGTTTTATAATTATACATGTTGAACTGAAATATCAAAAAGAATCATTATTAAATACTGGGATTTATAAATGTATTTCCAAAATACTATTTCAAAAAGTACATTTAAATCCCTAAATTTAAACATAAAAAATACAAAAGAAAATACAAAACTAATCAGGTGATTTAATCTTCTTGCTTCTTTTCTTCATTGTTTTCTTGTTCTTTTTTTTTACTCTTTATTTGAAGTTAACATTAATTAAACTAAATGTAGAGAAATTGATAATAATACAAATTTGTTACATTACCTTGACTTGGAAATAGTTTGTTCTTGCTTTGTGTGTTGTTCTAGTGAATGGGAGGGGGGCTTGACATTGCTGTTGACAATTAAAAGGGGTCCCTGCAGAAGAAGCAAGAACCACTGACATCTTATTGAACAGGATGGTCCTAAACAGAAAGTTGAAAAGAAAAAAGAAACAAACAAACAACTATGATGAACATACATTCATCTATTTCCTTAACCGCTTCATCCAATTCAGGGTTGCAGGCAGCTGGAACCTACCCCAGCATTCACTGGGCGAGATGCAGGGCACACCCTGAACAGGTCGCTAGTCCATCACAGATACAAAAAAGCAGACACTCACATTTACTCCTGAGGATGATTTAAAATGATCAATCAACCTAACATGCATGTTTTTGGACAGTGGGATGAATCTGGAGACAACCCACACTAACACAGGGAGAACATGCAAACTCCACACAGAAAGGCCACCGTTGGAGCCGAGGTTCAAACAAATGACCTTCTTGCTGTGAGGCTACGGCAATAACCACTGTGCCACCTAGCAGCCGTGGTGAATATCCTCACAAGGAAAATGAGGAGAACCATCTAAGGAAAACTCTGGGATGGGATTTCTGGATTACGTTGGGTCTGTTTTCAAACACCTCGTAGAAATCACTGAGTCCCATCACTTTCATTTTTACTGGCTCAGACGCAGTTTGTAAAATTATTTCCATTCCAGGCAAAAACAAGCTTAAGTGAGCATAAAAGCTTTTTATAAAGCTTCAGGTTATGGAGGGCAGGCAGGAGACCTGAAACTATGTTAAACAGTCTTTTTACTCATCTAATTCCTTCTCACCTACCCAGCATTAAGGTTAGGAACAAAATCGACACAGAATCAGTTAAATTTAGATATTTTTCATGCGTATCGTGTCTATCACCTGCATGAAGAGTTACAATTAGTTTAGACCAGATGTGTCAAATCCAGGTATCGTATAATAGAAATCTTGCTATGTTTTTGGATCTAAATGTACATGTAGAACAGGTGTTTCCGCTTGTTTACCGGGTAGATGAAGTGTGATCACTAAATTCAACTGGTTTAGTAACTGGTCGGAACAGCTGCCGGATAGGATTTTTACTTTCTGGACCAGGAATTGACAGTTCTAGCTCAGGCATGAAAAAATAACACAGCAATAGTGTAACTATTAATGGAGACCGGAGAAAAAGCATGAGACAGTGTGTGTATGTGTGTGTGTGTAATGTATATTTGAGTACACCATTTGCTGCCCCTTGTCACACCCCGTCTCTTTTCTGTCAACACGCCACAGTGAAACTGTTCATATTGCACCACTAACCACTACACCAGCAGCAAGGTAGTCCTTGTAAACATTGATTTGTTTAGTGTGGATAGCAGGTGTTTGATTGTATCCTCATCTGCACACACATTTACACACTCGTGCAAAAGTGCACTGCTCTTTGTTTGCAGGAGCTTTGTGAAGATGCTTCGAAAGATGAATGACTGAAAAACATAAAAATGTTGTATAATACTCTCCACGCATGACTCTACTGTGTTTGCTGAGCATGTATGTGTGTGTGTAGCTGCTTTATGATATCATATATGACTTAATGATAATGTTTTGGTTATGTGTGTCTATATAGTAATAAATACTGCCTAGTTAGAATATGGTAAAGTGTACAAGACTGTAGTTTTGCTTATGTGTTGCATCAGAGTGTGAAGGAAATCTGTCTTTGTCGTCCATTTCTGTCCATCTAAACATTCCTGTTCATGTATTCAAGTGTAAAACAAAATCTAAATTTGAAGTAGCAGAAAAAAGTTGATTATTTTAGTTTAAATAGTTGGTGAAATTGTTCAATACTGTAGACAATACCACAGTAAGCTATTCCCATAATTTCTAAGTCTATTTAATCAGAATTCCTACACTACAAAAACTGGCTTTAAAAAACAAGAAAAAAATTTGGTTAATTTTCCTTGAAATAAGATAAAATATCTTGTTCTGTTAGCAGATAATTTATCTTATTTTAAGGAACATTACCCTGTCAAGTATTCCTAAAACGGGTTAAAAAAAAAAATCTTTAAAAAAAAGTTTTTGCAGTGTATATCTGCTTTTGCCAATACAAGGTTCGGGGGCAGAGAGTAATAAAAACTCAAAATCCTGTCTTTCCCCTTTTTATTTTAAAAAGCCCATTTTCAAATGTAGTTTTCCCTGAGATTACACCTTCAGTTGATCTTTACCTGCATCGTGTCTGCAGCTGCTCTAAGGGCAAAATTTACTGGGATCTCATTTTGTGTGTACTAATTAGCGTGTGGCATCTAGAATTTAGCGTGTGAGGCGGGCCGTGATTGGTACATGATCTACTAAGATTGCTCACGCAAATGACAGCGAGTGCAAAGTGTTGGAGACACGGCTATTTAAATGAGGATTTCGCGTGTGTCATAGTTTTCATGAAGACAACTTTACAAAACCACAAGCGAAAAAGTTTGATCCGATGGAATTAGAGATGTTGGTGGAAGAAGCCAACAAAATGTCCAAAGAGCTACAGCAAAGAAATCTGACAGCAGCCCAAAGGAACGCACTGCACATTCAAGGAATGTGTGGTTTCGGTTTCTGTATACATGCTCAGAGTTTGCGGGAGGCATAAGCTGCACATGAGTGCAGTCAGTTGCTCCTATAACACCGGGGAATCCAGCCACCTAAAAAAAAACCTTGTTTTGTCTTTTTCAAAGAATCTCGAGTGCTTGGAAACCTAATAAATGTTGCGATCCGGCGTGACATTGCATTTAGGAATTCAGTCAACACATGTAAAAGACGTGACTGAGAGATCGCTGCTGTGTTAGCTACTGTACGCGGGAATGACCCAGATGCCAAAAACTCTAGACTTGCCAGGAGTTTAATTATTGCAGGTATGCATGACTCCTTTTTGTGTCTGGCTCCAAATCTGCGCTGAGTTCCTCCAACAGCTCCAAAACAGCAAGGCTGGATAGGCGATATGTTATAATAATTAGTTCCTCTCTCATTCCAAACATGTTAACATGAGGAGGAAATATGCGTTCTCTCTGTCGTCTTTGATTATTTCTATGTCTTCATTTTGCAACAATCACTGCAGCCATGTGTGTGCTATGACGCATTGCCCCCTTTTGCACGTCCTTTTGAAACATGCTAAATATAGACACAGTTTCTATCAGCAAAATTACTTTCAGGTTTGATAAATCGCTTTGCGTGTGCTAAAATCATATATTTACAATCATATATTGTTCTCCTCTACTCCACGCAAAATTGCGTGTAAACGCCCCAATTTACATATTCATTGAGGCAAACGTACTAACTTGAGGAGGACACGCAATTTTGCGCCTTTTACTCACTGTTAGTAGATCAGTTTGTACTTTTTTTAGCCTGTGTAATGGGTTTGTATGTGTTTTAGTACATGCAAACTTTTAGTAAATCTAGCCTTAAGTTGGAGTATTTCCTGCCAAACTTTATACCATTCTTGTTATTTCTTCTCTGTTGGCACGACTTGCCGGTGTCTGAAGTCTCTCTCCGGAGTACACACATATCAGTCAGGGGCATGTTTACAACTTGCATCATCTTTTCTTTTCATAAATACTTTTTCTCTGTTCTATAAATTGTTAAAGCAGCAAATGTTTTTGGAATGGCTGAATTTAGCAACCCAATGGCAGCGCCATACAAAACCTATTTGCATCATTTTCTTCATTAATTGAACCAAATCCATTTACCCATTTAATATAAATACCTGTTTGGTATTTATGTGCTTTAAATCTGTTTTTTACCCACAATACCCATTTTTTTTCACAAAGAAATTAACTCATTAAAAAACTTTCAATCAAGTTTGTGCGTATCTTTCTTCATTCGTTTCCAAAATTGTCCTTTTTCTCGCTGTTTTCATTACATCAATAATTAAAACAGTTTAATCAGGAGCTTACCACCCATAAGTGGACATATTTTAGCGTAAATTTTAAATACAGTATTCAGCAGATAGTCAATGCAAGGTGGTTCCACCTTCAGCCATTTCTTCAAAATACCTTTTTTACTTCCAACTAACAAAATGTTTAATACTTTTCTGTCACCGGTGCTCCAGTTTTCAGAGTTTATATCACCCAGATACATATTTAAAAACAGAGGGGTGTGCTTTATCTTTCTGAGGTGCTCTTTTTTCTTAATCCCCAATCAAGTAAACTAACTTTTTTGTTGTGATATATTCCACTGTGACATGTGATGGGCTGGCAACCTGCCTCTCGCCTGCTAAGTGCTGAGACTCCAGCTTCCCTGTGACCCTGATTTGGACTAAGCGATGTAGAAAATGAAAGAATGAATTTTCTTCTACTTGGATTTGACTTTGGATTGTGCAGCTTCTTCAGTCTAATCAGATCAGAAACAAGAGAATTTCTAGACAGTCTCAAAATTTGATAGAATTAATGACAATTTCTGTCTTTGGTGCCACTAAAATAATACAGCGTATGGCTTTAATGATTTAACAAACACGTGACTACCAGCTGTAACTATGGCAACCACAACGGACTTGAAGGCTACCTTTCAAATCCAATCTAATTTCAAGTGAAAATGTCTTATTTACTTAATTTGCATTTTATTTTTGCTTTGTATAATATTTATTCAGCAGAAAATTGATAAAAATTATGCTTTATAGTTTTTTTTGTTAAACGTTTTTGATATTTGTATTATTGTAAACTCCTTTGCGCAATGCATTGTGGTTTATATTGACCTGTCTAGTGTCCATCGATGCTCAATACTTTTCAAGATGCATTGTGGGTAATTTTGAGTTTACTACTTTTTTCCCCAAAGTACATTCGACACCCCTACAAAATGGCGTGACCACTATTTAGGGCGCTATGTGAGGATAGGGTGCACATTCGGACACAGCCTTAGTTTTTAAATAATTATAAATTAATTCTTGTGTTAAGGGGTTAAAGATATTTTAAATCATATTGATATTTGCAATTGATGAAATTCTGATGCATAGAGAATAACAGTAAACACAATGAGTGTTCTCATTGGATTTGGTTGTTTCAGCCCGACTTGGCTTTTTAGCACCTTATGGCTTGTTGCTTTAGTTTTATGGCTCACAATTTTATTGTTGTGTACCTCTGCTGAGCACCAAAGAGCATATTTACAAAGAGAGCAACTAGGTGGGGAACATGGAGGACTATTATCAGCCAGAAAACCCTGAGTTTCCTCTCAGGAGCTGGAAACCGACATAACTTATCTTGTTGTGCTGCTTTATGCTTTATACAGTAGATGTGTTACACATCATTGCAACTCAGTGGTTTGTGGCAAATCTGGGGCCAAAGAGCTTTCTTGAAAAGTTTTTGCATAGAAATATTGATGGATCGAGTCCCTGCAGCTCATTTTTCCCCCCATAACCTCCCGCGTTATTAAATATGTAGCTGCTTTGTGTTCTTCAGTTTGTGCCGTAGATTAATTGCGAAGCTGTAGTTGTAGTATGTCAGGCAGTACCACCATTCCTCAAAAGATCCAGGCAGTGTGTGTGTGTGTTTTTTTTTAAAGTCTCACTTGTCTATTAGACTCTAAAGCTTCTGCTTCTCAATCTTGATGAGAACGGAAGTGGTGCTCAAGGCAGCAGAGACGGCACTGCACACGTCTCGCCTGGTGAGCGGGGAAAAGCCCTGCTGGGAGATGTAAAGAGAGAGAGAGAAAGAAAAATGGATTGTTCTGCTGTGTGTATTGTGCTAACAGGCTCTTAGCCTGTGCAGTTCCTCCTTCGGCAACTTGCATCCACAAACACACAAGGTCAGAGATTTGGATTTAGTGGGAAAAGGAATACAAATAGCTTATACTCTAATTCGTCAAGAGCTACACAAGCAAGTTGTTTTATATGTGTGGGATTTGTGTGTGTTTGTGTAAAAGAGACAGATTTTGTGGTCATGTGTGTGTTTGTTGTGTGAAATGTGTTTCAGTGTTTTGACTGACACAAGGCGCAGTGCATGTCATGGTGTTGGAAGTCAAGCAACAAGCTGCTTTTTGACTCGTTGCATGATACATGAGCAGCTATATATAATGAATGCTGCCAGGCCACTCATCTTATTAGCTGAATCCCAGCTTTCCTAATACTCTCCTCCAAATAACACAAATGAAATAAAAATTGTACTTTTGCACAGAAGAGGAAGAAAAGCATCCCATGAGACGTCAGGCACATAATAAAGTATGTCATCCCTATTTCAGGGCTTGCTGCACCGCTGTCGACTATTGTTGACTTATCTTTAGCTCGCGGGGCATGCTTTCTGAGGCCTAAGAGAGCAGTTCCAGCGAATGTCACGGCTCGTCTTGTTTGCTTTCCATTTGTTTTCATTCAGACAGAGTGTGATGCAAGGTTTGCATGAGTCTGATTTAATTCAGCAAAGCTATTCCTTTAGGAGTTCCTGCTGTGATGTGGTGAGGCACAGAGACTTCTGGGTACATACTGACCACTTAACTGCCTGCGCTCGTCAATAACTCTTTATAAGGATCAATTAGGGCGATCAGTGGTGAGAACGCCGCTGGGGCTGCGGTGCCATATTGAGCTGTTTCTGTGTGATGATGTTACAAAGAGCACTTTTCCAAAGAAAGGCTTTCACCCCTTCAGACATTTGACTTCATTAAAGACTTTTCCTGCAATTCCGGCAACAAACTGCTTGTGTTTTATCTGCTCCATCCATTTTTTAGGACTTACGTTTATTTTGTCACGCCGTCATAAAAATCTCTTACGATAGTGACGGTTTCTTTCACATATTCATCAATCACCTTTTTGCTCTCATGAAATGTCTGTTTACATTTCCCAGCCTGCCTGATTACATGCTGCTGTTTTCGGTTCATTGTGTTTTCATTCACCCTGCTGGAAAGTGCTTTTTACCCTCCGCTTCACTTGTCTTTAACGACATGATGAAAGTGTTAGCCAATGAGCTCGCTGGAACCCGTGTATGTGTCGCATCTGGCCGCTGACACACAGGCTGGTCCTCTGCAAGCTGACCTTTCACCTCCTAACCTTTCTGTCATGCTGATTATTAATACTACTTACAGTGCACTTCCTGGGTTCCTCCATTGCAAATTAACCTTTCTCTTCTTGTCTCTCCCTCTTTCTCTGTCCCTTTCTTTTCACCCCTTCCCCCCTATTTATCCTCCCCTTTTTGCAGCAAATTTGTTCATGTGAAAATTATTGACGATGAGGAGTATGAGAAAAACAAGAACTTCTTCCTGGAGCTGGCTGAGCCTCGCATGGTAGACATGAGTCTGCAGAAAGGTGCGGTACTGAACGCTTTTCTTTCTCTTCCAGCTCTTTTTCTCTCCCAACTTATTCTTTCACTTTGTCAATATCTTCTATCCATGTGTTTGCAACTTTCATTTCCCCTTTAGGCACTTTGCATCCTTTCTCAGCTAAACGTTCACCCTTCTGCTTAAACACCCTAAATGTTATCTAAAAATGTGAAACCAAGTCATTTCTTCCTCATAACTGTTTCACCAGAAAAAAAGAAAAAATGATGTAAATTCACACAATACCCATCATTACGACAGTCCTCCTTGTTACCATCTGCTTAAGAGGAAAACAGGGAGTCTGGGAGTTGCTTTTATGTACCGCCTCAAAGGAGCAAATGGTTATTATTGTATAAAAACACATCTTACTTTAAATGCAGATTCTCATAGCTATTTTTAAATGTGTGTGCCTGACTGGGTAATAAATGCAATAAAATGCTTTCGGTAAAATATGATTATTATAGATTTATTTTGTGCAGGAAGACATAATAGAGTATTTGCAAGGCTCATGTAAACAGATGGTTTGAAGTAAAGTTTGGCTATGTGAACTGGATTTTTCCTTCAGTATTTTTTGTGCTGTTGCTCATATCAAGGTCATGCTCCATACTTCTGACATAAGTAAATATATTTATAGTAACAAAGTTTTTTTTAATTATTATTATTTCCTTGTTTATTTAATTTGTAGTGTCAGTGGATGTTTGGTGAAGAAGTTATGCTTTTTGATGTTTGAACTGTTAATGTTTAAGCACTACGTCCTTAAATTTGTAGGATTTTTCACAATTATATCCAGCCTGCAGGATATGCAAAAAACTGATATAAATACTAATTGGGAGATGAAACCAAATAGGTAATAATGTGAAGAGTATAATATCCTAATCCCAGGTATGTTCATGAAAGATGCATGATATTTAGCTTAGAATATCCAAAAAGAAGAACTTCCTGCATGTGGCTGCAGGCTTCGTGGATCTACACTGCTTATACTATTTTAGATCAAAATTTTAGATGGATGTGTTTGTGTTTGTGACACTAGAGTTGAGGATGATAATGTTTGATGAGTATAGATTTGTGATATGTTGTGCAAACTGATTTTAAAGCCTTTACAATGAAGCAGGTCAGTTTTGTGTTGTGGCATGACATTGCTTGTAGAGAAACACGGAGGACCATCAAATATGTACACAGTCTATATAAATCTTTTAAATATTATTTAAGATATGTAGAATATGATTCAACATATAATCTTCTTTACTAGAAGGTAAATAATGATTCTTTGAATTTTTTTGGATACTGTAAATTGTTGTTTGTCAGCTATGTTTTTTTTCATTATCAGGTTTTTAGCTTAAATGAAAGTAAAACAAAAACCAATATAGATTATTTCTTTTTAGCTGTCATTTTTAATAAAGAAATGGATATTTATATAAATAAGTAAGTACAGATTTATTAATGATATTGAGGATTAAGATGCTTTAATAAACATTAAAACTGTAAACAGTAAGTCAGTACTATTCATAATAACTGCATAAGAGTTTTACCGTATCTGTGCATGTGTCGGTGCAGAAGACATTCTCATTAACGAAGTGTTGTCCGCTGTACTCTGCACCACATCGTAAGGAAGCATTTCATTCAGCTAAAAGCAGTCATAACTTTAGTATCATTTGAATTTACAACTTTATTATTATTATTATTATTATTAAGTTTTTAACTAAACAGTTCTAATGAAAAGTTACAAGAGCTGCTTAAAATTTCACTTCTTTATTATTGTTAATGATAAAATTAATAAATTTCCTTGTAGGAGTAGCAGGTGCAGAAGTAATGTTTAGGAGTAGCTGCCATTATTGTGCTTTATTGTTTTTCGCTCATTTGAACTGCTCTCAGATAGTTTACATTATGATGGTTGGTAGAGGGACACTCATGTAACTCATGTCCCAATTCGACGTGATATTAATATGTTTTTATCAAAGTTTTGTATCTAAGCTGCAAAATCGTTAACATTTTTATGTAGGTCTACATAGGTATTTAGTTTCTATTGCTTTCAAACAGTTCTTTGATATTTAACTCTGCTCTACACACTGTAATTACGAATTTATTTGTGTTTATTTTGCAAATTTAAGTAAAACTATGGAAGTTCAGGGCGACCATGTTTACATGTTTCTTAAACACTATTATCTCCTAATAACAAAATCATTTATCTCATATCACAACCACTCCTAGGGAGAATTTTAAGACTCAAAACAGCTAAAACTTATGTTGAAAGACGTTAAGTAAAAATACACATATACAGGGGAGGGAGCATACCCCCCATCAAAGAAACCTACATGATATTTAAGGTGTTATTTAAAAAATGAAGAATTGTAAATGTTTATTAATGCATTTTATTAGATCTTATTGTGTGTTTGTGGTGTACTGGGAGCAATGCTGGTTTCCAGTCTAATTACTGTAGGAATCAATGACTTGCATGAGCTCCGTCATCCTTTCAATGCAGCACTGTCGCTGATAAAGAGCTCTGCAGTGCTGTCAGTGTTCAGCAGGGGTGTGGAGCTGTGGAGACTGGATTTTCCTTCAGCGTGGATGAGAACTGAGCCATTTTCTTCTTCTCTCCCAACACCTCCACTGATCAATCCAAGGAACATCACATTAGAGAGCGGATCTGTACTGTGACACCTCGGTACAGTCGAGCCAACAACAGATTTAGGAACATCAATCCCTTATCGATACATTCATCTTGACTTATTAAGTCTGACGAAGGCTGAAATTGGACTTCACAGATTTACAAATCTCCCCCTCCCCCGCTATGTGATTGTTTTTAATCACTGAAATAAGGTGTAACGCAGTAACTACTTACTTTTGAGCCCATTTTAATCATCTCACTATTTCAAGAGAACAAACTTTGTTTTCTAAAGATAATCAGATAAATTATCCCATTATCGCGAAGAAAAACTATTGTTGTTATCTTAAGATAATAAGAAAAGGAACTTTTTATGTTGTTATTACATTTTAAAATGTAAGGCAAGGCTAATTTATTTGTATAGCACAATTCAACACAGGGTGATTCAAAGTGCTTTACAGAGCATTAAAACACTATAGCAAGAAAGAAATAAAAAACATTATAAAAAATTATTAATATCATAATTAATTTAAGATTACAAAACATAAAAGCTGGATGAGAACTGATAGTCAAGCACATTGGCTTGAAAACAACACTTTTAATTAAAATATTTTTGCACTGTGTTGTGACACAAGTAACTACATAAGTTGCATCATTTACATTTTATTTATTTAATTTTATATACTCATTCAGTTAATTTAATTTCTATAATTTGCCTTTACAGAATAACCAAAATATTTTTTAATTTCCTTTTATTACCTCCTTATTTTTGATCTGTGTTTATTATAAGAGTTTATTAAAAAGTGAACTTTTCCCAGCAATAGAGTGAAAAACACCACTGTGCAGCTAATGAGACTACAGACAAGGAGACAAGTCTCTTTTTACAATGCAAGAGGTAATGAATGTTTGATCAAAGTAATAAATGTTTCATACTTATGATGAGGAGGTAATGAAAAAGCTTTTCAGTATTATTTCACATGCAGGATTATATTTTATGAATGTGCCTGCACTCATGTAACCAGTGATTCCATATTAAAACACAGCCCAGGCGTGCAGGCTTACATATACAGTATTGTTACTGTAGTAGTAGCTGCTTTATCATAATGAAATACATGATTATTTCCTATATATATGATTTTCTTTTTATATTCCAGTGATTGTATTGTTGTTTATCACCGCTGATCTGGAGCTGATTAGGTTTATTTTTCTTATTATTAAAGTCAAACCACAGAAGCAGAATTGATGAATATTCTATGAGAGCCTTTGTTTCATTAGACTTTTATTCATGTGTAACATCCTTGCTCCCTTTTCCTCACATCCCTTGCAACAACAGCACTCCAAAATCAACAAAAAAAATGAACTCTTATTTATTTAGCTATCATTTCTTTAAGGACATGATAAAACCAGCTGTGAAAAATTAGTCTTCTGATCCCATTTCAACCCTCTGATCTGTCTGTGATCTCTTACTAACAGTTGCGTCAGTCCTTGCAACTTTTCTAGATTTCTTCATGTGCTGGAAAGCTGAGAAAAGGTTCTGGCAGATGTGAGTAAGTCAGAGGCTGGCAGGCCTGACTTTGGAAAGCGTGTGAGTAATGAAAGCAATCAAGCCAACAGTCACCGCGACCTGTCAGTCTGGAGTTGTTTACTGCCAGCTCCGGCAATGCCCTTCTCTAACTTCTATTGAAGTGGTCAATACCATTAGCACCTCAAGTTCGGTGGCCATTGGAGCCACTACACTTCTGCCGCTGCACTGCAACACTGCAGTCAGAGGAAGTCACTTCACTGTTCTGCATGGGCACTACAGGATTTAATGTAGCTGAGTGTTGCGCTGAAGGTGGAATTTGTGCGGTTTCTGTGCTGGCAGATCACCTGTCAACGACCAGA
The DNA here is from genome assembly GCA_037177515.1 of Pseudomugil tenellus. NCBI lineage: Eukaryota > Metazoa > Chordata > Actinopteri > Atheriniformes > Pseudomugilidae > Pseudomugil > Pseudomugil tenellus. The sequence goes on from JBAMHX010000022.1 coordinate 19,259,385, forward strand.
CAAGAACCAGTATAGTAAAGAACATGAGGAAATACTCTCAATTTGCACCTAATTGTATATCAGCTGCACTGGACCACTCAGACTAGTAAACTGGTTCTTGTGCTTGCTGAGATTGCTCAAAAGACTTATTCACGTTTTCCCAGTGTAATGGCCGTTTTTCCTGTCAAGGACAAGGAGACGGGTTTCTTAGATTGAGAAGAATATAAATTTAATAACAATGAATAAAAGAAGTTGAACATACATTAAAAATTAAAACATGGAATGAGACAATACATTAAAGGCTGTTACATACTCCACGAGAAGCGAGAAATTTGTTCTTGTTCTCGGGGCTCCGAGAAGAAAATGACGTCAT
>JBAMHX010000022.1:19272017-19289855 GCA_037177515.1 Pseudomugil tenellus
GTGGTGAGGTGTTTTTTTTTTTTTTGGGGGGGGGGGGGGGGGGGGGGGGGGGGGGTTGTAGAGGGGAAAAGAAGAAAGGGGGTGGGGTGAACCCCCCCCCCCCCCCCCCCCCATCATATCCTGTCTTTGCACCGCCGAGATACCTTGGTGGCAGTCACACAGCAAGATTGTTGTCTAGTAACGGTTACTATGGATGGCTCACGTTGTCAGGTTCTTTGGTGTAATGGATTCAAATTGAACTGTTGAATTTCAGGCTGGAAGAGGGAGAGAGAGAAAAGTGGGGTGGAGGGGTAATATGATGTGGAGGGGGAATAGGATGACTGAAGAAGCACAGGAAAGAGCAAGCAGCAGAAATAGTCTGAGCATAAAAAAAGACTTAAAGGTGGAGACACAGACACAATGAGCTACAGAAAGAGGAAATGTGATTGGGGTGGGGTCCTTTTGAAAGCCCTCGCCATCTGTGATGAGAAGCTGGAAGCGCAGTGATTCTCGCTGAGAGCTGTGGGGAGATTGCTATCATCATCAGATGACCTGCTCTGCTACCTGCCTTGCCAGTGGCGTACCATGCTGTCAGGTCTGACTTGACACACTGGTTGAAGACCAGCAGGGGTACCAGATTTCTACATGGGCTCTCATTAATGTTGTTGTCAGAGATGACCTTCTCAAGCCCTTAAAAGAGCAATTTTGCTCCACGTTAACACACCTATGGGGTTCTATGAGGAGTTCTTTGCATTTTTCAGGGAAGATTTGACTCCTGATTAGCTTTTATGCTTTGTTGGTTTGAAATTGTCTGACCTCCTTATTTATCTTCAGCTGGCTTAAAGTTATAATCATGCAGCAAAGTTTAAAATCCTTGATGCTTAATTTCAGTTTAATATAAATAATTATTTCCCATCAATAGATACAATCAAAGTTTACTAAGCTAGAATATTAGAAAGTAGATCAATTTAGGAATTTTGATTTCCCATTTATATCATACACCATGTGAGCAGCTTCTGTTCCTAAAATAAGTTAACATTTATTAAATGTAGTTGTGTTAGTCTTTATCAATTTAAAGAAAAAAAAGAGGAATAGTTCAGTTGGTCAGACCTCAGTTTATTATGAAAAAACAAGGCCAATGCCGTTGTAAGCGACAGCTAGGGATATATCCCCAAACGCCCCAATCCTTGAATAGACACAATATAATAATATAAAGATAAACATGTTCAGTCACAAAGATCCACCTGGTGTTGAAACTTTGAACCAACCTGGTATGACATCAAGATAGGATGCATCCTGAGGTCATGACCTTTTATTTGCACTTGATTTGAGGTCAAACAAATAGTTGTAGAGATAGAGGCAAAAATCAGATTTTTCATGTACAAAGTGCCACCTAGTGGAGAAACCATAAATTCATAAATCATGAAATTCAATACTCTTGAGGACCTGCAGGTATACCGAGTATCAAAATCCAACTGTTCAAGTTATCACGCTCACACGAAGGATATCCGGCTGCAGTTGTGATTAAACAATTATATCCCCGACACTCCGCGTTTGAGAGATATCATGATAAAATGACTTTGTAAACCTGACAGCTGTCTAATACACTATGTGCTTTGGTGTTTTATTAACCTAATATAGTTTAATACACAACTCATGAAGAGATTAGGTTGAAAAGAACCAATTACATACAGAAGAACAGCAGAAGAAGGATATGTAAGTATGCTAAAATAGAGAAATCACTCATCAATATGTGAAACAGAAATCTGAGCCTGGTTTGCTCTGTGTGTTTAGCTCAGATGCTCTGTCAAATGAAACAAATACTGAAAGAGGGTAAGAGGGTGCACATTGCTCTACATGTAAAACAGGTCAGTGTGAAAAGGGGTCATATTTCATGGTGTAGAAGGGAGCTGTTGGACTGACACCTAACCAAGGAGGCATCCAGGCGGCATCCTTACCAGATGCCCAAGCCACGTCATCTGGCTCCTCTCGATGCGGAGAAGCAGCGGCTCTATTCTGAGTCCCTCCAAGCTTCTCACCCTATATCTAAGGAAGAGCCCGGCCATCCTGTGGTGTAAACTCATTTTGGCTGCCTGTATTCGCATGTTCTTTCGGTCACTACCAGAGCTCATACATATAGTTGCACTGTGTTGACAGTTGTGTGTAATTCTACATGATTTGTACACGGGTGCTACTAAGCACAACCTGAATGGGTGAATTTGGGGGTAGTAAGTGTTTAGGGACCACAAATGCATCATAAATGTTGGGAGAAGTCCTTTTTCCTGTCCTTTTCTTTCTTTTCTTTTGGACTGTTACTTGTTAAAGCAATTTGATCTGAAGATGCAAGTGGTATTATCTATCTCATTATTTGCAGGCCATAACTTTTCCATGCATAAAAGGATCTGGCTATTCAGAAATGAATATCTCCCAATATTAATTAAACTTGACCAGTTTTGTAAAATCTGAATATTTTGATGAAATGTCAAACCTTGCTAAAAAAAAAAATCAAATAATATCATGCTGCTTGTAGAATTGCAGATTTGGTCTTCGTCAATTTTTTCAACCATATTTTGCTAAATATTCAGCAAAGTAGTTCTCATCTAAACATATAATCACAGAACATGGTTAAAAAGCTTGAAGCACAGTTGAATGGATTGGGTTGCAAAGTAAATATGGAAGACCGCCATGTGATAAGTGAGGTATTATCAGTGGAAGTGAGATCAAGAAAGAGAAATCAACCGTCATTGTGGACAGACTTTTACTGACTGGATAGGGCTCAGAAAAGAGAGCATGAAAGATGAATGGATGAATGTCCGATGCAACAAAGTCTGTAAAGGTTCTGCGGTATTGCTATAAATCTAGTGTCAGGTACCAGCGAAAATAGCTTTTTTACTTTCATACCTATAATTGTATAAAACCGAGATGTCACAATGAAAAATAAACATACATGTTGCTTGAAAAACCTCTCAAATATTGCTAAGAAGTTATTGCGCTGTGAAAAGGTGTTTTTTTTTTCCAGATAAAAAGGTTATGAAAAAACTTTTTTGGTATTCACGCATACTGGACATGACATACGAGGGTCACATGATCTGTTCATTTCACTTAAAAATGGCACAGTTTGTGTGGATGGAGAAGGAAACAGAAATATTTTATACAAATGATCAGAGAGAAAAATGTAACCAGCATCTTTGATAGCATTCCTCAGTTATGATCCTCTCCCAGAAATCCCTTATTCATGTCTGCTTTCATCGTCTGATGAGGACAGTACCAACGGCAGAAGCAAGCAATACAGCAGCTACAAAATGTCAAATGTTTTGTATCTCTGTCCTGCCCAAAATGGAGTCGCGCAGGACGAGATATTAAGTGAATACGGCTAATGCTATAAACACTGTCAATAAAAATACTTGCAAAGCGCGACTGTTTTTACATTTTAGAAACATGATTTTTATTTTGCAACAAGCTGTAAAATAAATTATGTTCATCTAAATTTTTCTAAATGTTTGCAGTATCACTGATTGACCCCTAAATTTAACCAACAATTTTAAATTATTGTAAAATTAAATATTAACAAGAACATAATGTGTGTTCTTTTACTGTAGATTATGTGATTTCTGTAGATTATCAAGTCCTCGTTTTATATTATATTATACAGGTGTTATATTAATAAAATTTAAAGAAATAAAAGCATGAATTATAAATGTCCATTCTAATAAACATCAGCCCAACTTGACTGTGAAATAATGCGGAAGTGTATGATGTTGCTATATGTTCTATAATCACATAAACATCGCATAAAATGGAAAACAAAGCAGAATATAAAGGTTTAAACGTTATTTAATCATCACATTCGGTTTAAAAAACATTAAAGCAAAAAATCGTCTACTAAAACCAATAAAATGTATGTGTTTTCATAAATATTTGGTTAGATCAAACTTGATCCCAGCAACAAAAATATCCCCAGAAACAGTGTTTAAAAACTGAGGACAGCACTTCCTGTTGTAGCATTCCATATTGGGGATTTCCCTTACATATTTTTGTGTTGAATCTGAATGATATATTCAAATATTATGTTACAATGAACAATCCTAAAGGATTTTTTTATGAATGAAACTCAAAACAAGTAGGGTGAAATATTAATACCCACGCTGTCTCATAGCCAGAGGGTAATACATGAAAATATTAACCAAAAAAGCTCAACTGCAGTCCATAACTGGAAAATTGATCATTCTCCAGATACTATTGTTGCACATGATGAGGGGATATTCTGGCCTTTATGTCTGAAAAGACTTGGTGATGGCTGCAGCTTTGTCTGTGCACAACGTAAAGGTTAAGTATGGCTGTTAATCAGCTCTCAGGGTTATATATGTTGAACGCAGTTGGTGCAATGCATCATCTATTCTCTGTAACCTCAGCTTCTATAGAGGGAGCACCACAATGTCAAATTATGGATTAATACAGTATGCTTTTAATAATACAGTCATTTATCGTTTTCTATACTGCTTAGTCCAAATCAGTGTCATGGTGAAGCTGGAGTCTATCCCAGCAATTAACATGCGAGAGACAGGGTACACCCTGAACAGGTCACCAGTCCATCACAGAGCCAATACACAAAACAAACTTTCACGCCTGGGAAAATTTAGAGTGACCAATTAAGCTAACATGAATCGGACAGATGGGAGGAAGCACAAAGAGGGAACCCACACATGCATGGGGAGAACATGCAAACTCTGCACAGAAAGGCTGCTGCTCAAATGCAAGGAATTAATATAAAGAGATTTATATGAGGAATTTAGATTTTGTTTAATAAAAACATTTTTTACACTAAAAATTATTAATCCCATATTAAAAATCTGAAATTGGCATAATCTCAGCAAAGAAGTGATGAACCAAAGCAGTGATAAACCAAATCCAGCAAGAACAATCTTCATTATTTCTAAAGATTTTTTTAAGCTTATATCTAAAGGATGCCTGCAAGATGTAACATTTGATATAGACTATAAATTAACTTTTGTTTGTATCAGCCAAAGGGTTCAGATAAGTCAATCAAACATTTCACTTACCTGCTGCGCCGATGGATGGATGGATGGACTAAACACATAAATAACACATACTGTATATCAAGTATACTGAGTGAACTTTTGAACCTAACTCAGTTTTCTGCGTGTGTGTATGTGCATGACGTCTGTGTGAATTTGTGGGGAAGCCTTGGTCTAATGGCGTTATCAGAGCTGGTAATCTGCTCTGTAATTGCCTGCTGCTGACACAGCAGAGAAGCTGATACAGATGCAGAATAAACAAGACTGTTAAATACGGAGAGCTAGTTTCAACTCCATCTGCACGGCTCTGTGTGACGTCTGGACTGGACAAAGCATAAAGGGAAAGAGTCGAAGAAACACTAGGAATTAAAAATGCATCACAAAAGGAGGGAAATCTGAATGGAATGGATGGAGACAACATAAAGATAGATGTGTCATATTTTTCTCATCTTTTATATTGAGACAAAGCAGGGCCATGCTTTCTTATGTTGCAGGGCAGAATTATTCAGCTCCTTGAAGCTTTGAGGAACTGGTAGCATAGAAAGCCAATCAAACTGAGAAAATATACTTAATTTAATTCCACCCACCAGTATAGAAGGATACTGCATTCACTGGGAAAACAAGGTGGTTTTCTGGTTTAACCAGCTAATCATAAAAAAGATCTAAATTGAGATTTATTTTCTAAATGGAAATAAAAGATTAATGCAATACAATTTGTTTTGTCTCTTCTTACAATCATTTTCCTCATTTTAATGAGCAAGAATCTTGATCATCTTATGTAGGGAATAAATGTAGAAAACAATTTCTGCTTCTGAACCACAATGTCAGAATCATAGATGAGTGAATTAATAAGAATACCTAAAATATTTGTGATTTCCTATAAAACTGCTTCTATCATAAGTGTAAGTGTCACGATTTTTAGCTGTTTGACCCACATGCACAAGATAAGTTAAGAAGAAAAAGGTTTATTGAAAAAACAATGTAGATTAATCTGGAGGTTCCAGGATCTGATGGACATCAGCACTGAAAAGACAGATGGTGAGTATTGATCCAGATGAGAATGAAAACAGCAAATGGAGATCTTACTTTGGAGGAGAAGGAACAAGTCTGGGAAATCAGGGAGATGGCTCTGTAGTAATTAAGATTCCAAGGTTGTCCAATAATGGATGGTGGAGATTGAGAGTGACAGGTTCGCACAGGAGGTCCAGGAATGACTGTGGAATGGCTGTCCACAGAAAACGGAGGTGACTCGGAGGAACGCAACATCTGAAGAGAATCAGGAGCTTGGAAACAGGATCCTGGAAAATCACAAAGAGGTTAGAGGAAATCACGAGAGATCGCTGGAGAATGTGGACTGAGGTTTAACCACTTGGCAAGACACTCAAGCAGTGAGTGAGTGGAAGCCTTCTCCAGATATAGTGCACCACTGATGTGTGCAGTTACACAGGTGTCACAATCACCTTCTAGGTATTGGTCACAACACCCTCTGGTGGAAACCTAAAAGCGAAACCTACAGAGCATCCCCAGATCCCTGACAGTAAGTTGCTACGTTTCTTATCAGAGGATTCAGGGGACACCTTAAATAACTTAAATAACAGAGTTACTGAATGTGTAGCGTGTAAACAAAATGATAAACATTTACAATAAAGAAAATTAGCATTTGGTTAATTTTAAATTGTGGTTAGAAAAAAAGCCAAACAAACAACAGCAGCATCATAGATGGTTAGACCCCTAAAGCAGGCCTGCTGTGTCTTATCTTTAAATCTTTAAATCTTATTGAAAACAAAGAGGTTTCACTTCTGTACACAAGCAAGCTTTACTTAAAAAAAAATACAGAATGAAGTGAAGTGCAGGTCTTTCTAAAAAGAAAGTAAAGTAGAATAGTAATCCCCCAATCTCAGTTTGATGGTCCTAATGGACTGTATGCACACATCAGTGTTAATCATTTGTATTTTTAAGATAATATCACAAGCGGGATATTGCATGCTCAGTGCTCAGTAACTATGCAAAGCCTGGCATTATGACATAGAATCTCATGTTGTTTTTACTTTTTCCACCTCAGCTTCTGTTCTTTCAGTCATAGAATATTTAAATGCTCACAGCACATCTTGTGACTGATTCCTAAAACCTAAACATTTAACCCTAAAATATCATATTTGTTTGTTATGGAAATTACTACATTTTCATCCTGTATCACTCAATATATGTCTTAGAAAACAGAGCAAAAAGAAATGAAGGCAGAAAAATACAGCGGTAAGTGAGAGACAGTGAGCTACAAAGAGAAGGAATTGAAGAAATGTGGAAGAGGCGGGGAAGAAAAAACAGGTTAAATCCAGATAAATAAAGAAAAAGCCCCTGAAGAGACAACCATCAGAGACAGTGGAAGAGCACAGGAAATCAGACTCTTGTTAATATTAGAAGCTGTCCCAAGTGAGATGCAGCATATGGGCTGATTAGGAGTATCTCTTGTGTGTCCTGAGGCAGGCTGTGCGGGATTTGACAGCTTTCCCAACAAGCCATTATGTGAGATGTAGATTAAACCGAATATGAAACACCTGAATCCCTGCTTTTAGTCACCTACATCCTCCTTTCACATCTGTTTGAAACCAGTTTTCAGTGTAATGTGATCAAAAATGCACTTAACAAGCCATTTTTACACCACAGCTTTTGTATCTAATGATGAAAATATCACTGTGAGCAAACCTCCGTTTATTGATGGAGAAATGACAAATCTTTTTATTTGATTTTGCCAAAAAGCAAAACCAACATCCCTGTTACATGATAAAGATCCAATGTTGTCACAGAATGAGTCTGTTCATTTTCTTGGCAGTCATAGTATTTGTTTGCTGCAATCTCAGTAATATCTCAGCGTTAATGTGTTAAAGACTTATTGATGTCAAAACGTTACACGTTGAGACTTTAATTAGCTCAGCAAGACTAAAAACATGACTTTCAAGCTGTGAAAGACTTCTACCAGGATGCTGGAGAGAAATTATCCAGCATTCAGTAGAATTATCAGTTTATTCAGTGTCACTGTGCTGCTTCAGAACATGAAATATGGTGTTTATTCAGCACTTTGACTCCCTGTGATTCCACACCATCCCTGACATCCATACAGCATACTAATATGATGGACGGTTTACAAAGCCTGCATATTGGAAGATGATAAAGGGCAGATGAAGCATCTTTCTTTGTCATGTCGTGTCTCTTACAGGTTGACATCCTGCATGTGTTGGTGGGCATTTTGTGCAAGTTGGGTAGTTGTTCTGACTAGAAGTGGTGGTCTGCTCTGATAGTCTGGTTAAAGCCAAGTGGGGCATATTTTTTCTGTTGTGTTTATGCCTAAAATGTAGACCAGTGTCCTTTTCAACATGATACCTCTTGTAGAATACTGTTTCACTACCCTTAATTATATCCCTGAATGTGGAGTGTCGGGAATATAATTGTTTCATCACGACCACTGCCACCGGATATCCATCGAGTGAGCCCGATAATTCAAACAATTTTAACAATTGGATTTTGATACCAGGTATACTTGTTTAGGTCCCCAAGGGAATGACCTGGTTCTGATTTCACGTTTGTTAGATTTATTTATTTATTTATTTATTTTCTCCACCAGGTGGCACTTTATACACAAAGAATCTGATTTTTGGCTCTATCTTTGGAACTGTTTGTCTCACTGACCTCAAATCAAGTGCAAATAAAAGGTCATGACCTCAGGATGCATCCTGTCCTGATGTCATATCGGGCTGGTTCAAAGTTTCCACACCAGGTAGAGCTTTGTGACTGAACATGTGCTTCTTTATATTATTGTATTGTGTCTATTCGAGGATTGTGGAATGGGAGGATTGGGGGCGTTCAGTGATGTACTGACGGCATAGTCCGTGTTTTTAATCTTATAGAAAACATTATATACAAGCTGAAATTACTGGAGAAAAATAAATGTCGCGTTTTACAATGTTTTGCCTCAGTTACACAAAATTATAACATTTTATTTAATATATTAATATCTTTTATTTGTATACCTTATCTATTAGTGTGTATGATGAACATTTCATAAATAAAATACAGAACATATTATATTTTAATATATGTTGATTATGGAATAATTCCAATTATTTGTCTTTTAAAATATAAATTTTACTTATATTTTTAAACTAGATATATATTTAATATGTATTATATTTTTTATTTCTATTTATATAATCTTTTAAGCTTAATTTTTTCACTTTAGTTTTTCTGTTATGAGTCATTTACACGTGCATTACAATTAACAAATCACAAGTTATTTTACATTTACAGTTATTTATACATGTACATTTCCACATGAAATGGTAAATGGACTTGTACTCATACAGCACTTTTCCAGTCATAGTGACCACTCGAAGCGCTTTACACTACATAGTTCACATTCACCCATTTACACCCCGATAGGCACATTGGGTGGCAACTTAGGGTTCAGTGTCTTGCCCAAGGACACTTCGACATGTAACAGGGAAGCTTGGAATTGATCTCACAACATTCCTGTTGAAATATGATCACTCTTCCTTCTGAGCTACAGCCACCGTGAGTTACACATGAGTGTAATAATCCTGATCACCTGCGAACATTCAGGTCAGGTCTATTAAGCATGTAAAATATGTAAGTTAGAACAAATTATCCCATTTTTAAATTTTCTGACGTACCCCCTTGATTGTCTCTAAGTACCCCAAGGGTTATGTGTACCCTTATTTGTGAAGCACACATGCAAAACACCGTTATGAGTGTAAGAACCCTTATTGGAGCAGATGCAGAAGAAGAAAGCTGCCTCCTTTGTGTACTCCACCTCATGCATCCATTCATTTTTCATCCTAGTTCATCCCTGCATGCATCTTGCTCCACTTTGCATTTCTTAGACCTTCTTCTCCAGCTGTGTCTTGCAATGTGGTGCTTTGATAATGAAACCTAATAACCAGACCCTCCAGTGTATTTAATAAATATTTCTTAACATATTAAACCATCTTGGACATGCTGCTGTGTTTGTTGCACCTCCCATGAATGTTATTGCATGTTTATGTGAAATTCATAAGTTTTATCCAGTCGCAGCACCACATCTGTGCTTTTAAGTTGCTGTGAATCAATACACCCACCTTGTTCTTTCAGGTCCTCCACTTTCTACTCTTATATTCAATCTCTGTTTCTACCTGTGTGCGTGTGTGTGTGTTGCTGGAGTCCTTGTGAACTCGTTTCAATGAGTCGTTTTCATAATTTAGCTGAAATTTGTTTCAGGCTTGCATTGCAGCCCTGCTTTGATTGGTTGCGTTGCCATCTAGTTGTGATTCGTTTTTTTTTTTTTTTTTTTTTTGGTTTTTTTTTGTTAGTGAATCTTCATCATTAGGGGGTCTAAGAGAAAAGCTGTACTATTTAGTGACCACTTTTATATAGCTGGGGCCACAAAATACAGTGAAATAGTTTACTAGAGTGAGCTAGACCTCACTGAAGAGACACTAAGATGCAGCTCTAAAAATGTTAGATTTGTGTTTATTCTCCAAAAGGTTCCTGGTGTTTCTTTAAAAACAGCATTAATTTGTTATTGTTGTAAGTTTATTGATTGAAGGCATCAAATTTTCCAAATAGTGCAGATGGTTTGTTCTGTTTCTGTCAGCACCATGGACAGCAGTATTCTCTGTTGTGTGAGCCGCTGAGATGCAACATTTCCTTTTTAGAATAATTTTCTGCTCCCATATGAGATATTTCTGATTGTTACAGCTGCATGTGACTTGTAAACAGTTAGTCTGACTAAAAAAAAATATGAAACTGAAGTTCTCAGATCCAGACAAACAGTTTTTAGTACTACAGTTCAAAGCCCAACACCAATTTTATACTTGTCTTAGCTGGAATTCTTACACGTTTAAGAGAGTGGGACACAGTGATTCAGTTTAAATGAGAGATTGCACTTTAACCTTAACTTCACTCATCTGTCATCTAATTAAATTTTCTTATGGCTGTCTTGACCTTATGTATTACCCTTAAGGGCTGTCTACAAGCAAACAGCTGATGTGTAATGCATGAGTTCACCAACATCCTGCAAACTAAGCTGTCATGAAGAAGTCCATCCTTTTTGACAAAATAGTAAAAGCCTTGATGTAGTTTATTTTAAAAAGTACTCTTCCTATTAAGAGGAAATATTAAAATATTTTCAGTTATGATCCTGAAATGTAGTGACTTTATAACAAGCATGAACTTATCACTAAAGTAAATTAAAAAAGAAAAATGACAGATTAATAATGAGGAAGCTGTTTTATCCTAAGCCTGTAAGTTATTATAGGCCTTACTTATAATTACCTGGTTAAAGCTTGTGACAGGAACTGCAGAGCATTTTTCTCTTACTAATTCCTTTTCTCCCTAACTGCCATGTGAATGTGCCAAGTGTTCACCTTTTTTAACACGACTACTTTATAATAAAGAAATAAACTCAATTTTCTGCTGCCTATAATATACATGTTGTCTATTACCTAGACCTAACTGAATGAGCCTCCCCCCCCACACTCCTTATAGCTGCTCTCGTTTCAAAACAGCATCATTGTGTTCGCACTTAATCCTCAAGCCTGTATAACACACATACACATACATACACACACATCTCCAAGCTGTCAATCCACTGCTAACAGGCTGCTTTTATTCAAATGTAGATTGAATCTTTTCATCACATTTCTGTCTCTTTGCCGTTACATTTACAATCATTCCTCCTTTTTATGTTCCTTTCTTTCACCTTTCTGTTTCCTAACTCTATCCATCCGTCTGTCTCTCATCTACCTCCCCATGGCTCACTCATCTCTCTCTCACTGCTTTTCTCATTTTCTACCTTTTCTACCCGCCAAACGTTTCCTGCACCACTCCGCTTGCAAGTAGATTTAATCCATATATGCATTCGGCCAATCCCCACCAGCATCCATCTGGCCATACTGTCAGTCATTCATTCCTCTGTTCTATTTCTATCAGTATTCCCTGTGTATTCTGTCTTTCATTGCAACTCAGCTGGTTTTCCACTAATGTCAGGTTCGGTGCTTTGATGTCTAATAGTTCTTGAGTAGCAGAGTTGTGTTGCAAGTCCTTTGGATAGCTGTAGGTGTACTTATTGAATCACTTTGTCATGCTCTGTTTAAGTGCAGTCCCATTCCTGCACGACTCACATTCCCTACTGTACCTTTCCTGTTTTATTACCCCTACATCTGTCCAGCACTTCTCTCATTCCTCCCTCCATCCCCTACATCCTCATTCATTAGTTTACATTTTCATATTTCTTTTTCTTTATTGCTCCTCCCACATCTTCCTGTAAGTTCATCCTGGGCTATATCACATCTTTGTTTAATCTGCGTCATCCTCTTGGCTTTATTTTCTTCCATCCCTCCAGTGATCCTCCCAGTTCTTCTAAACCTCTTCCGTATTCCTTCTTTGGTCCTTTAATTTTTTTTCTTGCTGTCCTTATCTTTTCTTCCTTTTCCTTTCCTATTCCACCCAAATCTTTTCATTTATTTTACTTCTACTCTTCTGTTATCCCATAAAACCATCTCTCATTTTTTTCTTCCACACATGTATCATCTTCTTCCTCATTGATGCGTCCATATTTCCCTCCACCTATCCTCATCTAACGCAGACCCAGATCCAGTTCTGTACTTGACAACCAGCATAGTCCTGATGAGCTAAATGATGCTGCCGCCTTAATGAGCTGTGCAGAGAGAAGGTATCTGTAAGTGTTCTACTGATGCTGTGACTTGAAACCCAGATGTGTGAAACTCAAGCTTTTGCAGCGACGCATATCTGATGAGGCCACAAACACAAAAGAACACATTAATGATGATGACAGTTAAACAGACATAACGCCCTGCTCTACCACATACACACTCCTCCACCCTGCCAATTACATCCCTTTGGTTAATCTTCCCTATCGCAGTAGAGCTGCTGGCAGAATGATAACGTTCTGGCCAGGCTGTGTGCAGCTGGTGGTCTGCCTCCAAAACACGTCTGATCATCTGTCTTTGATTTTTGTGCTGCATGCTCTTATTATCATCTTATAATGTGGTTTGAGCATGTGTGTATTGATGTGTGTGTGTACTGTACACTCATGTCTGTGCTGAAAGGATTGGTGAATAATTCATCCACAGGAAATGGAAAAATGGGTTCTTACCTGTGTCCTCTGCACCCCTGAGCTCTTCATGTGAAATTGATTTCTTCAGAAAACACTTGCAAAGTTGACTTTTTTACTTTTTTCTTTCTTCGTCTCATGACAGACTTAAGTTTATTAGTTGGCACATGAACGACGAAGAATCCTTTTCTGATCTGGCAAGGAGCTGAAGGGAAAGACACGAAGCTTTCAACTGCCAGAAATTGTTTTCCAATCTTTACTTGAATTGGCATAGATGATCTTCAGACCACACCTCACGACAGTGATTTTATAGATTTTGGATTTTCAAAGGCATTACTTTATAACAGCCTACCATTAAGCTGCCACACAAAAGGAGACCATGGTTGTATTTTGCCTGAACACTGTTTATACTGTGTGCTTCCCTTAGTTATTAGCTATCGCTATGGGAAATCCCAGGACAGACACGTGCCCACCTGTCAAGTCCACCAAAATGATACAACTGCTATATTGTGCAAAACATGTTTCTTTACTTCTTCCACTCAGTAGATTAAAACACATTTAAATTTTAATCAGGCTGCATTATGTTCGCTCCATTGCCATGCAGTAGGTACAGGGCAGCCACGTCTCCTAATGTATGTATACAGCCAAGGGGTCAGGTTGCAGTTTAAATCATCATAACTCTGTTTTTATAAACCATTTTCAAGCAATTTTGCTGTTAGTCAATTTCTCATTGCGTCATTGGTCAAACTAAACAAGCCCTTAACTTTGTGACATAACAGACTGTAAGCGTTCCTGTTTGTTTGTTCCATATAATATATGTGCTTTTTACTTGTGTTTGTGTGGTTTATGTGATAGATGCTTCCTTGCCAGTCTTTAGTAAATGAAATACCATTATTACCAACTGGAATACAGAGATTCAGCCTCGCCACAGCTGGCTTTCACACCACACTTGGCTTCAGATCAGCACAGCTCGGCTAGTACTAATGATTATGAAGCAAGTCGCCCACAGCAATTATTGTACTCAGCTAGTAATGATGATTAACTGTAGACTGTGTTTGATTTAGAAAGGTGATAAGCTGCCTCCGAAAACAAACAGGTTAATTAGTGTTATGGGGTTTTTTTGTGAGAGAAATCTAAGCAAAAGAGACGGAGGATTTAAAAAGCTTAGCTTTGTCCTTCAAATCTTTTTGATCCCTCTGGGAGTGAAAATTTTGCCTTTGTTTTACAAAAATAAGAAGTGATGATGAAGATGTCAAAAAGAGGAGCTGTCAGTATGAATAGCTCAAAGCTGAAAGGCATGGGAAAGCTTTCTTCTTTCAGCTTCCACACTGTCCTGGAATAACCCTTTTCTCGTGGAGACTTTTGAAACATCTTTTAATTTTTTCTGGTATTTGCCTTGGTCATGTGTGCATGCTGAGCTGTGTCACTAAAGTGATATAATACATAAACAATCAGGCAGAGCCTGATCTAAATAGTAACAGAGATGTCAACATCACTGCATTAGATACTACGGATTATCAACTCTGACAAGGAATGTTTTAGTAGGTGCATTACCCTTTTGTTAAATAACTCTCTTATCACTTAAAATCAACTGTTAATTACAACCTACTGCTATGATGTGGTTTAATTTGTACAACTCAAAATCACATTCAGTTTCATTATGCTTAGCAATGTAGCTTATATACAAAACCGCTCACAAATGAGGAATGATGCTTTAGTATTGTAACTAATCCTGTCATCTATATCTTACATTTCTTAAGTTTTATTCTCATTACCAACCTTGTAATTTCTGATTCAGGAACATAACTCATGAGTGTGCCTTGTATCTGACTTTCATGCTAACAAAATTGTCCACTGAAACACATATGCAGCAGAAGCTTATTTGCATGTTATTTCTTTTAAGGGTTCCATATTATGCTATATTTCCTGTCTCACAGTCTCTCCTATGCACATCGATGATAATATTATGCATTTTTCAACATCCACAATACTATGGTTTTGCCATAGCATTCGTTTGTTGCTGAGAGATTTCTAGCTGGAAGTGAAAGCCTGGGTCTGCATTTCTCCAAACTGCTCTCTGAAAGTAGCATTAAGTTCTCACTTTAATTCTGCATTTACATGACTGTTTTGATTGGACTGTTTTGATGCCCAAAACTTCCAATTTCCCGTTGTAGTATGCATGCCCAGTGTGTAGGTGGCAGCACCACCAAAACCAAATACCTTTACTTATCTATTTCGTCTTTAGACAAGCACCACGAATCAAAACAAAATGGCGAAGCGACTCGGTGTGATGAATGTAGTCAATTGCTGACATGAGTCCTGCATCGCATTTACTGCTCTGATAGTAACTTGAAGTTCCGCCATGTTGTGTTATTGTTTTCTTGAATTGGCCCATGATTAAGATGTAGTGAATTCTCACGCGCTGGCACCATTAATATGTAAAGTTTAATGGGATTAACATGACTTAATATTAATATGAAATATTAACAATTAGTAATTAATTTATAATTAACACATAATGCACACATAATTAGCTGAGATAGCTAAGAGAGAGATGTATCCAGGTAAGGAGAGGAGGTGTGTAAGAGTCAAGAGAAGTAAGGGAGGTGTAAGAGTCTGTCTTGGTCTTTTGAAGATAGGCGGGCTTGGCTGAGTGGGCAGGTCTGGATTCTGCCAGCCAATCAGGGTTCTGTGGAGGTTGACTTCAGCTCATGGCTCCTACCGCAGGGTGACCTTTAACTGTGCATTAACTTAAAACCAAGGAATATCACATTAAACACAAACACAAATTAAAATCAAGATAAGACAATAAATGCACATACATTTAACTGTATGAAAAAGGTTAAAACCAGGAGAGGATGAGTCTGTTGCGATTTATCAAACTTATGGTCACTCTGTAGAATGTAGGTGATATTTTTTGAGGTAGGGGGGAGAAGCAAGGCCTCCCCCTCCCCCTGTCCTTTGATGAGTTGCTCTGGCTTCTTGGGAACAGTCTGAAGTGAGGGGAAGAAAGGTGATCAGGGGGATAATTCCTTTTGTGTCCTGGTGGCTTGTGGAGAAAGGTTATCAGTCTTGTTGATCCTGCTCCACAAATCAAATACATCCATTTTTTCCTGAGTTTAGGTTAGTCATATAAATTCCAGCATTTGGTGGACCAGTTCATCAAAGAGCTCTAAAAGGAGGGAATCTCCTACAATGACGTCATCTTTATGTGACCGCAACGCACTTTTGTGTTGTCAACTGTTTAGACATAAAAATGAGATTAGCAACAAAAGTAGCTTTTAGCAGCTATTGCTAACAGTGCTGTGGTAGTATTCAGCACATATGAGCAAACAAATTATGTTCTCCTGTTATGTAGTCATTTATTTGACATAAATTTGATCTAGGATCACATACTGAAGTTACAAAAGCCAGATTTAAAACTCAGAACTGATGATAGGATTTCTATGGCTGCAAAGCCTTGAAAAATTAGGTCAAAGTAACAGATGAAAGGTACCTACTTCAATTGCTTTATTCAGGTAAAGTGAACTCATGAAACATGGCAAATCCAACAACAGTTTCTGTACAGCTTCACTTATTAACACTGCAGAATCCTAGGACTGAGAAACTGCACGTCATGGCTTGTTTTTCTCCAGCTCAGAGCATTACATGAACGCTGTATTTTGCTTTATAACACCGCAACTGGATACCAACTCACTAGCCATTTTGAATGCACACTATAGCTAATTCTACAAAGAAAGCATAGAAGACATTAAATAGAAAGCAAGAAGTAGACAGTTGGTGCCTTTCCTTTACCCCTAGATTTGCGCCAAACCAAAATATCACTGTAGAAATCCACTAATGGAAACATCTACATTTAAAAAAAACTCTCAAAATATCGCTAAAAAGTTTTTGCGCTCTAAGGAGGACATTTTTCAGATGTTTTGACAGAGCAGTTTATTGCAAAAGTATAATAGAAACACCTTATTCGCATTTCCATGTCCCAGATGTCAAATAGTCGCTAATGTGACCAGTTAAGATGGCACGGTATGGAGTAAACAACTGGGAAATTGAGAGTTTTTAATGAGTTTTAGAAAGGCAAATGAGGAAGGAAAAACTGTAACAATCTGCAGCTTGTAAAAATCTCCAAAATAATGCTTCATAAAAAATTTATGTGTACCACAATTCTCGTAAAATCGCATCCAGCTGACGAGATTTCACAAGATTTTGTGACTTATGCGCAAAACACTGTTCAATTCAAACATCAGCAAATTGAAATTGGAGTTTTTCTAGACTTTATAGATATCATTTTATTTTGCGAAAAATGGAAATGGAAATGCAACAACTGAGAAAGGGACAGAGCATAAATCAACATTAGACTGACTTTTATTGTTCCATGAGAGCTCAGAGAAGAGATAGGATCCAAGACAAATGCTGATTTATACTTTGTTAGTAGGTGCGAAGGTCATCCGTTATAACCCAGCTATGACCCAAAACAGCACATACGAAAAGCTTCACAAAAACAATAAATACAGTCTTTGCTTTTGTTGGTGTTGCCAACCCATTTATTTCTTATTATTGTCATCTACAGCTTCTTTGGTCCATAAGTTTATTAATCTTGTCAAATGTACATTTAATATTTTTATTGGGGAAACAGGAAGTCAAAGTCATGTGACCCATAAGGGAAGTCTTTAAGTAGGCCCACATCCTGCTCAGGTG
>JBAMHX010000022.1:19289955-19300073 GCA_037177515.1 Pseudomugil tenellus
TTTTATGTTCTTTTTCGCATCAGTGAATAACTTAATCCAAATATAACTAAAACCATTGTATTTTTATAGGGGACCTTAACCTGGTTGTTGCTGAATTTTTATGTTTTAAATATGTGAGCTTAAAATAAAGACAAAGAACACT
This sequence comes from Pseudomugil tenellus, assembly GCA_037177515.1. Classification (NCBI taxonomy): domain Eukaryota; kingdom Metazoa; phylum Chordata; class Actinopteri; order Atheriniformes; family Pseudomugilidae; genus Pseudomugil; species Pseudomugil tenellus. The sequence continues at coordinate 19,290,098 of JBAMHX010000022.1, forward strand.
GGATCAACTCGTGTTCATTTCAAGGGTGCAACATTAGCCACACATGACCCCCATGCAACAAGATTTTCCTCCCCGTGGCTTTCTTTAAGACAACCATTGTAACATAAAACACACGCATTTAGACCTCCTTTTCACACTGAAACGTTTTCTACATGCTAACAAGGCTTTAGAACTTGCTGCCAGCTTTTCATGGCAGGTTGACACAGGTTTTGATGTTGTTTATTTGCAGCCAGCACCTCCTAACAGAGGCTGCCAAAAAATCCTATCATCCTCTCCTGAGCTGTATAGACAGTAGAAACTCTGAGTCTCATATAATTCAATAACAAATTGTCAACTTCAAAGATCTGCAGCTACTTTAACTATTGCTCTACTCACTCCATTCAGATAATTTCTATTGCTATAATTCTCTTTCTTATCTTTAATTATTCATTCATGCTTTAGGAAGTTATTATGCTTAGTATAAATAATAAATGTGCACATATAATTGTGCTTTTTGTGGAAAGTTGATGATATTTCTTGGTTAATTTACTGACCAAATGATTGTAGTGCTTGTATGATATTTGAATATTTGCAGGATTTAATTTACCTAAGCATCATAGTTTTAGTTTTATATAGTGATAATGATGTGGCAGATGTTTGAATTAGGAGATTAAAGTATTTTATCACTTTGGAAATGAGGGTTTATGTGTACTTATCTTTTACAATGATTTATCTTCAATAGATTTTAGAGATAAACCAGTTTTGTTGGATGTTTTTTCCACAATGCACCTTTTGCAACTTCCACTTATCAATATCAAATATCAATTGCAATAAACCCTAACCTCATGGTCTATTTGAAGTCTCTAAGGCCACTACATTTCTCTCCCATCTATCGACCTGCTTTAGCCTTACTGTCTTATCTATATTTCTTAGCTGCATCTCTGTTCTCATTGCATTTCTGGTTTTCTTCATTCATTCCTTATTCCTTTCCTCCTCTTCCCCATCTTTCCCCTCCTCTACAGCTTTGTTGTTAGCTGAAGGTAAGTTGTCCATTCCTCGCTTTTTTTCCCACATCTGCACTAACATCACCTCAGCACAAATAAACTGCACGCAAACAGTGTTTTTCCTTTCAGCTGTCTTTGTTGGAAACATTGCGTCCCCTTTTGCAGCGCAGTCCCTCAGATAATGATGGATTTGCATGCTGATATGAGGATTCATTAATCATAAACCCATAAATTATGCTGTCCAGTCAACAGCAATGTGCAAACACTTGATAACTGTCAAGATAAAAAAAACCTGCAGTTCTGAAATGAGAAATTTAATTACCTGTGTATGATTGTGTTATTATAGTCCTCTTCCTTGTCAAGGAAATTGTGTCATGTAGTAGTGCAGCACATAGCAAAGGAATGGCTGGATAATCAAATTTTAAACAGGAGCAAAAGAAATCATGTCAGAACTCGGTGGTACACACAGTCTTGGGTGTCTAATTGATTTTGCTGTAAAGTGTGTATTTGTGTGTATGTATGTGCAGTAGCTCATGAACTGGTATATTATGCATGCCTCCATGTGTGCACGCTTGCAGACACGCCCTCCTATCAAGGGAACTTGGCTGTGATCTTTAATGGCAATGTTAATATTTAATGATAAGCCTGTTGTCAGGAAAGAGCAGCAGGCTGGGACTCAGGGCTCTTATAAAAGATGACAAGGCCCCTGCACCAGGTGCCTCGGTGGGGGTGTCGCACAAAAAGCGAGATGAGAGGGCCTTGGATACACAACCATTCCTTCTTGATAGGCTTCGACAGCCCTGGATTGATGTTATGGGGCTCTTTGTAGTGCGCAGTGCACTCCAGAGCTCTGTGAAGCTTATTTCCACAGAGAGACATATCTGATAGGCAGATGGATGTACTGACTAAAGCTTCCACACGCACTAGTGATGTAAAAGATGTACTTTAGCAGACAGTGGGTGGACTTTTAAAGTAGCTTTTTGTGAAGGGACTTAGGTTTCATGTTAAATCTGTAAAGTTTATTCTTGACCTTGAGTGGAAACAACCCAATTGAAAATCCAACACCTGAGCTTTCTATCATCAGCTTCATCACCTACTTTAATCAGGTACAATGAGATATTTGCAATGAGTTGGGATTGTTTTAATCTTTTTGAAGATTGTAATTGTGCACATTTTTTAAACTTCTTCCACATAACTCCACCATGTTGACAGATAATGACGGCACAGCTAAGTCTCTTGCTCCCGGTTGATAAAAGTTAGACATAAATAAACTTAAAGGTTCCGACTATTCTGTATTTGGATGGTAGGAGCCTCTAAGGCTGAATGTATTGGCTCGCTAACCATTGAGACGGCTGAGAAAATGAGCAGAATTTTAGAAGCTTTCCTCACAAATGTGCAACACTTTAGTATTAACAACAGACAACAGTAATTACAAATCATTTGCAGCTATTATTTGTCTTTGTTTGGTAAAAATAATGTAAGTTTGTCTGATATCTACATGACAAGGATGTCACACCACCAAGATGCTTGATGTAAACGAAGCGTTTGGAGTCGGCATGACTAATGAATCTCAGTTTTCCACTAATGCCATGTAAACATGTCACATTAAATACCTCTCGTTATGAAGCCTGAAAGTAATTAATGGTAGACATGATGCAACCTTCTGATGTTTTGTTTGTGTGCTCTAAACATGACAGCCCACTGAGCATCTATTTCTTTTGATCACTGTCTTTCTTTTTACTTTGCTCTCGCCTTCTCAGACGTACCAGACAGGAAACTTACATCAGATGAGGAGGAAGCCAAGCGGATCGCAGAGATGGGAAAACCGGTGTTGGGAGAGCACTCCAAGCTGGAAGTCATTATTGAAGAATCATACGAGTTTAAGGTGCGAGGGTTTATGTTTTAATTGTTTATATTAAGTGTTCTCTGCAGGCACGCAGATCCAGCTGCCATCCTGCACAGGAAACTGCCGCGCATCACCACAGGGCAATGTTGCTCCTCTTTGGTCTCCTAGCTGGTATAGATTTATTTCTGGGTGAGGTGAGATTATATGCATCATCTGGCCTCCTCATCCAGATGAGATACCCACCATGTTTGTTTCTGGTGGGAAGTTTATCATGTTATCAGTCAGGTGTTTGTGTTGCATGGAACTGGACAGCACTGCCATCATGTGGTGAAGCTCTTGTATTGCTTCATAAGGACGTGTCGATAAATAATGGATCAATAGGATGGATTTAACTCTTATAAGGGTTTCATATCTTGCAGAGCACAGTAGACAAGCTGATTAAGAAGACCAACCTGGCTTTGGTGGTGGGAACAAACTCCTGGAGAGAACAATTTATGGAGGCCATTACAGTCAGTGCAGGTGATGTTTTCACATTTCAAGCTATATGAATTAGCTCTGTGTGTTAATGTGTGACCTTCATGTAGCATGACAAGAGGGAGAAATGGCTATTGTCTTCAGATGGCCCCTGACAATCTGTAATCGAACGGGATCAGTCAATGTAAAAATAAAAAATATCATAATCTGCAACTTGTGGTTACAACTGACTTCAGTCTGACAGAAATCTTCGTCAGTATCAGCATTCACAGTTCATATCAGTGCATTTCCCTCAGACAGCAAAGCACTGAAACGTCTGGAATAATCTCATGTACACAACAGACACCTCATCCATCACATAAAGCAGCGGCAACAGCAGCTCCCCAGTGGTGCACCCGCAGTCGCAGCCACTGTGTGGAGTACACCGTGAAGGCCTCGGTTTGTCACTTCAGCGCTGAAATATTCAATCTTGCAAAGCTCTTTATTTTTTCATAATCCATCCTTGGCTGAAAAATTCATGCAGCTCCCTCGGCCTGACACTTTGAATCATGACAGCTACCCTCTCTGCCGCCCAGTGACTTTCCTGCATGGTTTGGGGCAGAAAAGGACAGTTTGATGACTGAAACTAGGACCGTCTAAGTCATTAAAGAAGTCTGCAACTGTTTGTCCTCCACAACAAAACAGTTACATCTTGATTCTGTAACATTTTGGGTCAAAATAAACTTATATTTGAAATGCTCTACTTCATGTTCTCTGGGGTTCCATCAAATTACCCCACTATAGTATTTTTTTCACTGAAAGCTAACTTTAAGGTAGCTAAGCTAGTAAAATCAACAAAAGCTTATGCTAAAGAGAAAGCTGCAATGTCAGCTTCTATGCTTCCTGACATGTTAATTATCAACCTGAATTTGCTTTCAATGTTAATATTTTCATCTTTTCTTAAACAGATCTTAAATCAGCTACTGGTTTATCAAGTGTGATAAACCAGTAGCAAAAGGCTTTTAAGCAATGCTAACCTAACCTTTAAAAGTATTTAGTCAAACATCAATAATTTAAAATAATAATCAGGCTATAAACACTATATTAAATCAGGGAGTGATTTAAGTGCACACTAAAGAATTAATCTTTTTAATAACTTTGACACATCTCTTAAACACTTAGTTTTTGTGGTCTTTGCCTCTGACAAGTGTTCACTTCCAGTTGACTGTGCGTAACAATGACCTCATGCTGAAGTGAAAGGATATCTCATGCTGATTAATAAGTGTGTGTGCTATTTAGGTGGTTGTTGTTCTGTTTCTTTACCTCTATGTTTCCCTCATCTCATTGTGGATGTTTTCTCTCTCTATCTTATCTGCTTTCTCTCAACTTCCTGCTTCTTTGTCTGTCAACATTCTTTCTTTGTCCCACTTTCTTTTTATTCCTCATCACCTATCTATTATTTACATGCCTTTCTTTGCCGCTTTCTCTTTGTCTCTGTCCAAGTTTTGGTACTTCTCCATACTCTCTTTGGTATCATATTTTTGATGTTCTACTTGTCACCAACTCCTTCTTGACTACCATTTTTGCCCAGTAGATGAGGACGAGGAGGAAACCGGGGAAGAACGGCTACCATCTTGTTTTGACTACGTCATGCACTTCCTCACTGTCTTCTGGAAGGTCCTGTTTGCTTGCGTTCCTCCCACCGACTACCTGAACGGCTGGGCCTGCTTCACAGTCTCCATCATCATCATCGGCCTGCTCACAGCCGTCATCGGCGACCTGGCTTCTCACTTTGGCTGCACCATTGGTCTCAAGGACTCTGTCACTGCTGTGGTTTTTGTCGCTCTCGGCACATCAGTCCCAGGTGAGTCCAAGAATAGCGGAGAGAATACTATTTGATAAGGTGTCATTTTCAATGTTTTAAAGGATGTTATCTGGCGAACATCTTCCTCATCAATTTTATGTCAACTCATGGATGATATTGTTTATATGATGTTTGCGAAAAGTCTAACTTCTCCAGCTTAAACAGTAAAAATGCTTTGTCATCAAGATAGTTGATATTCTTTTTCTGAAGGGGTTAATGGTTGATATTCTTATTTCTTCCAAACTGACATTTTCACCTGAAAGAAATAAAATGTCACAGAAAGCTCAGACTGTGTCAGCATTTTCCATTATTAAAGGTCACATATGTGGCATTAATAAGGCCGCAAGCCCACCGAACAGAAAAAGCTGTCGCATTAAAGTTTACTTTGTGGAATAAAAAATATAGATCTCTCTTTTTCAACATCTTTTTGCATCTTACTTTATTTTAGATAATCCGAATCACTGCAAAAGGGAATGTAGTGTGTAAATGTAGGGATGTTTTGTGTCATGTTTGCTCAGACAGATGTTTTATGTTACCTTTTGGTTGTAATGTAGTAGTGATTACAAACCCCAAACAGATGTTTTTCAGATTTAATTAGTTTTAAGATTTGACCATTTTCATATCTTTTCATCTTTTTCAAAGCAGCTCAATATCTTCAATCAACTTTAATCTCTCAAACGCTTCTTCTTGCATTATCCTTTGTTAGCATGCAATCATCATAATCATCAGTTTGGTGAGAGTACATTGTAAAAGAGAGGAAAAATGTCTCATCTCTCCATAGACACCTTTGCCAGTAAGGTAGCAGCTGTCCAGGACACCTATGCAGATGCCTCTATTGGGAATGTGACCGGCAGCAACGCCGTCAACGTCTTCCTCGGAATTGGTATGGCCTGGTCGGTGGCAGCCATTTACTGGCACATGAAAGGGGAGCCATTTGTGGTGGAGGCTGGATCACTGGCTTTCTCCGTCACTCTCTTCACCATCTTCGCCTTCCTGGCCGTCTCGGTGCTGCTTTACCGGCGCCGGGCCCATATCGGAGGAGAACTGGGTGGGCCCAGAGGACACAGACTGGCCACATCAGCCTTCTTTTTCAGCCTCTGGTTCCTTTACATCCTCTTCTCAAGTCTGGAGGCCTACTGTCATATAGAAGGCTTCTAAATACACTCACTGGTTTGAAGTCCAGCTTCAGAGGTAAAAGAGTGAATTTTCACTGTGGAATTTGCGTGAGTCATGACTGGTGAAACAACTGGAGAGACAAAGCTGGGGTTTTCTTAAACACCTCCCTCTCTCTCCCCTCTTCCTCCCTCAATCCCTTCTGTGAGGATGCTTATTCTGTGCTCTAGTGTTGACAGGCTTGACTGATATGAGAGCAGCCGAGTCAATGCGAGCGTGCTTACAGCTGGGATTGGGTCACCACCAACTCCAAAGGATGCCAATGCCAAGAGGCGCTCATGCATTCCACTGGAAGAGACTTAAATCTGGAGAGAGCAGAGTTAATCAGAAGTCTATATTTTTCTCAGCACCTGATGAGAATAACTTTTTTTTTTAGAAAAAAGTATTTTGGGGATAAAAATGCAAAAAATAAACTAAACAAAAAAACATACAAACACACACGCAAAGAGGGATCGAAGAACTATTTTCGGATTTTACAAATAACAAAAGATTCTATAAGAAATGGAAATATGCGGCTGTTATTGGGATGGACTCATAGTATTTATTTTTATTTGCATAGTTTCCGACAGTGCACTGCTGAGTTCTCAGAAATCACATCTGAAGAGGAGGATGAGGAGCGACGGTGATAGTTCATACTGGCAGATTAATCACCATTCAAACAAACGGAGAGGAAGATGTAGACACGGAGAACACGGTCAAACTGCCCTGAACATTACTTCCTTACTCTAAACGTATCTATATATAATATATTTCCATATTTTCTGTATATTTTGAATATTTGTTTAAGTGTGGTCACCTTCTGCTCTATCAACAGAGGGTTGCTGTGGCTAATGGGGAGGGGGAGGGGTGGGATCAAACTATATACTGAAACGATGTCTTCACCTTTCTAAGAGTTATGTATCTTGCCTAGGTAAAAGTATGACATTGTATTTTATTTATTTACTGATAATGGTCTCACTCGACTTTTCACCTTTTCAATCAGAAATCTGAATATAGACAAAAAAAAATGGAAACGTGTTGCTGCAGAGATAAATTCAAAGGTATTTTTGTACTGTTTCTTCCATGCACTTTGCTGTATAGTTCTACTTCTGGAGACTTCTACTTGTACATGTGCAAAAGGTCAACATTAAAGATTGAACAGTGCCTGTAGAGAGAGAGGTGTTTGCTGCAACTGCCCACACTGACTAGTTCTTTGCTGTACTGAAAAAAAACAGAATTTCTGTCCAAAATCATGCATAATTACATGTTAAAGCTGCACTAATTGATATTCTGTTTGTTTGATTATTTTTTTTACTTTTGTCAATATTCCCGCTTATTACTCTTAGGAAGTCTAACTCCTAATGCTCCTAGATGATGGTCACCTCTATTTTGTTACCATCTACCAGGTTTTTTTCATTCGTTTTTTTTGGATTTGGGATCTGGTTAGGGTGAAGACCATGGTATATGATTCATATGGATATGCATGTGAATGGAAACCTTTTCCTCCAGGAAGACACTGCTCCCATCAGACCAAACATTTTGCATTATTTAATAAAGGTGACACCTGCAAAGATTCCTCCTTAGCAGCATAACGATGCCAACCCTTCACTGAAGGTTTTTCCTTTAAAGTCTTCTCAACATAGTGTCATTTTTACAGCTCATCTTCAAAAACAGTAAACATGGAATTGCTAAGGAGAGTAAAAGTCATCCCTGAGTGCTTCTGTAACTGAGCCCTTCACATCTACTGAAACACAACAGATCTTTATAAACAAGTTAATACTCAAAAGCTAAACTTAAACCAAAGTTTTATTTTTATTAATACATTAATTTTATCGATTGCTTCTAAAAGTGCAGAATATAGTACCTTAATGCTGTATTACTCAAACACTAATTTATTCCAATGCTATTTTGGAATAACTCACAGCTGATACCAACCTGTTTCTTGTTTTTTTGTTTGTTTGTTTTTGTTTGTTTTTTTGTTGTTGTTGTTTTTTGTTTTGTTTTTATTTTTTATTTCACCTATGTGTTGTTTCCGTACCTGTGTGTTGGGCTACTTTCATTTATTCATTTTGAACTTAGATATAGTTTCTCTCTGGTTTAGTAATTATTTCAATATAGGGCAATATTCAGTGTTTGTCAAAGGTAGTTTTTTTTTTTTCTTTCGTATTCATTTTCTGGTCTAATAAGTCCCACAATATGATAATCCTCCTAAAAAAAAGGAAGATTTAATGTCAGTTTCACAAGTCTGAAACAAATAAAGACAATTTATTTATATTGTACAATAATATACTTCAAATTGTTGATAAAAGAGCTGCGTAATGAAGAAAAATTTAAATGATTCAGATACATTTTTAAAAATTCATCCTGGTTAAAGAAAGTCGAACAAGTTAAAACAGCATCAGACGTGGAAGCAGTTACAATCTGCACTATTTAGAGACACCAAGTGATAAAATTTTAGATTGCAAATAACAACACTTACATGGTAACACATACATATATATATATACATAAAAATGTTCAAGGCTCTCTCTAGAGGCAGAGTTTGGTTTGTCAGTCTGATGCAGAAACAGGACGACTCCACGGGCGCAGTGTCTGCATGTGTTGTTTTCTAGGGTGACAAAAACACAACAATTTTCTTTTTCTATTATTTCAAGGAGATGAAAACCTGTTTGTGGCAGTGAAGTAGCCTGATGTTCCTGTTGAATGCTGTACAACACATGACTGGTGCTTTGTTTTGAAAATGAGAACGAGAGAGAAAAATCTTCCAAAAGAAGGCAGAAAACATAAGGTTTTTTTCAAGAAATCACCCAACAGATTACCAAAGAGGGCGATGAAACATCTGTTCTGAAAAATTACAAATACACAAAAATGTCAAAATGAAACAGCAGTGACACAATATCTCCACAAGGGGATGTAAATCTCTTTTTCCTCTTCTTCAGCACTCCTCTTCCTTCTGAGTTTTCTTCCTTTGTGCTGAGCAGTGATGTAAATACATGTCATGGCTGAATTGGATGATCATTTAATGGCCATGGACTACACCTGCTCACCTCACTCTAATCTCCACATTCTCCCTCTTAAACACATTCAGAGACAATATTTGCTGCACAGTTACAGGAGATTGAGGCAACACAAACAAAACAGTATGTACATAATAATCAGTGTATGTTCACCCAGACACAGAATAGATGTCTTTTTGAGGGAGGGGGGAGTTTAGGTTAGGGGCATGAGATCACTAATCCGACATCTCATCTACAGGTTATCTGCAGCAGCTTCATCTGAGCCAAATGGAAGTGTGGAGTTTTATTTTGTTCTTTTTTAATCCTGCACCAGGAAGTGATTTAAGATCATCAGCTAGCCATGAATGCAAGCAAGTGGCAGTGTCTTCATTTCATTTCTCTGCCTTTAGTGATTATTTCTATGATTTATTTGGGTGTATTCTTGGTTTTCTCTGCTGGGATGTGTAGTTGCTGAAATGTTGGCCAGTGCGTGTTTGTGTGTTGTGCATGTTGCCATGCCGAAGCCGGGCTGTGCATTGTCTTCACACTTATGTGCACAGATGATGTTGATGTGGGTCTGCACTGCGTGGGGGGGGGGGGGGGGGGCAACACACAATTTGATCAGTAGTTTCTTTTCTTTTCAATAAATATACACGTCTTACTTCTGTAAAAAATGGGAAAA
>JBAMHX010000022.1:19302020-19324416 GCA_037177515.1 Pseudomugil tenellus
AGTGAAACTTTAAGAAGAATCGCTCTCCATTCTGTACATGCGTGTGTGTGTGTGTGTGTGTGTCATTCTGTCATAAGTTGGAGTTTAGATTTGATCTCATAATTTTAACTTGCTATTTTATCGTTTTGATTATTAGCTCATCTATTTTATTTGATTAACTAAACTATTGTCTCATAACAACTGTACACAAAACTGAATAAATACCCAACCAATAAGTTACTATTTTCTCATTAATTTCTATGTTTACCGTTAAATATTTAGTTTATTTGATTTAAAGTCTCCTCTGGCCAGTGGCCACGTTGCTTAAGTTAGAATAATAAACAAGTAAATACTAAATTTGTGTTTATATTTGCAGGTTTGTATGATATTGTGTTGAAGGGACGTAACGCTGCATTTTGATGCTGAGGGGAGGGCGGAGCTAAATAGTTAATGACGTCGCTCTGGACCAATCAAAAGCCTGTAAAAATCATCGCACCTTGATTTGATTGGCTGGTAATAAACCCCACCGCACAGCACACGTTACAGCGATGATTGGGTGTTGGATTGAGCATAGAAAATCATTAAGGTGCAGCTGTGTGTGGATGCTAACCAACGCGAGCTGAAAATGCAGCAGGGTGGTGCTGATAAGGACCTGCGGTGTTTCTGCGTGAGATTAGCAGCTACTTAGCTCCGTGCATGCGTGTGCAGCACGCTCCAGCCAGCCGCGTCAGGTGGATGCGCTGCAGTCATCCACGTCGCCCTTATGGATCGCGTCCATGGATGTCTTCAAACCCGCTTTGGACAATAGTTTGAGTCCCAAGGCGGAACCACCGGAAGAAGCAGATGCAGATGTTTTTCGCTGGCCCACACCGGACACGCATGGCCCCCGCGCGCAGGATGCGCAACCCGCTGCGCAGGGCTTCTGGACGGCCGTGTTCGACTATGAAGCGTCTGCGGATGATGAGCTCAGCCTTTGTAAAGGAGACGTGGTGGAAGTCCTGTCCAAGGACTCCCTTGTGTCCGGAGATGAGGGCTGGTGGACTGGTATGATAGCGGACCGGGTTGGCATTTTCCCATCTAATTATGTCCGTAAGGGGAATGGCATTCCGCAGGAAATACAGGACACCACAGAGCAGCAGTACTCAGTACCCAATCTGCACCGTGAGTATCCCATTGTGCATCAAACCTCTGCTGAGAGATGAGGGAGCTATCACAGGGATGCAGTTTCATCCCTTCCAGAGAAGTCCACGGTGAGAGTGCTGTGTCATGACGAGCGCATAGCACTCCTGTTGGCCTGTAGGCTTTCCAGCATCCTTCCAGCTTCAGGACCATTATTAAGACAGCAGTCAGTGATGCACCCGCTTCAGTGCTCTAATAGCATCCATCAGAAGGCATGTTAAAGATGCACAAGACTCTCAATGTAGGACAGCCTGGTTTTTAGTGTCTAATTGAGTTTGTGCTGAATGTGCAAAGATGCAGGAAAGAAAGAAATCCCAAGTTGTATTTACAGAGCCAGGGCCTCAGACTGCCAGAGTAAGCAGAAAACACAGAAAACCAGCTGCTCACCATTAAAAAGGTAACAGAAATAGGTGATTCAAGGAAACCGGAGCCTGTTTAACCCGAATTATTCGGGTCTCTTTGTTAGCCGTTTCAGTCATTCACATGGAGACAGTTGGCCTACTTTCACACACCTGAAATATTTATTAAGGTCAGTCTGGTGAGCAGACTGTTGGAAACACATAAACTGAAGATGAACGACATCATCTCCCAGTCATCCCAGTTCACATGATAACACACTTTCCACACTTTTCCTGCTTTGAGTACAGCTGTTCATCTTTGGGCAGGTGGTGGTGTGTTGGGGCGGGGTGGGGGGTGGGGGGGGTACTTCCTGTAGTCAGTTGTAGTGTGACTAAAAACTTTAAGAAAGCATTCCTCTACAAAATAACTTAGTTTAAAGGTCCATCCAGCTAAATAAACTAGTGTGCTTTATTACATATGAAAGTAAATATCTGAAAGGGAACATGTTTTTGTACATCTGTCTTCTTTCCTCCTTTAGTCTTGGAGATCGATTTCTCCGAGCTCACCCTGGAAGAGATCATCGGGGTCGGGGGTTTTGGAAAAGTCTACCGAGCAGTGTGGCAGGACGCAGAGGTGGCGGTGAAGGCTGCACGCCGGGATCCTGACGAAGATGCCGAGCAGACTTTGGAGAGCGTGCGTCAAGAGGCCAAGCTCTTCGCCATGCTCAACCATCCCAACATCATGGCTCTGCTGGGGGTTTGCCTCCAGGAGCCCAACTTGTGCCTGGTCATGGAGTACGCCCGAGGCGGCCCTCTGAACAGAGCACTGCACGGGAAACGCATCCCACCATGTACGCTGGTGAACTGGGCGGTGCAGATCGCTCGGGGAATGCTCTACCTCCACAGCCAGGCCATCGTCCCCATAATTCACAGAGACCTCAAGTCCAGTAACAGTAAGATTCCCTCATTTTACTTGTGAAAATAAATAATGAAGAAAAATGCAGAAAATGCCCACAGAGTGAACTTATGAAATGTATCTTCTTACATTCAGATTATATTAAATTTATTTACACTATTTTGGGTATTACTCACTATAATTGAGAAATAAGAGCAAGATGGAAGTTTCCCTCTGTTTGTGGAGCTGTTGTAATCTGGCATTTTGTCCAACCGGATTCCCTAAATCCCAAGCCTATTACTGAGGATTTGTCCAATGCTCAGTGCTAGTCTCCCCATTGGAGGCTCTGACAATGCCTACAACAAGACTCTCGTCTGCCATTGGTCCACGTAGTGGTAAAGATATCAGTCGTTTCACTTCCAATAGGCTGATTTAAAGTGCTAAAGTCAGTCTAAATAGTTATCCTGGGCTCTGTGGGAAAACCCCACACTCTTTACACGGCATGACAAAGCAGCAAGCTCCCTCCCAGATCCGTCTGTGTCACCTTCATCCCATGCGGAGTGAAGGATTTGGAGTTTTGCAAATGGATTTCAGTGCAGGTCAAGTGTTAAATGGTTGAAAGTTAGCTGGTAAAAGAAGCGGCCAATATAATAAATACTTCTGACAGCTATTACAGCGAGGTTTACATTGTCAGGATCCTGTGGAATAACCAAAATTCCTACAATCCCAACCAGGAATTACTGAAGGAAAGTCTTGGAAATAGGGTAGTGTTGGTCCAGCAATTCCATTATATTAAGGTCACGGCTCACAGCAGGTCATTTCATCTTGTCCACTCCCAAATTCTGGACGTACCCTGCTTCTATTTGGAAGAGCGACAAACATTGTCATACTGGGGGATGGAACTCCAGATGTTGGTGAAATGAAATCACTACTGGTTCCAGAATGGTGGCAGTCATACAGCTGTGACTGAAACACACAAGGTTGCACTTGCGTCATCAGGAAAATATTGCTACATTTAGCCACGTTATTTAGTCCACATAAGCACAGTTTATATCAATTATACCTTGTTGTAAAGATCACTAATTGAGCTTTCCAACAATTTATGAAAAAATATTATTTTGTATATTTAAAAGATGAATAACCAAGCAAACACAAATTATATCCCCGAACACGGCGTGTCGGGGATATAATGGTTTCATTACGACCGCCGCCATCAGATATTCTTTATGTGAGTGCGATAACTTGAACAGTTTCACAGTTGGAATTTTATACTCTGTGTACCTGTTTAGGTCACCAAGATGACAATCTACATTAAATTTCACAATGATCTGATTTATGGTTTTCCCACCAGGTGGTGCTTTATTCATGAGAAAATCAGATTTTTGGATATATCTCTGGAACTATTTCTCTCATTGACCTCAAACCAAGTGCAAATAAAAAGGGATGACCTCAGAATGCATCCTGTCCTGATGTCATGGTTTAAAATTTCCACACCAGGTGGACCTTTGTGACTGAATATGTGCGTCTTTATATTATTGTATTGTGTCTATTTGAGGATTGGGGAATTGGCGCCAGATGCAGAATTGCATGTTTGCTTAGAAATTACTGCAACATAACCAAGGCCAAATACGGTTTTATTCTGGATAAATGGTGGGATGGATCCATTTTAGTGCCATAACTTTGGGTTCTAATGTTCTTGCATGATCTCTTAGCTCAATAATTATTTTATTAATAGTCTTTGATATCAAAATTTCCCATACAAACAATAATAAATCCAGCCATTTATTGTATTCCCACTTAATTCAATGCAAATAGTCCTAAAGGGTTAAAGTATACCCCAGCAGCTACGAAATGAGAGACCGGGTCCCCAGGACAGATTCAAGCCATGAAAATGCCAACACAGAGACTAACAACCACTCCCTCCCTGCCAGGGAGGACTTAGAGTGACCAACTAATCCAACTTGCATGTCTTTGGACTAAACCGGAGTACCCGGACAGAATTCATACATGCATGGTGAGAATGTGCAGACTACCTGTGAGACTACAGCGCCAACCACTACACCACGTGCAGCCATATCCATTCATATAAATGTCAAATTTTTTAATAAGAATTTCTCAAAAGCAAAGTTTAAAGACAAAATGCTTAAACAGACACAGAGCAAGAAACACAGAAAGGAAGCAGCTGTGATTGTTCTGCTTATGGTTATGTTTTCACTGACATTTATCTGTTTGTTAGCAAATTTACACAAAAACTACTGGACGTAATATATTATTTATTTGTCTAAGAATGGGTCTTGGTCTAACTTTGATTAAATATTTGGAATGATCCAGATCTATATCTGGATTCATGATTTTTATTAAGGATTCTTTGTCATTGCGAGATGAGACCATTTTCAGTACACAGTAAATGGTCAGGGTGTGTTGAGAAAAAAAAACACAATTTCCCAACAAGTTTGAAAAAGTATCAAAGATAGATGTGGATTCTGGCAAAATTCTGGATACTAAAATCCAAAACAAGAAAAAAAATAGGGAATATTTGCAACATTCATTACTGCAAGAGAACAAATAACATACACCACACATAACATGCACCACAATGGCCAATACATTGTGGATTCATTATCCATGTATCAGGGAATATAATGGTGTGTAAAATGAATGTAGGACTAGACTGGAAATCACAAAATGGATGGAAATGAGCTGCTTAGCAGAAATCTAAACTCTCTGTGTCCAGTTTAAATGAAACAAAGTCCACAGTATTTACCAGAAGGACCATTTGTAGGTATCCTTTGGCTTTAACTATGGAACAGCAGCAAATAGGTTTGTGGCTTTGGTGGGAAAGACTAGTCTACTCTTTTAAAAGTAAGTAGCTGCCCAGTTTTTTAGTTTGTTTTTTATCATTATTATTTGTAACCCAGAAATTGAGTTGCTCAGAAGTTCCAAGAGTTTAATACCTATCCTGGCTTATCAGTGTTACCTAATAAGTGATACTGTTCCTGAATATTGCAGAGTTTTTGTGACTTGACTACAAGCAAACCTTTCAGTATGTCATGTAAATCTCTGTTGCATTAACGAAGACTGCATTCTACTTCTGCAACTGTGCTGTCTGGTTTAGAAGTTTAGCTTTCATGCACAACAAAGTGGGATGTATCCCTCCATTAATTAATACCCCATGCTTTTCCTAGTTCCTAGCTTTTCCGGATTCCTGGTTTTAAAATTACATTGTGTTTTTAAATAATTTAAAATGCTGATATTGTGACAGTTTTATGTGTCTGCCATATTGGGCAGTACGGATAGGCGAATTGAGATTATTATTTTAGATAATTGCGATTACAGTTGTATGTTTGGCATAATTATTGCTAACCTGAGCGAAAAGACTCAAGATATTTATTATTTCCATTCTCAAACATTTCATAGTGCTTGGAAAAAAGTCTTGAAATCCTAAAAGGCAAGTAGACATATGGGTTCATTGTTACGCGAGTACTGGGTCTAAGGGTTCAAAGGGGTATAACAAAACAAACTGGATCAACATAAGATATACCAATAATTTATTAAACAAAATTGCCTCAGGTTCTCAAAATCAACAAAAGGTGTCCTATATATACAAAAACTAATGCAAAGAGACCGCAACAAAGTTATACTAAACTATCATTCAACAACTATCACTACTAATATACACAAAATAACAGAAAATACTCTCAATAACCATTTAAAATGCGGATATTGTGATTGTTATACTTGGCTGTCCTATTGTCCAGTACGGATAGGCAAAGTGAGATTATTATTTTAGATAATTGCAATTACAGTTGTATGATTGACATAATCATCTCTAACCTGGCCTGGTCGAGATATGTATTATTTCCATGCTTTACCATTTCATAGTGCTTGGAAAACTTTGTCTGGAAATCCTAAAAGTCAAGTAGACACATGGGTTTCTATATTTGTTTTACAGAGTCTCTTATTCTTAGGTTTGGTGAATTACTAATTAATTACAAGCCATACTGAGTACAGACTAAATATTAACTGCACTTATCTGTATGACATATTTCTGAGTCACAACATGATGCTGTTGGTTTTTATGGTTTTAGTTGCCTCTACTGGCTCTTTTTCCGTCATATAGCGTTAGAAGCTGTGATCTGAAGCAGCGTGCATTACAGGAAGTGCATGCATATGAAGCGTGGTAGGTCTCGGAGGAGGGGGGTGAATCCTCTCGGTCTGTTCCTCCTCAGCTATACGGGAACTACGTTTCACTTTAACATGTTTTGGATTAATTTCTTTGGAAACTGTTTCCGTAGCATCAGAGAGTCACATGGGCAACAAATGAAGAGGTGCTCGATGTGCACCACAGCCTGCAGACACACCCTCTGGATTGGGCACGGCAACAGCAGATGGTCTGGCTGCGTGGAGCAGAGTGGGGGGGGGGGGGGTGAACACGTGGTTAGGATGAGTCCTGCTTTGCTTGAGCATGTTAGGAATGGGTTTTTTTTTTTTTTACTTCACTCGGAGCAAATGGGTTTGTTGCAACAGGATATTCCTGTAGCTGGAGTTTACATTCAGTGTTTGTATGAGGTGAACAGCTGCAGAAATACACAGTGAATACATCCATATTGGTTAAGAGGGTGTTTTCACCTGCTTTTGCTGTGTTACAGTAGCTCACTGTGTCCTGGTTTCTCTGTTTGCTCTTTCTTTTTCTCTTCTCTGCTTGCTGTGAATCCTTTCATTGCCTCCCACCATCCACACCCTGCTTTATTCCCCAATCGTTTCACTTTTTCTTTGTTTTCTTTGATGGTTTTTGTGCATCCACGTGCATTGTGCCTTCCCACGGCACTCCCGCTGCTGGCACTCCAAACATGACTGTGAAACCCGAAACCTTTTTACTTTAACCATCAACCCACCCTGACAACACCCTTCTACCCTCCCTCATCCTCCAACCATACTCCTCTCTGCATCACTTCCATTGCTGACCAAACCAGTTTTGATCCTGGAGAGGGTTGAGATGGAGGACCTCAGCAACAAGACGTTGAAGATAACCGACTTCGGCCTGGCACGAGAGTGGCACCGCACCACCAAGATGAGCGCAGCCGGGACTTACGCCTGGATGGCTCCAGAAGTCATCCGCTCATCTATGTTCTCCAAGGGTAGCGACGTTTGGAGGTGGGCAGAGGGAGGCCAAAAAGAGAAAACCGTTAAACAACAAGCACAAGGAACAGTTCACACACTGAGACATGTTTTAAAGATTAAAAAAAAGTTTACCTAATAATGGCCGAGTCATAGAAAATCTATTTTTGATTAAAAGTCTTATTCAGTAGTTGTGCAGATTTTCTTTTTTTGTTAGTATTTAGATAATAAAATGTGTGTATTAGTTTTATTTTTTTAAATGTGACTTTCACATAGTCATCTATGCGTCATAGACAGAATCATTGTGGCTTTTGGAGGGCCACTCTCACCAAACAAATACTTTCTCTGTGTTATTCTTCATCAAATCAACGGCAACACAACTGATTTTATTGGTCAAATTTGAGAGCAGCAAAAAGATCAGTGTGCCATAAGGGACCTGGCCAGATGGATGCAGATGCTCTGGCAGTGTGCCGTTCCACATGAGAGCAAGTGGCTGATAAAAGCAACAACTTGTGTTGTTTTATAGAAGTTTGTATGATCATGGGGTTAAATTTGGCTTTAGTTGACATTTTAAGTAAATCAGAATCTGATTTACTGCTGCAAACACAAACAGAACACACCAACTTATTCTCTCCATCTGGCGTGTGCAAGTTTCTTCTATAGAGTGCTAGAACGTCACCCTGCAAATGTATGTATGTTGGTTCAAATAGTCAACATAAAACTTATGCACTGCCGGACTTTACCTTCGGTAACTTGAAAGTGTCTCTCTGCAGATTCTAAGCAGAAATTTCAGCCGTTGGGACTTGTCTTGTGACATGTAATGGGCATTATTTGGACATGATAACAGGGTGAAAAAGCTGATTTTTGCAGGTTTTCTTCTCAGGGTTAAAAAACATTTTTGCCTTTTCATTTTTATGGTAAATATTAGGTGAACAATAAAACTAATGATTTGATTTGATGACTTTATCCTGCAAGTCTAACTGGCTCACTGACTGTCACAATACAAGAAAACCCAAAATGGTGTTGTTGTTTAATTAGTGTTTTTCTTTGTATTAGTCTTTTTACATGGTAGTGACTTCAAAAACTGGTTTATTTATGTCTACGTCTATAATACAGAGTAGTTATTCAATTCTTGAGCAATGGTTGTGATCAACAGTAATTTTAAATTAAATGAATTGGATTAGTGTCAACAGGAGTGATAACCAGTGGAAGAAAGCATTAAGTTTCCTTAATTAGTTATTCCACTCTGGTGTAGACAGGTGTAAACAGCAGGGTAATCTGCCATTCTCCTTCATTCATGATGTGTTTGATTTGTTGTTCGGTGTGTCACCATGCAGCCTTAGATCTGTCAGTTCTGCTTAACATTTATCTCTTTATGAAGTTTCTTTCCTTCTACAATCATGAATTTTATTAGTTGATTTTGGCTCTTTATGTTTGTTTTTCCAACATTACAGTTATGGGGTGCTGCTGTGGGAGCTGCTGACTGGAGAAGTTCCATTTCGAGGGATTGATGGACTCGCAGTGGCTTATGGAGTCGCAATGAACAAGCTGGCTTTGCCCATTCCCTCAACTTGCCCCGAGCCGTTTGCACGTCTAATGGAGAGTAAGAATGCACCAAAACAAGTGTAGAAGTGTTGCAGAGCTGGCAGTTTACAAAAGATAGAATTATTTATTAGAAAAAAAGGACAAATAAAATGATTCAGATGCTTTTATCTACTACAGAAGCTTAGCAGCAAGCTACCAAACAGATTTTGGTGTTACTTTCTGAAATTTTTAAGGAGCCCCTAAAAATGTTTGTTTGAGGGGAAATTTGCCCAAATGTCTGACACTGTTCTTTATCTTTTCTCACAGATTGCTGGAACCCAGATCCTCACTTTCGTCCACAGTTCACAAAGGTTCTGGATCAACTCACAGCCATTGAGGAGTCAGGGTTCTTTGAAATGCTCGCAGACTCCTTCCACTCTCTGCAGGATGACTGGAAACTGGAGATCCAGGAAATGTTTGATCAGCTGAGGACCAAGGAAAAGGTAATGACTGCACGGTTTCATTTCCCCATTTTCACATCATCTCCTCTTCATGAGGGTTTTTTTTTTTTTTTTTTTTTTGCTCCACCTGCTCTATTTGGATCCCGCAGGAGCTGCGGTCGTGGGAGGAAGAGCTGACCCGTGCAGCGCTGCAGCAGAAATGTCAGGAGGAGGCGCTGAGGAAGCGCGAGCAGGAGCTGGCTGAGCGTGAGATCCACATCCTGGAACGGGAGCTAAACATCATCATTCACCAGCTCTACCAGGAGAAACCCCGTGTGGAGAGCAGGCAGGGCAAGTTCCGCCGCAACCGCCTTAAACTCAAGGATGGGAACAGGATCAGCCTGCCGTCAGGTACTAAAACCACTTTTGGTGCTCCAGTTTAGGTAGGAGATGAAATATTTAATATAAGTTAAGAAATCTCCACAACATCAGATTTTATCAACTGAAACTCTGCAGCATCCCCATCAGCATAAAGGTCATATTACAACCTGTCATGAGGAAGGAGTGCGTGCCGAGCTAAGAGGTCCGGACTTTGACTGGGTCTTAGCAACAACGTTCCAGCCCCACTCTGTTGTACTTTTACTGGCATAACAAGGTTTAGCTGTCAAACAGATGGCCTCACATTTCAATTGAATATTTCTGGACTTCATTGATTTACCAGAGCCTGAAGGTGTCCTGAGATTGCCAAACAAGCCCAAATCATCACCTCTTACCCACCAAGCTAGATGGTGATGTGAGCTGTTTGTGGCAGCATAATGACCTAACATCTCCACCTGGGTCTCCGCGGTCTGAAAGGGGGGGTGGGATTTGTTCAGACTAAACTTTGACAAACCGTACGTGTTCAGTCTTTTTTTAATTGTACAGTACTCATTGAACTCAACATGGTAACTGAGACTTGTAGAGTCTGAGATGAAGCAGTTGTTTATTTAGTTTTTTTTTACTTCCGTTTCTCTGATTATTGCATAAGCTGACTTTAGGCTGAACTCCTAGAAATATTGGCAGCTGTCTTGCATGTTTTCCACTTGTGAATAGTCTTTCTTAGAGTGGGATGATAGTCTCCACATTTTTACAGTAACAGCTGCTTCTCTAAGACCCCTGCTGCTTTAATTCCCCCTTAGCTTTGTGCAAACACACACTTGATTGACACATGTTGAAGATCAGATAATATGTATACTTTATAAGCAACATCTGGCTCTTACCTACTCTATACTCACTATTGAAGCATTGTTTAGCTTTCCTCATGCTGTTGTTTAACTCAAATTATATTCTGATTGATTTTATTTTTCTTGAAAATGCTTTTGTTAATGAAAAATAGTTTCACGTTAAGCATATTTTTGTTGTTATACATGTTTTTCTTGCTTGAAATTATTTAGATTTCCAACACAAAATCACAGTGCAGGCATCTCCTTCTCATGATCGTCGGAGGAGTTTGCTCAGCAGCAGTTCCAGCCCTCCAGCCAGCCCACCGATGCTGCCTCGTCTGAGAGCCATCCAGCGTAAGTGTCTCATATTTAAAAGAAGATGTCAGTAAATAGGGAACTAAAACCACGGTGTGTCTTTCGAGATATTCTGAATTAAGCTCGTCTTTAGTTTTAATTCCTGAAAAGCTCTTTATTGTAATTTTGCAGTCACTCCGGGGGAAGGGTGCACAGCTTGGGGCCGCAGCACAGGTTTCCAGCAGAGTGAAGAGGAGCTGGAAAGGAAGGGGTCCCGGAAGAAGGGCCGGTCCCGTGGATGCACCATATACAGGGAGCACAGTGCTGATGCCACGTGAGGGGCATGGATTCTGAGTAAAAGTTTTAATCAAATGGAAAGTCCTGGAAAGTAACGTCCGTCTTTGCTGACAGTGTGAAGCCTCCTCGTGAGGGCAGTCGACAGCGGTCCTGCAGCGCCCCAAACCTGCGGAGGTCACCGAGGCACAGTCCAGCAGTACCTGGGGTGCCAAGCCTTGTGGAGATGGGTAAGCAGGAACAGTTTTGTTTTCTACGTGTCTACTCCACAAGAGAGCAGCTGTTGGTTGTTGACAGAAAGCTCCCAGATGTGCCTATTTGCAACTTCATGTATGAATTCACAGGAAAATCTATTTTGTGTTTTTGAATATAGGAAAGTTAGGCTGACACTTGCACGACTTTTGGCCACAATTTTGTCATGGCAAGTCGTGGCATTTTGGGGCACGAACAGGGAGGCTCCCGCACTTTTCACGTGTAGTTCACGCATAATTCACGACGAATTCATGAATAGTTCACGAATGCGTGCCCATCAGTGTCCACATTGATACGAACTGGCACGATGAGTTCTTCCTGCATTGGCACGAAGACTTCGCGCAATTCGGACGGTGTTGTTCTGACTTGGGCATCCAGGCATCCCCAGGAAGAGAGAACATGCTGAATGCCAGAGACACTGCAGAGACTTCATTGCAGAGAAGTGAAGATGCCTATTTATGGTGCGCACTGGCACGCATCCTCCTGCATCGTTCTGACGACTTCACGACATGTTCACGTACAGTTGGCACATAGTTTACGACCCGGTGGCAAGATTTTGTCGTGACTAAAATTTTGAACATTTCAAAATTCTCGTCCCAACATAGCACTCAGTCACGACGGGTTTACACACCATTCGTGCCTGTTTATGACTAGTTTGGGCACCGGAACGAACTAGTGCGTGCCACAAAACCATGCAAGTGTCAGGGTGCCTTTAAGCTGCTTTTAAAGCAGGTGTGTCCAAACTTTTTCACTGAGGTCACCTCACACACCTTTTACTTTTAGAAACGATCAACTTTAACGTATTGATTTGAACTTAGCAGGAATGCACATCCTTTTTGTGAAGCTTAAACTCAATTTCTATAACTTCATTGATTTTTTTGTAGAAAATGAAGACTGCTGCTTCACGACGGAGCCAGGAGCAACTCCTGGTCAGTCCTACCTCTGCATTCCCTTCCAAAAGGAAGGCCACGCATCTTCTGCTGGCACTGATGGAGATGAATACTGCCTCAGCAGCCAGGTGCCTGGGACCCCACCATGCAAGAAGAGCCCCGGTGGGGGCCGGCGGTCTGAGCTGGTACTGCTGGGCTGCGGTGCTCTGCTAGCTGCCGTCGGTCTCGGTTGTAACCTTCTAACTTTGGCCCAGCCGGAGGAGAGCATTAAACCCCGATGGGAGGGCTTCTTCCATAAAACGGGTGGCCAAAAGAGAGGTGCCAGCCCCCCAACTCGTGGATTGTTCCGGTGGGAAAGCCCACTGAAGCCTTCGGCGCCCTCGCTCCCAGAACGAGGTCTGCCCTCCTCATATACACTGCTGTCCTTGTCATCGGTGTCTGATTGCAACTCCACCCGCTCGCTGCTGCGCTCTGACAGTGAGGAGCTGCTTGTCTGTCGCCCCACCACGCCACCCCCTCATCCACCTCTCCCCCCTCTGGGTTCGGAGCAGAGCGCATTCCAAGCACCTGTCAACCCGCTGGTCAACACACACGTTGAGAGCTTCAAGCGTAACCCGCGCCAGTCTCTCACCCCCACCCACATTCCCTGCGCACCGAGCTCCTCACGTAGCCTGCGTCGAACACCATCAGACGGAGCCATCAAGAAGAGCTGCCCTCTGAGCAGTCTGGAGCCTTTACCAGAAAAAGCTGCTTTAGAAAGCACAGGTGAAGTCTTTGTTTCCGATTTGATTTTTTAAGGTCCCATATTATGCAAAATTAACTTTATAGGGTTTTTCTCTAACAATCATATGCGTTTCCATCTCCTGTGTATGAGGCCCAAAAATGAGAAAATTCTGTCTCTTCTTTCACCTGATGGCTCCTCTTTTTATTGAGTGAGCAGTAAAATGGGTGAGCCTGAGATCTTTCCCTTTGTGACATCACAAAGAGAAATAACAGCTCTCTCCAAAAGTGAATACTTCAATTGCCCCTCTTATCTCTGACACTCATATGAAATTGTTGATGTTTAATATGAGACCTTTAATGGATGACTGACTCTGGAGAAACTATTTATTTGCTGATATGAATTGATTACTTGTTTTCTTAAATAAGTTGCTTAAACCTTTTCAAGCAAAGTGCTTAACTTTGACTTTTTTCTGTTGTTAAAACAACATGAACAGGGGGCTTCCGGGGTTTAAAAGAAGACTCTTCTGAGGTCCCCCGGCTCCCCAATCCAGATGTGGTGTTCCCCCCAACACCACGCCGGCGCTGTGCTCCCGAACGCCCCAAAACCTTGGACTTTGTCGCCCGGCCTCGACCGTCACCTCTCACGCGCTGTGAAGTGTTCTGGGCAGAAGTGAAAACCAGGGGAAGCGGACAAACCCTGGGTAGCAGCGAGTCCCCCGCCAACACCTCCAGCACAGAAACTCCGCCCACAGTAGAGTTGGGGAAAGAGTCGGCGGTGCTGGCCACACCCATGGAGGCCCCCACACCTTACTCCCCCCGCAGGAATGAAAACCTCTTGGACAAGTTGGACGAGAGTCAGTGTCGAGATGGAACAGTCCCGCTCTGCGGACCGGAGGTCGGCCATCCCAAAGACTCACCTTACAGTTACAAACCAGGATTCTGGTCATAACTCTGCCTGACCCTTCATCTGCTTCTGACCTTTGCTTTATCACAAGGCTGGGTCCATTCGTTTGGCATTAACATGGGATACTTCACCTTTCATCTGCAGTATTGTCACTTATTTGCAGTAAGAAATTTACTGTTAATTTATCTCTTCAAAATCGAAACAAAGCAGAAAAATTACTTGAAAATATAATGTGAACCAGGTGAGGTCCTGACACATTGGAGAAAGAAGAATCAGAAACTACTGGGCAGGTTCAGGATCTTGTAGCATAATCAGATTCATAGTATTACAGCAGAACAGCTCGGACACCATCACTAAGCTTTACAGACTTCTCTCATTCAAGCTTGAGTTCAAGATTGTGCATTTAATTAAGTGCACTTTAGGAAAGCATCGTGAATGTAGAGCTTCATGTTCTTTTCTCTTTTTTTATTTTTTAAATTAAGGACTTTTTATTTTGTCTTTTGAAATTCATGTCATTTGATCTAATGTGTATTTCTCATTCCTGTACTGGAGAAGGGATGGATTCCAGTTTTGCACTGGCCACCTGTCATCACCGATCACTCCTACACAGAAAAGTCCCACAGACAGGGAAGGCTGCTGTTTAGTATGAGCACTTACTGGTATTGTCAAGCTACATCCTCAGAACAGACACAGAAATGGGTCGAATAATTTATCGATTGTCTTATTTATGTATTATTTGTTGCTATGTGATCTTGTACAAGCAACCAGGTGAAAAATATTTATTCATGCTAAAAAAAAAAGGGAATATTATGTGAAAAACTAAGAGGTGGAGTTGGCCTTGATCCCTCCTGAATATTTTTTATTTATTAAGTTGGATTCATTCATTGGTTTCTCTGATGGCTTTTATTTTTTTATTACAATGCTAATTTATTGTATTTGCCTTTTTTACACTTGTAAATGTGTGTCAGCTTTCGCACAAAGCATTCAATCATTTTTTAAGGTTCTTTACTGTGTTTTTTTGTTTGTTTTGTTGTTTTTGGTTCTGTTTTGCAGGGTCTCCAAATTTCTTCAACCTGGATGCAAGTAGTCGAAGAATTCCTGATGACGGACTCTTTTTAAAGTTGCTGGTTTAATATTTAAAAAGTGTTAAATATCAAGTTAAAGGTGTTGCCTTTGCTCTGCAAAACTGGCAATTTAATAACAACTAATTTAAACCTTGACAAGCATCATTTGTTTTTCTTTTGCACAAAACTAGGAAATGATTAATAAAAGAACTACATTAACATGTCCATAAGATATTAAGACAGCATAAAAGTCCAATCTGTTTAATTCATATATGTAATAAATAAAAGAAATTACATAAATGCATTAAATAAACATCATCTACAGTTTTAATATCTCATTCGATATTTTAAAAATTGTTAATTTGACATTAAAAACTGTCAATGTGTATTTCATGCATTAATGTAACAAAAATCCAGTAAGTATTACAAATACATCAAATATTTTTACTGTTTTCTTATTTAAATAACTTGTTAATTTACTTTAATGATATCTATTGACAAGTTATTTAGCTATTTTAAAAAGTGAAAAATAAACTTTGTATTTTGTTTTTGCTCTGTAACTGCACCATGCTTGATAGTTGGATTTAAACCAGTAGGAGATATTATGGGAAGTATTTACTGCAACAATAATTTGATCACAACAAAGACTTTCCAACTTATTGTCTTAATGCCCGTCTCATGTTAAGTGACCACTAATATTTGCTGCCCGTTTGTCCTGAGCGTGACATATTTATACAAATGTGAATGCTTTTGTTCCTCTGAGGTGCAGAATGTGAACATGCTCATGATATTTCAGCTACAGGTGCTAGTTGAAACATTGCTACGTCTTATCGTCTGTTTGAAATCTTACCACAAATAAGCTGAACTTACTGTTATGACTAGATGTTGATCAGGGTGAGAATAATACTGTTATTAACTGACTTGTATTTGCACTGAAACACACTAATTTGAGTAAAATCGTTAGGCGAAAAACAGCTGATTTGTTTCTCATTATTTTTATTGTTTTAACTTCCACATGGCCAGGCGATTGGACACACAATTCCAGGAGAGTGTTAATGTTACTGGTCCCAACGGTCCTAAGATGTAGAAGCTTAACCAGTCTGCTACAACTCTGTGACCAGGAATCAACGGCAGAAGATGCGTAAAGTGTGTTTATAGCAGGATAGACATGGTCAGTCACTGTCAGAGCTGAAATGGGGACTCATCAGCTCTGTTAACGTTTTTCCATCTAATATTGTCCAGTTTTGGTGAATCTGGGTGATTTGCAGCCTTAGTTTCCTAATCTCAGGAATGGCACCCAGTGCAGCTCATCTGCTTCAAGGTTAGATGATCAGAGATGCAATGCTTGGAACCAGAGGGTATTTTAGTTACTACTCCTCCTCTGACCCCTAACATTTCCATTCAAACTGGATATTTTCTTTTTCAGACCATTCTCTGGAAGCTCCAGAGATGGCTGTGTGAAACTCCCAGTAAATCAGTGGTTTCTGAAACATTTTTCAGGTTTGAAAATCAATAATCCATGTCTGCATCACTAAATAATCTAAGCTGCTGCTAAGAAACTTGTGTACATGCAACTAAACAGGTTTAGATTTTTGCTCCCCTCACAGATGGAACTGTGTTACTTCTACTTACATCTAACACCTCATGGAAATTGTCTTTCTGGTTTCAGAGGAATAATGCCTGCAGAAACAGTTCAATGATGCTTTGAAGAGCACAAGAAGCTCTCACTCTATTTTAACATGTAACGGAGGTGATGGGTAAATAAGTGTGAAAAATGAGGCTCCACGCTTCAATATTAAGCGTTTCCTTTTAACATTTCGTCTGATTGGTGAATTCTTGCTTTTAAATAATATTTGTGTCATAAGTCTGGAGAATCAGATGCATGACCTGCTCAGTCCTTACGAAGCATCACTGTGGCAAATACCAAGACAAAGAGCTATCACAACTTTTCAGTCAGCTTTGTGTCCTTTCTGTTTTCATCCCTTTTTCCTCCACTTGTTTGTTTTTTCATATGTAGAAAATCAAATAAACTGAGGAGAAATCAGCAGCCCTGCAAGAAAGATTCCAACCAACACGTTTATTACACCTTTACTATACACATAAATATTTGCAGATACAGTAAATGTCAATGAAGTGCTTTGTTTTGGCATTAATAAACACATAGTTTCCCTTTTGCTTAATATTTTTATGTGGTTTTATAAAGTAGCCTATTTACATTTGTGATATGTCTTTTTTTTTTAGCCCGTACTGCTCTTTGCAACCATGTGCTTATTTCCTTGTTTTGTGTTAGAAACCCACTTACAGAAAGCACCTTTAGTACAGATAAATAGTATAAAAACTTGACTTTTTGTAATGAACGTAAGGTGACGGAAGTGTAGGTGGTTGTTACTCACTTACTCCAAGGCATTTAAAACACGTCTTGTGCGAAGGCAGGTGCAAATGTGCAGCGACGCTCGCCTGCAGACACGCTGCTCTGTGGACCTCGTTGCTCCTGTCTCTATCACAAGTGATGGCCTGTATGTGCAATGTTTGGACTGGCAGTGCATCACTTTGGAGTGGTTAAAACACACTCCAGATGGATAGTTGATAAGTTTTGCAGTTTGGGGAGGGATTAAAAATATCCGGTGCACTTTTTTTTCTCATCTAAAATAAAAAACACTCCAAACACACAACAAAGTTCAATCACATAACTGGCAACCGTATGCTGTAAACCGGGAATGCAAACAAACATAGTTTCGAACCGAGACCTCTGACTTGTGGCGGTTAAGGTCTGGGTGGCACACAGTGGGGCTGAAATTTGGGGAGGGATGACAGGTCATCAGGCCGTGAGTGCTTGCGTCGCATCTTTCTTTTCCCTTTGGGCATTTCGGCGAATCTTCATCTCTGTTAGTTGGATGTAGCGGATGACGTTGGTGTCTGGAAAACAAAGGCAGGAAAAGGTTCAGTATTTCCTGCACAGCCAGGAAACGCTGCTTCAATATTGTCACATATTTTCCCACCAAAAGTAAAATAAAGCAAAATAAAATGTCTGCATGTTTTTATAATCAGTGTTGTTTCTTTTGCATTGATATGCAACAGTTTCCTCCTTTCGTTTATTTATTTATGAAGAAATGGGAATAGTGTGCAGAGAAAGAATCCTAAACTAATAATAATAATGTGTTTTTGACAGATCAGCTTGTAAAAGCAACCAAAGTGCAAAGAAAAACCCTGACAGACCATTGGAAAAACAAACTGTTGCTCTCTATGGGAGCAAAAAAAAGAAACGAGGGAGGGCTTGCAATTTTTTGCTACAGTACTGCAAATAGCACCAAATCATAAATCATTTCAGGACATTTTTCATAGAAAGGTCAGAATCATTCATTTTATAAAGGCCAACCTAGTGATTCTCTCTTAGCAAGCACTTGGAAACAACCAAAAAGTAAACCACTAACCAAGCTCAGCAAGAATGGCCATCTGCCTCAACTCATCAGGGCAAAAGTATTTTAAAGATTTGAGGCAGCACTAACAGGGAAAAATGGCCATGGCCTTGTTTAACTGTGCAGATGTTACAGCAGAAGAATCTTACATAATCCAGTCTATACTAAATGTTCAACAGAGATTTCTCTGCCACTCCTATCTTGCAGTAGTCCCTGGTGTTTCACGCTTATAGTCATGACAGACTTCCAATCCTCTAATAAGCTCCCCAAACATATACTGTATACGTGCAGTTGGCTTCTTTCGTGTAGTAGCTGTCTTTATGGGGAACATGTTTACAATAGGATACCTGTTACTGATGCTTACACAAGATAGTATTCTTGTTCATTTCGTCATTTAAGTCTTAAGTTATTTTTTTTCAGCTGGTGAATCCACCAAGTTTTTCCATTAATCATACAGAGGGTCTTTAAAGTGCAAACAGACCTAATTTGGTCCTTGACATAAAGCTCAAAGCCCCTGATTGTATCTTGTGGACACATCTTCCATGAAGGGGAGCACTTCCACGATCTGTTAGTCCAAACTAAGGGTGTGTATCAGAAAGAATCTGGCGATACAATGTGTATTATAATACAGAGGTAGCGATACAATATATTGCAATATATTGTGATGCTATAAACAAGGCGATAAATTGCAAATTTTCTTTAATTTAATAGTAAGAAAACTCAGCCTAGTAAATGCCCAACTTACTGAAAAAGAACTGGGGGGGGGGGGGTCTATTTTTCTAAAATGGAAAAAAGAACAATTTTTCCCAAAAACAATCTTTGTGTACAAGATTAATAAAGAAATTAACATCTGCCTCATAAGTAAAAATATGCTCATAAACATATTGATACAGTTCTTTTGCATATCGATATATCGTCTCTTTAAAAAATATTGCAATATAACGATATATCGATATTTTCTTACAGCCCTAGTCCAAACCTGATGGCTCCTGTTTGTGTGACTCCTTCAGGTAGTAGAGAGCCTTCTGGAAGTCACCCAGATGGTAATATGCCACTCCAGATCTGTAGAGAGCTTTGAAGTTCTTTCCTTCTTTGTGAAGAACTTTCAGGCAATATTCCTTCACTCGTTCATAGTTCACCAGCTCCATTTGCAAAAGGCAAGCTAGGATGGGATGAAACAGGAAAGAAAAAACTGATCAGGCCGAATATGCACGCTGCAAGGCATAAAACAACACTATGAGCTCTTATGCTTTACAGAAAATGACAAAGCTCATTTAGCAAGGGGGTTGCGTAAATGGAGCATCAACACAAAGAGAAAATAAAAATTGGGGATGAGCTTAAGGATGACTCATACTTGTTATGAATCATTCATGTGCTCTGGAGTTTTCCTAGATCCTCTTTTTTTTTTAAAGACATGTCAGAGTCAGTGCGCATCTGTGGGAGAGAGGAGGTGTCTTACCTGCTAAGCTGTTGTAACACTCCAGCTCCGCTTTCTCCATCGCCCCCTTCTGCTCATCGGTCAGCGTGCTGGACTTGCTGATGGTCGGCAGTAGGGGGCATGTGGCTTTGGAGGTGTCCGGGTCTCCCAGCACCCTGCACAGCCCCTTGATCTCCAGCAGAGCGCGGTGGTACTTGCCAATCGCCTCTCGGTATTTCTTATCCTTGTAGCACTGGGTACCCTGGCTCTTGAAGTCCAGCGCGCGCCTCACGACGTCAGATGGCTCGTTGTAGGATGGTTGTTTGAGAATCGACCCACCATGATGCCTCTGCTGTTGGAGCTGCTGCTGATATCTGCTCTCTTTGGTCCGACTGCTGCTGCTGTTGGGGGGCTGAGCGCACTGCTGGAGCCTCAGGGAGCCGCTGTCGGAGAGGCTGCCTTTGCCGCTGTCCGCCCTGTCTTCGTACACAGATTTAATCACACTCATCTTCTATGTTATTTTATTTAAGCTGTCCTAAAAGCCCGGGTGTAATTTCGCTGGGGAAATGAGGCTTTCACTGCATCCTCACGGCCGTAGTCGCGCCTCCGCCTCGCCAGTGCGGCAGCTACGTCCTCTCTGCGCGCAACCCTGCACGTTGCGCGCAGAGCCGATGTCTGCATCTCGTGTTTTCCGCTCTGACGAGCCGATTGGTCAATAAATAGACTAGTGGTGCTGAACGTCTCCCTCCAGAAAGAGAAAGTATAATCTCAGAAAATCACATAATGAATCTGTAAACTAGGCTTTTCTTTGTCTCCTTTATTTGCGATACATGTCTCCAATTCTCCTCATAGCTGCTGTACCACGGCTTGTTTTTGATTGTTTGAGTTATTTATCTTTCAGTTACAGTTCAAAAAGGCTATTGAAGTGTGATAAAACTCCTGCAAATAAAAAATCAATCCCATCCTTAAAAAAATATGTGTCCCATAGCTAGTCAATGTCGAAATCAATAAAATAGCTACTTTATTATGTATTCAGTGGGAAACTAAACTCCCAGAACACACGAGTAGATGGTTTATTTTAATTTTTTTCGAACACATCAGTGACATCACAACCTCTATGTTCTGTACAGCACATTTGCAGCTTTTCTTAATGGACTCTTGTGGCTCTGAAATGGCTGCAGTTCTGTGTTCATTAAGATCTAGAAAGTGTTATCTACTTCTTATTTGCTTTGTGACTGTTGCTTTATTTGGTCTTATTAAATAACCTCAGTGTTTATCTGATAACCAGCCAAATGTTTATATAGAAAGTAAAAAAAAAATGCATGTTTGAGTAGTTTATTAAAAACTGTCTAGTCTGCGGATAAAATGTAATGATTTTCTTCTCATACCAATGTAGGTTATCATTTCCAGTAATAGGCATAAAACAGTACATTAAACTGTTATAAAAACATTCATAAAGGCAAACAGATACATATTGAGCCCTTTTATCACCCTCGCTTATAAGATATTGCAGAACAATATCTTAATATTTGGAGTTTCAGTCTTTAAAATGTATTTATAGCAACTCAATGTGTTCAAAGTTAATACCAGTATGATTCCAGCAGGGTTCTTTGGCAGGTTCAAAGCAGGAGCCCGAGAAAGCTTGATGGTTCATGGCAGGCAGCAGACCCGGTGTTCCCTCTTCCCCTCAGGGCTGGACTGAAACACTTTGGAAGTCTCATCAGCAGCTTCACCTTCACACTGTCACCTGGAATACAGTCGACCCATGAAAATACATTTAATATTTCTAAAGTGTTAGAAAATAATTCATATCATCATGGACTGAGTCAGCTCAAGCAAAGCTCTCCTGGAACTGGTATTCAGCACCTTGCTGTCAGAGTGATGCTTTTTTACTCATCTAGGAAGACTTGACTGAAATTGTAACTCACTGGGCAGCTCTTCGCAACCTTCCCCTTGCAGATCAGAGAAAATCCTGCTTTCTAAAGCTCCAGTCATATCACCTGAAATATCTATTTGCACATTCACACACACAGAGATAATTAAAAACATTTAATTATAGATTACAGGTCACAGAAAGATGTATTAAATACAACATTAACTCATCTGCTCAAACAAATATAAAACGCAGAATTATTGCCTTATGTTTTAATGTTTTGCCAAAAAAGATGTTTTTTCACATTAAATTCTTTTAATTCACATTTTTACAAATGTAAAACCGAATGCAGCTCCCATCCTCCTCACCTAATATTTTCCTGTGTTTTCAACATATTCACTCCATCACTTATCAATAAAACAGTGTGCTTTATTAGAACCTTATGATATTCTGGAACTTACTCCTCTGTTGTAGGAGATACACTCAACCAGAGGTAACTTTTCATTCAGTGTGTAGGAGACCGTTTTTCCTGTCAAGGATGAGGACACTGGTTTCTTTAGATTGAGAAGAATATAAATTTAATAATGAAGATAA
>JBAMHX010000022.1:19324516-19345823 GCA_037177515.1 Pseudomugil tenellus
ATTATTATTATTATTATTATTATTATTATTATTATTATTATTATTATTATTATTATTATTATTATTATTATTATTGGTTCTACTTGTGTTCAATTAGCCAACTTTTCCTAAGATTTATTTAGCTTGTTTGTCATTTTTAAATATCTAAATCCAGTGTTCGCATGTATGCTTTATATCAGGACATCATGGGTTTCTTAACTTCTTTATGGTTCTCTAAGCATTTTAAATTACATTCAAATATTTCATAAAGGATACCAGCACCAAAGCATTACTATATAAATCCATCTTTTATTTATTAGACATGTAGTTTATAACTGCTTTACCGAGGTGTTAACAAAAGAAAAATTGCTTTTAAATCTTGGAGGTGAGGAGCTGTATAAAGTGTTGAAGTGCAACAGAGAGCTTGCTTACATGTCCATTAATCTGATATAGACTATTTGATATGCTACAGTATGTAGCATATTAAAAATCAGCATAGTCCAGATTTTACCTGCTGTTGTTATTATTTCTTTTCTTTTTTTTTTTTGGTTTAGCTTTATAATAAAATGCTTCTATAACCTTTAAGTTTTATTTTTAGAATGGCCTTCCATCATGAGATGGAGACTATTTCGAGTTTTCATTTCTTGGGAGCATTAGCTTACTTATGGTGCACGCCATTACAGTTTATTTTTGGTTTGTTCCATTTGGGTTGTGACTGTGCAGCTGCTTTTTTTTAACATCCTTTCTTAAATGATGCTTTTATACATGCACAGATGTAAAACAGAATAAATTGCACATTTATCTTAAACTAATAGGGATATTGAATGTTAGGGTGTACATAACCGTGTGATATGTCTGATAGCTCCAGAGATCAGATTTTAGAATAGAATATACTTTGTAATTGCACAGCAATGTCTATCTGAATTAAGGTGCTCAACCAGTACAGTAAACAAGAGACAAAATGAATAAACAAGGATTAAAAAAAACACATACAGCACAGCAATGTTTGCCTCATTTCAACACTGTGTATCTGAAATATGCTGTTCAGATAAAAAAAAACTCAGTCTGGAGGTAAAAACATCTGATTTCTTGGTTTAAAAGAAATGACAAGAAACTGTTTCACCCGGAAACCTTTCTGCATTTAATCCCGGTACTTTCTGTCTCCTCATTTTTATAAAATCAATTATGGGTTTAGTCCAAAAGCATAAATCAGAAAAAATAAAACTTTCTTTTGCCAAAGTGAATAACACAGAAAAATTTAATTTATCAGACAACAGTTTAATTTACCATTGTGCCAACTTCCTCCTACTTTAACAGCAGAAAACCATTTCATTTTTATACGTACAGCTTCTGGTGAGGAGTTTCTTTGACTTGGATCGCTGCTTAGTACTATAAGTCCATGTTATAAAAATAAGGAGCACACAATAATTTCCTCTTAGACAATAGTTGGTTTGTCTGGACATTTTCTCAATAACACTCAGTTCATTCACCATGCTGGAATTCTGTCTTGTCAGCTGAACATGCTTCTGGAATTTTAGGTGTTTGGGAAAAAATCAAGCAGATCAGACATAAAAATATGAATGTGTGATGATTTAGAACTTTTCTGTATCATCAAGCTCATTAGACAGAATGTAAATTATCTGTGTTATCAAGAAGTAAACAGATTAAGAAGGATGAATATTGGTGAATTAGTAACAGAAACTCACATACATGCCGAATGGTAGCAGTAATTAGAAGTGTTCTGTAATTGTATGTTTGAATAACAAAATGATATACTGTTTAAATTTGGCCATTTGCATACATGTTTAATATATAAATGTATACAGTAGATACACACAACTCAGCAAACAGATAAAAAATATTTACATTTTTATTTTTAAAGGCCAATTTATTTGCATAGCACAATTCAGCAACAGAGTGATTCAAAGAGCTTTACAGAAACATTAAAACAAAAGCATGATATTAAATCAAAAGAAAAGAAAATAATTAAATGATTAAAATCTTGATCAAATCAAGATTAAAGAAACACAAAAACTTAAACTTATGTAAAATGGAAACTACAGAAATGCAGCTAAGAACAGGAGCGTTTCTAACCTGGGTTTAAATAACCTGAATGTTTCAGCTGATTTGAGGTTTTCTAGGAGTTTGTTCCAAACATGAGGAGCGTAGAAGCTGAATGCAGCTTCTCCATGTCTCGTTCTGACTCTGGGAACTGATAAAAGACCAGGTCCAGATGACCAGGGGGGTCATACTAAGGCCAAGAGGTCTCTTGTGTATTTTGGACCTGAACCATTCAGATCTTTGTAAACTGGTTACAGAACTTTAAAGTCTATCCTCTGACGGACACGCAGCCAGTGTAAAGACCTCAGAACTGGACTGATGTGATCCACTTTATTGGTCTTGATAAGGGCTCTAGTAGCAGAGTTCTGGATTAGCTGCAGGTGTCTCATTGGTTTGTTAGGAAGACATGTAAAGACACTGTTACAGTAATCAAGCCGACTAAAGATGAAAGTATTGACTAGTTTTTCCAGGTCCTATTGTGACATCAGATCTTTTATCCCAGATATATTCTTAAGGTGATGGATAGGCTGATTTATTCCCCTAATGTGTTTTTTCAAATTTTAGGTCTGAGTCCATCACGACTCCCAGATTTCTGGCCTGATTGGTGGTTTTTAGGTGTATAGAATGAAGCTCTGTGATGACCTTTATTCGTTTCTCTCTAGTTTCAAAGGCAATCACTTCAGTTTTGCTTTTGTTTATCTAAAGGAAGTTTTGACACATCCAGTCATTAATCTCCTAATGCATTTACCAATATCCTGTACAGGGCCTTAAAGAAATAAAACACTGAATCAGTCCATTAACATAAGAACAAATCTCCCACAAAAAATATTGTGCTCACAATTCTTAAAGAAAGTTGGATTATTTATTAAATGTAGTAAAGACTGAAGGAACAACCAAATAATTGTTGAAAATGCATGTTAGCTTTTGTTTAAATGAGTAAAACTAAACTG
Source organism: Pseudomugil tenellus (assembly GCA_037177515.1). NCBI lineage: Eukaryota > Metazoa > Chordata > Actinopteri > Atheriniformes > Pseudomugilidae > Pseudomugil > Pseudomugil tenellus. The sequence goes on from JBAMHX010000022.1 coordinate 19,327,507, forward strand.
CAAATATGTCAGAGACTAAATCATACAGCAGAAGCTCAAAGCTTTAATTTAAGCGAGACATTTGTCCCTTATACAGTCTGTAAATACGTCCCTGTTCTAAAAGAAGCCATGTTATTAAGCCACAAAAGGGCCCCCTTATCGAAAATCGCAAATTGGTGAAGCAGCCATTTCTGAGTCTACGTCATCAAGCTACGACCTGACTGAGTGAAAACGTAATCTTTGAGAGACTATTTGTTTACATCATGGCGTCGGTTGATTTCAGAGGTCTGCGATTCTCAGCTCTTTTGTTATTTAGGAAGTCATTATCACCATATTTTTCACAAGTGGTAAATGTTTATAGAGGCTGAACTTTATGTTTTCTTGCTAAGTTCTCAAAATACAGCTTGTTTCTCGATGCACTCTTTGTTAGTTTCAAATGCACATATTAGCCCAGAAGCTAATGTTAGCAACTTAGCTTTGATTAGCACAGCAGCTAAATTAGCTGTTAACTACTACTGTTAATCTTTAACACACTGAATTTAGAAATGTGTTTGTGTAGCTTATCAATAAACGTTTCTGCTTGTACAATTTTCAGATAATCTCCTGTGGATATCCTGGGTAGACAGCGGCTGGGTGCCGATTCTTAACCCTGGAAATGTGCTGGACTACTTCTCTGAGAGAAGCAACCCATTCTACGACCGAACATGCAACAATGAAGTAGTGAAGATGCAGCGGCTCACTCTGGAACATCTCAAGTAAATTTGTTACGCACAGCCTAGTTTGCTTTATTTGACAAAAAAAAAAAAGAAAAATAACGAAAATGAAGTGATTATTAGATACAATGTGACATTTAGCAGTAATGATTTTAGCTTTTAAAAAGTAGCCTAAAACACGTCAATAAAGGATGAAGGAATGCTCCGTATTTTTGGCTCTTTTATTTATGCAATATTAATTAATAAAATATAATTATTCATAGCTGTGAATTACCTTGTTTGTTTTTTTTCTCCTTCATGGCTACATTTGACTTTTGTTATTTGTTATTGTTGAATTTCAGTCAAATGGTGGGCGTGGAGTATATTCTTCTTCATGCTCAGGAACCAATTCTTTACATAATTCGTAAGCAACAAAGGCAATCGCCAACACAAGGTGAGTAGGAAGATATTTGATTAAGAAAAAAAATCTATTTTGAATATCTGTTAATTTTACTAGATGTACCAATAAAAAAATATTTTTGAGGGCATCTTTCAAAGCACTCTGGGACATCGAAAACTAAAGTCATAAGAAAGCAATAAGCAGCTAGACCAGCCACAGTGTAAAAACAACAACATAGTAATAATGTAAAACGACTACAAAGGGAGCAAGGTAAGATTTGAACAGATTTGTAAACAAAAAAAATGTTACTGATCCAAAGTTTTACTGGGAGCATGCTGAAAGATGACAGTGTTCTGATGAATAGAGGAATTTGAGGTGATTATTTAAACAGAAGCATTGTGGACCTGTTGACGCTCATGGAGAACTTTATGTGGAAGACCAAATAATGTCATTACATCAATCGCTCCAAGAATTGACGAGGCGATTAACAGGTATGGCAGTGGAAGGGTTGAGACGATCGATGTTACAATGGAAAAAGGAACGACTGATGTCATTGATGTGAGGTTGAAAAGATAAATGTTATCAAGCTATCTTTTGTATATTCATGAGGATTTACCACAACACAGCCTCGTGAAATAGATCATCATCAACTATACTGCTTACCACTTGTGTCATCATTTTTATTTATTGCTATGTGTTTGCACAAAGAATAAGTAACATTCATTCATGGTTCAAACCTCCATCCAGCCAAGGATTAAACTACTGCAGGTGTTGCTAACCACCACACCACCATGCAGCCCCAATAAGTAAATAAGTCCATTTTAAACAGAAGTTAAAAAGTAACAAAAAAAAGAGGTTTTGTTTTTTTTTCAAATGACAAATCGGTTTTGTGATTCTGCTTTCATGATTGCTACTGAATGTAAAAATATCTAATAGCCCATGTCATGCATGTGAAGCTTTACTCAAGTATCCATCTCTGTGTTTATTTGTAAGTGATCCCCTTGGCTGACTACTACATCATAGCTGGAGTAGTGTATCAAGCCCCCGACTTGGGAACAGTTATCAGCTCTAGAGTGGTAAAAAAAAAAAAATTAATAATACATTTCGGAGTACTAAAGTGTTAGAACATTTGGATTTAAATACAAACTTTATCTGCTGTAGCTTTCTGCAGTCCATGGCATCCAGTCTGCATTTGATGAGGCCATTTCATATTGCCGCTATCATCCATCTAAGGGATACTGGTGGCACTTCAAGGATCAGGAAGAAAGAGGTAAGTGCCAGAGTGAAGGGACTGTGCGAAAAAGATTTTAGTTTTGACATTTTAGCATTTTGCAAAAGTGATTAACAAAGTGTTTTATGGCTTTTTTCCTATTCAGAAAAAGTCAAACCAAAGTCTAAAAAGAAAGAGGAGCCAAGCTCCCTGTTTCAGAGGCATCGTGTTGACACACTTCTTTTAGACCTCAGATCAAAATTTCCACCAACGGTCTACCAGGTATATTTCACACTGTTTTTTTTTTTTGTTTTTTTTGCAGTAATCTTATGTTTCATACCATTTCTACTCAAAAACATAAACGTTTCAGATGAATGACAGTTTCTTTGGTTTGTGTTTTCAGCCTAAGCCTGGGGAGAAGCCAATTCCAGGTATGATCTTCAAAGAGTTGGCTTTTAATTTAATTAATCCAAAAATTACATAACAATCTTTATGTCAAAATAAGCCAGTATTTCTTACTGTTTACGTGTAAAGCTATATTTTATCATTCATTTAAACTGTGATAATCATGTTTATGAGGGACAGGAAGCCAAAGCTTTTGAGGTTTCTCTAAAGGTATGCATTGTATTTTAGTTGAAGTGAAGAAGGAGCCTGAACCTCCAACAGAACCCATAAAACAAGAGGAGAGAGAGCTAGCTACGAAATCTTCAGCTCCAGCTCCACCAAGTAAACCACCTCCAGAGAAGAGAGCAAGGCTACAGTGACACTATGAAGGTGGAAAAATGGTGTGAAAACTCAACTTGCATTAACTGTATTAAAAACTGCTTGTGTCATGGAGTGTCTCTGTTTCCTCTTAGAAACGGCAACCGCAGCAGTCTCCTACTGCTCTGAGTTGAACCGGCACAAAGAGCATCAGTGGCTTTTCTTCATACTCGTACACTTGGCGGGCTTTAGTCATATTTCTATTACGGAGAGCAGAGTTTAAAGAGTTGAAGTCAGCAGGCTTTTCATATTGGATTAAGAGGCTTTTGTTATAATGTGATCGCAGCATAGGTGTGCCATCAGCACAGTATTTTTATTGTAACTCCAAAAGGACAGTATACAGCTCTACCTGCCTTACAGGGAGATGTGTGGAAAAGCATCATCTCGTCTGAAATGTAAACAGCCCTTTACAAGAATTTTCTTTCTTAAATGGCATATAAATGCTTATTTTATGAAGGAAATATTCTGATTTCATCTTTTTGTTTTGTTATTAAATAAATTATGTTACATATGTTTAATGAAAAGTAAAAATTTTGAGTAAGGTTTTTATTTCATTTTTGAGTAAAAGCATTTGTCATATACACATGTGTTTTCTCTTTAAAAATATAAGTTGTCTGCAAGCTAAAAAGTGATTAAAATTGTGTTCTTAATTCCACTCCATGTTTGTTGATAGTGTAGAAAGAGTTTGAATATACATCTACATTTTGATGCTTTGAAAGAAACATTTTATGTGTGCAGATAGAACTGCTATTTAAAATCCCTTTTATTTTAGTTCAAGGGGTGTAATTTCAGTTTATGTAACTGTACTGGTGGAGAAATTGTTTTTACTTTAGTCACTACTGAACTTATTACAAATAAATATCTTCATTGTTTCTTAAACCCTTATCTAAGATTCTATATTTCTATAAATATTACCTAAAGCATAATGTGTCTCAAACTGTGACGCTGTCCCAACTCATCACATCTTGGTTCAGATGTAAGAATCTTCTGATGTTGGAATGGACTGCGTGGATTCATGAACAATATCAGCCAAAGTGTGAGTTCCCCTTTAATTGCTGAGAAGTCACCCTGAGCTTCGATGACCTTGCAAATATGTGCAGACTTTTACTAGCTGATATTTTTGTGCAGGTGATGTGAGTTCTAAATTTATTTCATTCTTAGCCTACAGAATCTATTTGTATATAAAGATTATTTTTTTTCAGAGATGGTTTTATTATGTGTCCTAGCTCATATGAACACAAATAATTATGTAGCCTTTACAGAAGCTCCCTTTGTGTAAGCCATATGATATCTTTGGTAAAACACGTTGGCAACTCACATCTGACTGTCGTCCCATTTAAAAACAGATTCACTGAAGAATTCACAAACTTTCAACCACTACTGTTATCTAAAATATAAACACTGCTGATAAAGGTAAATACAGTTAGCCAACTCAGCTAAAGAAATATATAACTATGGTATTTTGTAACAGAAATAACTATCAAAGAACACATTTTATCAATTTTCTATTAAGAATTTTCTCGCGGCTCAGATATTAATCCAATAAATTGTAATAGTACCATTTAGCCGCATGATGTCGCTATTTTGTCATATTTGATCCCAACATTTAATTGCATTATTTAATTTTATTCTGTTATTGTTATTTCTCTATTGAACCGTACTTGTGACGGACGTCAATATTTATTAAGAAATAATTTATTTACCTAATGATAAAGAAAATAGAATTAAAGCAGAAGTACAACAAAGTATGTCTTTACTTTCCTTTTTTATGCTTCCCACGGTGCTTCCATGGCTGCTGAGTACTTTTTCCACGAAGAAGAACTTTCTCGCAGGGCGTGGTGGGATAGGAGTCTCCTCACTGGAGGACTGAAACAGTGCCCCAGCTGGCTGGCTAGCAGCAGAGAAGATGGCTGCAGAGGAGATTTTCAGGCCACTGTCTGAAAATAGAGCACCATTTGTCATGTTGAACGACGAATAACCGTCGTGTCACCCCGGCTGTTCCGTTAGTCGGTTCTGCCCGGATTTGTCGGAGCGGATTTAACAACATGGGGTCGCAGACTCTACAGATCCTGAGGCAGGGGGTCTGGGCTTCAGTCACAGGCGGATGGTACTACGACCCCGATCAGAACACATTCGTCAACGCTTTACATCTCTACATCTGGCTGTTTCTGCTATGTTTCCCCTTCACACTGTACATGGTGAGCGGTTTTGCTTATTTAAACCTACATTTATTGTTTTTATTTATTATTTGGGTCTTTACTTTTGACAATGTAAGTTGTAAAGTGTCCGTTAGGTTAGCTGCTCATGATACTAATGGTCGCTCCGTCTATTATCTGGATCACAGACAATGTAGTTCGTAATCAAACTAACAAAATGTCACGAATTTTTCTAAAATTTAAAATATTATACACCTAAATTAAATAGACGAAATTAGTATACAGCTACTGGGACGAATTGTTAGATTAATCTTAATTTCTCTCTATTTCTGTGTGTTGTTCACCAACTCAAATGATTCTGGAAGCTATTTTGTCAAAAATGAGTATTTGCACAGTGTTGTAGTAGGATATTAACAGATGATAAGGCTGTCTGAAGCTGTAATCAGTGAATTTAATTTCCCTTCCCCCCTTATCTGCTTGTTTTCCTTCCATCGGTAGTGATTTGCCTTGTTCCTGATTTTAGTAGCTGAAGGACAGCTGACAAGGATGAAACAGTGAAAGAGTTGAAATGCTCATCCAGTATAAATGACTTCTGGATGAACAGTTTTTTGTCACATCTTTTTGTTTAATTGTTTTCTTTTTCAAATGCATTTTGATTATTTATACGTCATCCAGTCTGTCCCAAATGGAACTCACACATAAGACCAGTTTCTTATTAAAAGGGCATGTGATGAAAGAGTTGTTTGTCCAGTAGCTGGAGCAAACTTTCTTATCAAGAAGGGCTACATGAAGCTGAAATATCACTTGGATATTTGAGGTTTTTTTTTTTCTGATACACATTGGTAACTGTATCCTGGGTCAGTGAATGGATGATTTTCTGACCTGAAGGTGATATTTCAAATCGGTTTGCAATTTCCCTTCTATTCCTGGTGCGTAAATGTGTTGATCAGATCTGTAGTTCATATAGTAGTGCTGTTGTTTATGATGACCACACAAGATGCAGAAGGACACAGTAGGATGCAGAATCTGGAGCTCATACACAAATACAGATCTATGTACACACAGAAAGTCATGCTGCTTCTAAACTAAAAAAATGAATTTCTTTGTCCTTTCGTCTGTTAATGCAAGGCCCTGCAGCCAACTATGGTGATTGTAGGGATCTACTGTGGTGTGATTGCTGCCATGTTTCTGCTGCTGAAGACTGTGAATTACCGCCTCCACTACGCCCTGGATGAAGGGGAGGTAGTGGAGCATCAAGCCAAGGAGAATCAGGGCAGCAGAGGGGGCACACAGGGGGCAAATAATGGAGGTGGCACACGTCGGGAGGACAGCAATGGCCCAGGGTAAGTTGACTTGTCATTTGGCCTGAAGGTAGATTTGATATCTGGAACTGTAAAGGAAAGTAGTTCCATGAGTGCTACTAAAATGCACATGTGCTGGTAACTGGAGCAGAGGAAGTACTCTGCAAAGGCTGGGATGGAGTATTATGCATTGGGTGGAGGACGCCACACTTCCTGATCAATGATGGTGAAGGATCATCATGTGGGGGAGTGAGATAAAGGAGATGCAATCTGGAGAAGACTGAAAGAGGGAATTGAGGTCATTCTATCAGTTTAGTATTGACGTGCAATACAGGGTTCTGTAACCCAGAGGTGGGAACTAACTAGATTAAAAATTTTACTGATCATCAATCAAAAGATCCAAAGTAAAGAATACACACACTGTAGAAGAAGAGGGCCGGTGTATTGCAGATATTGACATATTCCCATTATTTGGTGTAACCATTATTAGGCCAGTCACAATACGCAATGAGTCCATTAACTGCACGATAGGAAAAAGTGAGCACAATAATTTTAGTCCAAGTTTTTCTCTCTTTACCAAAGACTGGATTGCAATAGGTTTCACCACGATGTACCATAGTTCAATTCAGCGGCAGCGGTTTGCCTACAAGACGATATGCTAAAAGAGCTCAGACATTCATTCAGTTTTAATCTTCCCACTTAGATATGTGTTAAAGTTAAAACATGAGCAGATGTTATGTAACTGCTGACTGGACCCTGAATTAAAAGTGTTTAGAAACCAGATATGTTCCAGATAACTGGACTACTGAATCCCTGGAAGACCATAAGCTAGTCTGTACATCAAGTTAAATGTTATTTAAAAATGAATGTTTATTCTCTGAAAGGGTGTACGTAGCCTTATTACAGCAGTATTGTTATAATATTAGTTAAAAACTGTTTAAATGACAACATTAGTCGCTTCGCGCAATGTTTATCGCAATTAATTCTGAGACAATTAATCACACAAGAAAATTTTTTATCGTGAAAGACCAACCATTATAGCTCTGCAGGCTTTATGCAGGTAACAAATCTAATTCAAAAATAGAAGTCAAGGACATTTTTAAAATCCTGTTTGGACACATTTTTAACTTTTAAAAATAAGGAATTTTTTGTCACCCTGGCGTCAATAACTGTCAAGAAGCAAAGACAGAAATAACACCTGAAGTGAGTGGACGTGTGCGTGTTTATTACCTGGATCAGTCTCCATGTAACGTGTAAACTAATCACTACATTTAATACGCAGTATCTGAAAAGGATATTTAAAAATAAAGAGAGAGGAAAAACTCAGAAGAGACCTGATATGAGACATCAGAGATGAATCTAACACTTCTGCTGATCATTTTGCTGTTTGCTGAATCAGAAACGTCCTTCATGAAAGGGTAGTTGTCACTTGACATTCCTAAGGAAGGAAAACATTGGGGAAAAAAAAGCTTGCGGTATGTCATATAGCAGAAGGTCTGCGCTGAAAAATCAGTGGCAACAGGTTTTATAAAGTGATGAATGCTCCCCAGAGTCCAGACCTCAACATTATCCAAGCAGTGTGCGGGTCATCTTAACAGAGAGCAGAACAAAAGGCAGCCAGCATCACAAGAGCTTTGAAATGTCCTTCAAGAAGCCTGCAGAACTATTTCTCACATCTGTTTAAATAAATGACAAGAAAGCCTGTGCAAAAGTTCAGGCTGTGTTTACGAATAAAGTTATTTGAGCTAAATATTGCCTCTCAAGCCGCTTTAAAGCTAATTTTCTTTTCATTTGTCTTCACACATGTTTTAGTACATCTCTGCACCTATTTCATGTTGTCCTGGGAGAATATAATGAAAAGGAGCTTAGAAGAATACATCTGATGAATCAAGTTGACTTGACTAAACATGGCAGGTTTTTTTTTCTTCTTCTTACTTTTATGTTGAGGTTTAGGTCCTTTTTCAGAAGCAACAAGCCAGCAGAGTTTCAGCCTGTGAATCGCAGTAGTGACTCATATTCACATTCCAGAGTGAGTGCTTAGCTGGACGGCGAGCGGAGAAAAAAGGCACCGAGACGAATGAGAGCCCCCGACCACAGGGACAGTTCCAGTCACAGCTTTGCCCCACGCATCTGGAGCAGCACTCTGGCTTGTTTGAGTTTACGGTGAAGCAGACAAGCAGCACTGATGCTGATTAAGGGGTCTTGCTCCACCGTCTACTCATTTCCCCCTCGCTGCTCCTTATCCAGTCCCCGTTTCCTCAACAGATGCCGGTTTTAGTTCATTACTCTGCATGTTTTCTTTCTCTGCGAGCAACAGTCAATGAAGCATTTTTGGCATAAGCTATGTGTAAATGATTTATATATCCCTGGCAGGTTGGTTGTTTTTAAATTCCGACTGGTTTACCAGGCATGTCTGGGCTGAATATAGACCAGGAGAAAATCTGCAGTCGTGCTTTTGTCTGCTTTTTACCTTGAGGGGGGGGTCTGTAAAATTTCTAAATCTTAATTTCACTTTTCACGTCTAAATGCTGACAACTCAGGTGTGTGGTTGGCTTTGTGTGTTTACAAAGGGACCCTGGAGGGGGTATCGAGATGGCTGACTTCATCAGGCAAGAGACTCCACCAGTGGATTGCAGTTCCAGGAACTCCTATATTGGGATGGAGTGTAACCAGCAGGTAATCTGGGCGTTGGGGCACCTCCTCTGTCCCTGGGAACTGGGAACCAGTCCAAACCATAATCATATTAGTTGCATGCAAGTTTATGCATGTAGGATAAAATAAGCAGTTGGCTTCTTTAAGAGAAAATAAATTAGCAGTAATGTGAAGAATGTTTGGACGTGTATTTGTCTGAAATAGAGGATTTTATATTATAATAGAGTTAAAATCGTGGGGTTTGTCATGCATGTCAGACTTGTTTAACTATGGATTCTCAGTAACGTGTTATTGCTTTGCATGTCATGGATACTTGTAAATGAATCAGATTTGGAAAAAGTGTAATTTGCAGCATTGTGCACTGGCTCATTGATTGTCCAGCATGTTACCTGTGCAGAATGAGCTACAAACATACAAACCATGCAAATACCGAAGGGAATAAAAAAAGAAACTACAAAACGCACAAAGATTGTTTTCAGCTGCAGTTTATGAGTGATCTACACAACTGAACTGCTTTTTAACACTAACTTTGTCTTTTTTGATCGAATATGTAACAAAAAGGCTTAGTCCTGTCTCTTAAGGACCTTTAGTTGCTGTCTTACAACTAAGACCAACCTCGTGTCTAAAGCCTGTTTTTGTTGGGAGCGATCCTCACATAGTCTGCTGACGGCAGATATCGCCTCCCAAATTCAAAGTTTTTCTCGCTGCTGGGATATATTTAACCTCTGAGTCCCATGGGTGCAGTGTTCTGCCTCTTTGCTTGAGCTGCTGTGTAGCAAGTTGGCGAAGAATCCAAAACGATGTTTTTATGACAGGAAAGAGACACCGACTGTTCTCCAAAATAGTCACTTTTTTTCTCATTTTTCCTTGAAGAAAAGGAAGTAACAATCCTTTTTTCTCCATTTCAGATTGCATCCACACACGGAAGATCAATAGTTGTTAAAGGTAATAAGTTCTACGCCCTATAATGTCACACAAAAGGGTAATTACGTAGAATTTTTAGGCATCTTTGCTTTTCTTAGATGTTCATGAGGCTACTTTTTTTTTATTAAAATGCAGATAGATTGATAGAAAACATCTGTATACACGAGTGTTGTGTGGAATTCACACACATATACATGTATATGCATAATTATTAGTTATTTTCTTCCTTTTAGGAGATGTGGGAAAGATCTCAGATGATATCAGTTTGACTCTAGTTGAGAGCTGCAGTCATGATCATGGTAAGCACATGCTATAAAAAGGATTTTGTTCATGAGGTTTTGATATTTCCACACTATGCTCAATTTTTTTCCACGTGTGTCCTTTTAGATCTGCTCTCAGATACAAAGATGTACTGCCTTGTTCCCAATGACTCCTTCGCCTCCTTGCAGCCATCAACCTCCTTGTGTCCTTCAGAGTTGTCCAGGGAGACCGCTGATCTCTGTAACTCAGCTGCTTATCACTTCAGCCTGTCCCACTCATCCTGTGACACGGAGGGGACCACTCATGCATCCATGCAGTCTCAGAGCTTCAGGAAGGACCTCCGCTCTCGCGGCCTGCCTCGCACATCCAGCTCAGCAGGCTCCGCGTTCCCGGACCCGTGCTTGCCGGACTTCGCTTTGTATCCTCCTCCGAGGAGGGGCGGCCTTGACCCTGTGTGCGAGCTGGAAGCCGCCAGACCACACAGACCAGTGATGTGTGACAGAGAGGCGGCCGAGCGGCTTTACCAGCAGGATCAAGCTGTGCCCTCTACCTCTGGAGTGGAGTGTTACAGGCACAAAGAAGCACGCAGAGTTCCCCGCTCAGTCTCCAGGGAGGCGGGGGAAGGGAGCTCAGGACTATACCAGATACAGGTGGGTAGCAGTGGGGGGAAAGGCTCTGGTGGAGGAGGGAAGTCCCAGGGAGGAGAGCGGAGCGCAGATAGCCTGAGGAGCCTGAGCACACGCAGCAGCGGCTCCACTGAGAGTTATTGCAGCGGGACAGACAGGGACACCAACAGCACCGTCAGCAGCTTCCACAGCGAACAGACCAGCTCTACACACGTGGAGAGTCTGCTCTCACTATCAGGGGATGAGCGTGTACGGGACAGAGGGGAGGCTGCATCGGCCCCTGCAGATGGAAGGACTTCTAGCCTCGGTAGTTTGAGCTCCCGAGGCCTCGGTAACCTCCCCCCTCGAGAGGCTAATAAAAATCCGCATGCCAACGAGCTGACTGCTAAACAAAATGCTGATACCGTTTCCTCTGGAAACAAGGAACTCCTGGAACCTGTTGGAGACGCAGAGGAGCCTGGGTTTAGGACCAGCGCTGATGGCTCCACGGGGGTGGGCAGCTCGGAGCAGGAGCGAGCGAAAGGTGATGCTGAAGTGAAGTCGGCTAACATTGTTCAGAGGACTTCCTCTCTCTCAACGGGGCGCTGTGGACGCCGGCAGAGCGGGAAGAAAAGAGCAAGCAGCTTCGATGCTAGCCGTCACCGGGACTACGTGTCTTTGCGTGGTATGGCGAAGCCCTGCAGTGCCGTTTTTACTGGTGGTGGAGAGGATGACTCCAGCGATCAGAGTGAACTCAGCTGTGCCTCTAGTCTCCACTCCAGCCACCATCTAAGTACAGACAGCTCATCAAGCACCACCTCCCGCTCCTGTCACTCCCCCGAGGGCCACTTCAAAGCCCTGAAAGCCAAGCGTGCAGCAGTCAACGCGCCCTCCTCCTCTTCGTCTGCAGTAAAGGCTGCAGCGGGATCCGAGGAAGGCACGCGATGTGGAGGGAAGCGCCGCGCCTCCCGCCGCACGCCCAGCACAGGTAGTGCCAAAACGCACGCCAGGGTGTTGAGTTTGGACAGTGGCACCGCTGCTTGCCTTAATGATCCCAGCCGCTTAGGCGCTCCGTCTGGGCCGCGACCCCTCACCACCTCCAAGTCGGACTTGGAAGCCAAAGAAGGCGAAGTCCTGGATGCTGCTTCTCTGCTGGGTCGGGCCTCCCAGTTGGAATCAGTGACCCGCTCCAGAAACAGCCTGCCAAACCAGACAGCTTTCACTGAGCCTCAGGATGCTACTGCTGCTTCCCTGCGGGGTAGGCACCACACACACACACACATGCACCAGACACACACACACACACGTAAACTGTATAATACTGAAATGCTCCCATATCCAATACAAGAGACATTATTAATGTTATTTTTAGAAATAGCTTTAATTTGAATGCATTTGATAAATATTTTGACCTAAAATAGCACCTTTGCATAATGCTAGAAATTATAGGCCAGAGTGGTTTTGAGTGTGGTCTCTCAGACATTAGGTATGCCTCACATTTCCCTGTGTGTGACTGCATATGAGATGTTGTCTTTCTTGTAAATTCGGTGTAACCATGGTGAGTTTCCATGGAGTTATAATTTTTACCCAAGCATAGTGTTCCCTGTGCAGACCGCTGTTAGTATGACAGCACAGTGTGTGCTTTGTGCTGAGGTTAGACAAAAAGACGCTCTCTTATTAGTGTCATACACACTGAGTCTAATACACGTTCCCTCCCCCACACTATTCAAGTTTGAAAGTTAATATCTTATTTTCACTTAAGTTCTCCATGTCTTGGGTTTGTGTATCTATAGTTTGTGTGTTATGTGGTTGTTTTTACTTTGCACTGATTTGCAATGATACAGTAAATATGCATCAGAGCAACTGATGATGTTTCGCACACGTTTAGTGTTTTCCCTGGAATACAAATACCACAACATGACAGTGCTGTATCTGGGAATGATTTTAGGATGCATAAACTGACAGGATGAACTGTTAAACATTGCAACCATCGCCAGTTTTAGTGGATTTAGCAGTTATGCTTGGTTACGAGGTAGCTGTTGGTGAGGTTTAGCATCTTATCCAATCAGAAATCCAGCTTCAGAAGGCATTTCTGTTGTCTTATTTCCCACTTTTAACTCAAAAATGTTTTGTTGTGGGACATACAACTGAGGAACCTACTTACTTAGTTAGACTTTTTGGATTCACATTCACCCATTAAGCTACCGGTGAACAAGGAGATTAACCTGGCCATTTGATTGGACAACAAAGCTAGTTTCAGTATTGCTGGGAAATCATGTGATGTTATCTCTTGTGCATGGCAAATAGTGGTCACTTTAGACCAGAGCGGGTGCAGTAACAGAGGCTACATATTCAGGACATATTCAAAACCCCATTCTTGCCATAGGAGTACAGATTAACTATAACAAAAGAAATAAAAAAACTTGTGCTAAATACCCCGGCAACCCCGTTGTGTACTTGAAGCATAACCATTTTGGCTTGTGATCAACATGAATTGACATAATAAAAGTTGAAAATGTGTATATACTAAGCCAAAAGACACAAGCGACTTTGAAAATGCAGATCCTGAAATAACTGCCATGTGACAGCAGCTTCTTTTACTTCTTCTACTCTTCATTGTTTCAAAATGCTTTCAATTTGTATTGTTTTGGCTGTTCTAGTTGTTAAAATCATGAAACAGGCTTATGTAACTTCATGGCTTCTTGTAAAGCCATAAAAAAGAGACTCGCCAACAACTTTACGGTAGGATGTTGGGGAAAAAATAGCATGTGAGCTATTTGTTGGGATAGATAAAAGAAGCTGAGTCAAAGCATGTCAGAGTTTGCAGTTGTCACTTCATTAAAGGTTTATGAATCCCTTTACTTAAGGTTTAGATCCCTTCTGTTTTCGCTTTTTCTATTCGTTCACTCATTTTCAATACTACCTAATCCAATTCAGGGTCGTGGGGGAAGCAATTAACAGGCAGGAGGCAGGGTATATCCTGGAGAGGTCACCAGTCCAACACAAAGAGACAAGCAACCATTCACACTTGCACTCACTCCTAGGAACAATTTAAAATGACCAGTCAACCTACCACGCATGTCTTCGGATGGCGGGAGGAAGTCAGAGTACCCGGATGGGACATGGGGAGAACATGGAAACTCCACACAGAAAGGCCAGCTTTTGCTACGTAGAAGAGTAATCACTTAAGGGTTTGCTTTTCAGTCACAATTCTGACGTGTTGAGCTATTTCACAAAAGAAAGAGAAACGTGAGAATAGGGTCAGTTTGATTAGGAATTAAGCTGCATCAATATCCCGATGCTTTACAGTTTTTACACAGTGATGGGGTATTAGAGAATTTGCAGAGCAACAATACCCCTTTCAGTTTAGCTGACTGTATACTATACTAATTTATACCATAGTATTCGTTTGTACAAATGAGCTTTATTTTTTTTATTTTATTTTTGCTCAATTTAGAAGATGTTTAGTTGTATTTTAAAGGTCTAATTTAGTGTCAATAGTTTTAAATAAAATATTGAATTTAGGATAAGCAGTTTAGGTGTAAATGCATCATGCGTCCACTCTGAGGGCCTTCACTCTGTATGCTGATGCACATCTCCATCTGCACAGATGTTTCCAGGGTGCTGTGTGTATTCAGAGTGCTACTTGTGATTAGATTATCCTGGACCGTAGACTGTACGGTATATAAAAAGCCAGGACGTACGTTAGCACCAGCTCTGAACAGGCTCCTGATCTGAATGTGTTCTATGCTAATAGTGCTTTTGGAGACGGTATAATGATGTTTGCAGTGAATATGTTTGATATTATATGAACAAAGCATTAAATATATGAGAGCTTTATGTCCTTTATTTAATACACTTTACTTCTGCCAGTGTTGTCTTATAATCCGAGATGCACCCTGGGGGTAATTGCACCTAAATTTAGCAAGGGTTAGCTAAGATTAGCTAAAAATTGATTAGTCATGGTACTGCTGTTGATAGTTTGTTCTACCTCTCTCTGTCTCATACCTTTTATGTATTAATGTGTGACATATTTCAGTCTTATTAGAATAATAAAATCTGTAAATACCTTAGTAAAACAAGAAACATGCTAGTATTATGCATAATATTAGTTATTAGGAAACATTCTTAATATGATAAACAGAAAATGTTGTTGCAGCAAACCTTTGGATGTACAGTAAAGGTGTGTGTTGCTTCTGAAAGAAGCTTTTTTGAAAGAAAAGTTGTGTTAACAAACAATAATAGACTGTGTTGCTTTAGATTTGTTTACTCTGGAGCTTTGGGACATGTAGAAGACAGTCATTGAGCTGTGTTTGTGACCACAGTGTCTTCTGTTCAGCACAACTTATCACACTGGCTTTTATTTGTACACCAATCACCATAAAGTATTAACAAGATGAAAACTTTGATAACTTTCTGATAAATTTGATAACTTTCTGGGGTAATGTATGGAGAAAACTTGCCCAGATTATAACAAATAAGCTGCATTGTTGTAATGTTTGCCATATGTTGTTTGAAACCTTGTTTATGCAAGTGCTGCCTGAAATCAGAGGAAATCTTTTTTTTTTCTTGTGTAAAGTGTATGCACAAGATTGTTTTAAGCTGTTCTTAGAATCTAAAAATGTAGCTGCAACCCAGCATAACACATGGAAGATCCACTTCCTAGTGTTCACTTTAAACTCTGAGAGAAAGAGATACCATCCAAGCTAACCGGCCAATGATGTGTCTCATCATGACAGCGCCTGGAAGTGAAGAGACGGTCATATTCCGTCGCGAACGTAGCACGTTTCGTCGGCAGGCAGTGCGGCGGCGGCACAACGCAGGGAGTAACCCCACCCCTCCCACCTCCCTCATTGGATCTCCTCTCAGGTACGGCGTGCATGGAGCAGGAGGTCGTTTCTGTTGCGCCGCCTGGTGTGAGCACGTAACCAGGCGGCGCTCTTTCCTGTCCACATATCAACACCTGCCTTCTGCTGTGTTTCTGGACTGGTGTCTCCACTGTGCATGTGGTGTTCTGATCCTCTTTTTTTCCCCCAAACTCACTCTTTTCATCTTGTTTATCTCACCATCTAAGCTTTTAAAGTCTGCATTTTGAGCATAAGTCAAAGAATAGAGTCCTTATGAAGACTAATCAACTTGGTTAACCCGCTGTCTGTTCTCAGCTATGCGCGTGATTACTTGTGTGATACAGAGGTCCTGCTGTATCGCTTTGTTTTTAAAGACTTTTCTGTGGAAACAAATTATTATATTGATTATTTTAAAAACCTGAGGTCTGCAATCTTTCCAACACGATTGTAATGTACTGTTTTTTAAGACATATCTATTTTTGATGGACTTAAGAACCCAGTACACTAAAGATAAATACTATATTTCTTTTGCATAAACTAATTTATGGTCTCTGTAAGTCATTGCAATGCTGTACCTCTCAAAATCCCTATTTTACCTATTTTATTTTATATGCATTTTGCATTAATAGACTATTTCAAATTATGTCAGACAGGCCTGTTTACGCTCCATTTTTAAAATTTTGTATATGATCTACTTTAAAAACAGTCCTCTTCGAACAAAGTATGGGCGATTAGTTCACCGCAGAAAACTTTTAGATGAACTGACACTTTGAGTAGTAGCTTTGTTAGCGACACCTTATCTTAAGAAAAAGCTTTTATTCCAGCCAGAGCCTGTGTGTCTTTTAGATAAGTATGTTAAAAGGCAGGAGAAAAGATACTCCTCAAGACTTACTCTGGATGCATCAGATGTCTGTAGCAACTCCAGCTTTGTTGCACAGCTGCCAACATCTACCTGTAGCCAAGACTTTTCCTGTTTCTATGTTGCAAGGTCACTTTTCTAAATGCTGAGCCTTGAAAACTCTGAAGCAAGGAAATCAAGTGTGCAGCCTGCCAGAGGTCAATAAACTTGCAAAATGCAAAATCATTCTGCTCTCCACTGTCCTTTCTCTCCCTTTGCTTTTCTTCAACGCTGCTAGTGTTTCTTCTTCTTCTTTTTCTTCTTCCTTTTCATGTAGTGCTCATGTTAGGATAACTGTTCAGTCAACTATTCGGATGGAGCAAAGAGGAGCAACTTCAATGAAAGTTCAAAATGAAGTTATGTTGCTGTTATTTATAGAAATTAGATCCTCTTTTAGTTCGTTCTTATCTGGACTTTGTTAGGTCTTAAAATTGGCAATAAAACATTCAGGTAGATAAAACTCTGCCATTTGACACCATGATAGTTTTTTTTTCTACAAAATGCAGAAGCAGTGTATGAAAAATTAAACAGAGCATCATTGCAGACATAAGAATTAGGAGAGTTAGCAGTAGTAGAAGTGGTAATTAATCATCATCTGTGTGACTCATAAAAGCCAATGTTTAGGCAATTTGCTGGTGTGTTTTGTGTACTAACGCAGTCCCAATGAGGAAACACATCAGCAGGTCGCTTAGAGAAGTAACTATTGCTGCCTTTCGCTGTGGGATGAGCTGGAAGGTTATTTCCAAGCAACTCCAAGCAAATTGTTGGTCGGTGAGAAAGATGGTTCACAAATGGAAATAATTATAAGCCACCTATCTTCACAGGAATGAATATCCCAACAAGTTCAGTCTGAAATTAGAAAAACAGCCAAAAAAACTTCCAAGAGCCACATCTCAGATTACTGCAGGTTTCAGTTAAATGACACCACAGTTACAGGTTAAGCTTGTCACACAAGTACAAACGTCAACATTTCTAAAGAGATGTCTTTTGTACTGAGGAAACCAAAGTGCAGATGTTGAGCCACAATGCATTAGCGGTTCTACGGTTAAAGGGGAAAAACACATGAGCATGTCAGCACAAACACCTCGGACCATCTGTTAAACATGGTGGTCAAACTGGGTCATTTCAACACAAATAATCACCCTTTAAGTCCAGACCTAAATCTGATTGAAATGCTCGGTGGGACCTGGAAGGAGCTGTATGTAAACAAACAAAATTCAATGAGCTAAAGCAGCCTTGTAAAGAGAAGTGGGTCAAAATTTCTCCACTTGAATGTGAAGCTGATGATATCATACAGAAAGCTCACAACTTCGAGTTATTTCTGCTGAAAGTGCTTCTACGAGCGCCTGAATCATCAGAGGTACTGCTTCTGTATTTTGATTGTTTTCTTTTTGTTGATTATTTTTCTGCTGGTTTAAATGGTCAAACTTCTCATGCTAGAAGATCCAGTTCATTTCTTTTATTACACAGCATCACGAGTCCTATCACATCGTTGTCTATCGGCAGATAAAGACTTAATATGGAGTAAATAAAAGTGAAGGTTGTGGGGTTCAGCTTGTAGGAGACCGTTTTTCCTGTCAAGGACGAGGACACTGGTTTCTTTAGATTGAGAAGAATATAAATTTAATAA
>JBAMHX010000022.1:19368447-19387544 GCA_037177515.1 Pseudomugil tenellus
TTAATTTCTATGCATTTCATCAGCGTTGCTTGAATCCACAGACAGAGCTCAGTGTAGGAAGCATTTTCTGGTTTTGTAAATCCTTTAATATTTTGCCAAATAAATCTATTGAATATTTGCCATGGTTTCATACATGAACACTTTTTTTTTATTATTTTTATTTTTGGCAGCCAAGACTGCAGAGAAAGTTGTGGCACAGAACAGACAGAAGTACGAGAGTCGACGGCGCTGTCCTCCACAAGCTCTGTCTATATGTTGTCATTCTCTTGTAATTGGTTTAAAATTTGCAAGATTCATTTGCGCAAAGAAATAAGAACTTGCACTATAATTTTTGTTTTCTTTTTTATTTACAGCAATGCACTACAATCTTTGGATGATATCACATTTTTTATTTATTACAGACTCTGAATGGCCATGGTTACCGATGCCTTGGGAATAAAAAAAAATGCAATCATTTATCTGTTTTCAGCCAATTTTATTTGAATATTTTCTGTTTGATAAACTTGAAAATAACTTTTTACTGTACATGAATTTATCTATACATATATATATTTACACAAATATATATATATAATGTCTATGTATAAAAGATTTTGTTTTCAATATTTATTACTGTGAATATAGTATTTACACTTTGTTACATTTTTTTCCCTTGTTTTTCATTTTGGGACAAAGGTTAATGTATTGAGGACCATTGGTTGAAAACAAGATGCCGCAGTTTTAATGGACTGTTTCACTATTTAACTTAATTCTTTTTCTATACGAAGAAATAAAATTTGATTTATTGCTGTCTTTAATACGCCTCCTTTCAATCCTTATATTTCCTTGTTTGACGGTAGATGGATGATTTATGTAATGTGATTCACTTTGCTAGTGGAGACAGAAATAAACAATTCCCAGTTTATTAAATAGAGAATTCCCTGCATCAGGTTTGTTTTGCCAGATGAGAAAAATCAGTAAATGTTTAGTTCACCATATAGGATAGAGGGGGGTAAGATGATCCACTTTTTACTTATGTTACCCTGGAGGTTAGTAAAAATTACTAAGAAATATAATGAAAACATAGTTGTTTATTTGAGGATGTCTCTTATCAAGTGAAATGATCAGAATGCCTCTCTGACAAAGCTGCCAAAAAAAATTCGCAAAAAAAGTGCTCTTCTGGGTCAACTTGCCCCAGGTTAGGGGTAAGTTGAACCAAGACTGGGGGTAAAGTTTATTGCTATAAGAAACAGATTTACCAGTTATCTGTAAAGCAACTACTCAATATTCCAACTGTCAAGGTTGAGGCAGCCTCTTCACCACATCACTCCATGGGAAAGAGGCCTTATCCTTTTCCTTGAATGCAAAGGTGTACTTTTTTTTCTTTTTTACTGCCAGTGATCTCACGAATTCTTCAGAGAAATTGGGAACTCACTTCATTAATTACAAGAATCAACTAAGCCAATGTAATGGTGCCTTCCGCATTTGGATCTAAAGTTTACAATGACAATGTCACTAAGTACCAAATCGGAGACACCTGGTTCACTTTTCTCATCGCTCGAACTCTCATGGAGCTCAGGATAGGAGATCAGATCGAAGTCAAGATTCAATGCAATCTTTTTGGTTCCCTTACATAGGCTGTTAATTATGAATTGGCTCAATTTGATCTCAGAAGCACCCTGAGACGATATTGTCATCATATGGCACTATACAAATAAAGCTAAATTGAATTGAATTAAAGAAATTCAATTCAATTCAAGGGGTAAGTCCACAGGCTTAACTTACCCCACAGTCATTAGCTCACTTTACACCATAGACACCATTTTTGAAAAAAAAAAAAAAAAAAAAAAACAGGCTAGTTTAGAAATTCAAGCTAATCTCAAGTGAAGTTATTCACATTATTTTATGTTAGCAATTAACAAACATGTATGATATATAATTTTATACCTGGATAAATTTGCTTTAACATGACAATCTTTTTACCCAATATGCAGAAAATTTACTTTGACAAGCAAAAAACATTTTTTGTGTAAAAAAAATTACCACTTCTCCAAGTGGTAAGTGCTTCTTAGATGGATACTTCCTTAATTTATGGTCACATGACAAAACATGTGCAAGGTTATTGAGATACACGTGGTGGATCATCTTAACCACTGGCTCATCTTACCCCACTCCCCCCTACAGTTGTGGTATGAAGGTCTGGTCCTTGAGGGCCATAATCTTAGAGGATTAAACATCTCCTTCCATGATCGAATACATTTCCTTCTCATTAAATGTCTCATCGCAACAGCTTGTTACCAAATTTCTGCTCAAGCATGTTGATAAATCAGACTTCAGGTCTGTTGTATTCGGAAACATCCAAAACCTGCAGGACAGTGGCCATTTTTTTGGACAGTCCTGATCTACAGTTTTGCAACCATAATGTCTGGATGTTTGCTCTTTGTCAGATGTTAGAAAAATCAGCTCTGAAAACCTGGTGAAATGGGAGTTTGGTGTGAAGAAGCCAGTAAGAGCAAAAATATCTGCAAAATGCTAAATGCGCAAATTCTTTATAAGGTTGAGGTAGTTTTTGTTTGTTAATGTAATTTGTGTAATCTGTTAGTTGCATTGATAGCAACATAAACATAGGGCCACAGTATGATGCTACCACCACTGTGCTTCACAGCTGGTACAGTTGATTTTTCTGACTGCTTCACTTCTATTCCTTAAGATAAACACGTGATTGCTGTGTCCAAAAAACACATTTGTTTACAATGAACCAAAAAAGGATATGTTTTTATTATTTTTCTATTTTTATGAAGATTTTTTTCTTGTTTTTATAATGATCAGAAATAGTTTTATTCTGTTTTTTTAAAGAACAAATGAAAGCCCAGGAGTTAAATCTTTTATTTGCAGGCTTTTGTTGAGATTAAAAATTCTACTCTAACCAACTAAATCCACAACAAAAGACTAAGGAAGAGAATAATCAATGTGTTTTAAAATTATACCTAAAATCAGATCTCAACCTGAATGAAGTTAAAGAGCCCTCAGAGAACTTGTACCTGCACTAATGCCTGCAAATCTTAATGAATTTAAGCAACGTTGCAGCATTAAGAATAAGCCAAAGCTACTTCACCATCACTTGCAAAGTCTACAAGTCATTGAATCATGTAGTGTAATTTGCTTTTTACACACTTCCTTTGAATTTGGCTTATTATGAGTTAAATGTGTCATGTGTTGTTGTTCAACTGGGAGTTTTATACCTCATTTTAAGGTCTGGTGAGGACCAGGTAAGTCTGTGTAATAGCCTGCTATGTAAAACATTAATCGGAAAGGGGTCATGCTGTATTTTTCACATGACTGTTATAATGGACAGTCAGCATCTCAGATGTCAAAGATAAGGACACTACCAGTCAAAAGTCTGGACATGTTTATCTATTGGATTTAATAGGAAATGTGTTCAACCATTTGACTTGCACTGTGTTTAGTGACTGAAATCAGCAGACTTTTCCACATTGAAATGTGAATAATCTTAAAAGTGCATAAAGGGTTATCAAGTACAACAAAGTGGTCAGAGTATAAGTTAATCATAGATATGCAAAATATGATGACTGCTGTGGAAGATCATATGCGTGTTGGAATTATATGTTTACTTCCATTTATTCCGAGTATCTAAGAATAAGTGGAACAGATCCATATGGATCAATATCTTGAGTTTTTCAGGTGGGCTGCAGTCTGTTACTACAGAATATCTTATCTGGAGAACAGATTACCCAGCAGTTTGTTACATATTGTTTTCTAAACATTTTGTTTTTAATTTCAGCAAAATTTGAACTAGAAACCAGAGAAGAAATGCAATTAGACCATAATGTAAAACAAGCCAACCTTAAAGAAAGACAAAAGAAAAAGTGAGATTTAAAAGATGAAAAAGTTATTACAACGATGTAATTTACCCTAATAAAAGCCAAATTTTTTTCGGATGGAAATCAAGTATCACTAATCCATATAAATACATGCACTATTATCCGTAAGACAAGTGTAATAACTTCAAACATGAACAAAATCACCAAAAAGATAAGCTAGCAAAATCATCCCAATTGCTAAAAAAAAAAAAAAGTAGACTAAAGGAAATGTGACACAAATTGTTATATTCTGTTATTACAGGGTAATATATTATTTTTTTCTCGGAAAAAAGCGATAGCTCACGCATGTTTTGCACGTCTAAACCACATCACATGACCGCATTACAGTTACGTCCCGCCACGCCCCGCCCCTCGAGCACTCTGATTGGCTACTGTGGAAAAATCCATCTCCAACAGTTTTCCCGACGTCACATATAAACTTACCATTGACAGCCGCTTTGGAAATTCATGTAGCCGTTTTTCTGCACTACACATCGGAGAAAAGGTGAGAAAACATGCTTCGTATATTAAAGCTTTCTCTAAAGCTGTTGGAATTTATCCGGGGTGTACTTTAGTATCTCTGGGTTTTCCTAAACTTTCATAATGAATTCTATAGTTAGCTTGTTGTGCTATTAGAGCATCGTTAGCTTCCCAGAAAGGAGAGTATCATCATGTGACTTGCAGGCTTGCCTTTCTCTTTTATCTGTAACACTCAATATTTGCGTCACCTCATAGTCCAGACGGTGGACTTTACTGTATTTTGAAAGTGAATTTGATAAGAAAAGCTATTAATCCATACATCATCCACATATTATTCCAACAGAAAGGAAGAAAATGCGTCAATCTATCGTCCTCGCTCTGCTCGGCTTGAGCATCGGGTTGGTTATGGGATATCCCTTCGGACAGTCGGAGCCCGAAAAAGGAGGAAAACATTGGGTGGTTATCGTGGCCGGATCCAATGGCTGGTACAACTACAGACACCAGGTGAGACTTATTGATCAGAGGTACTGCATTGAGTCTGTTCCTACTATGAACTTTGCTTGACTTATTTGCTTTCTGGTGAGACCACACACTTCACCTTCCCTTTCACTATGTCTGCTTTCCCTGAGCTATTCCCAGTTTCCTAAAAATGTCAGTAAGTGTGATCATGTGCAGCTAACCTGCTTATTGCTCTTCCTGCACAGGCCGATGCATGCCATGCCTATCAAATTGTCCACAAGAATGGCATCCCAGATGAGCAGATTGTGGTCATGATGTATGACGACTTGGCTCAGAACTCGGAGTGAGTTGGCTTTTTCTTCATTGTTTGTTAGTTCCTGGAATAAAAAAAACCCCAACTTGTACATAACTTTTAGTTTATCTTGGTCTTTGTAGAATGTAGGTGAAGATCATCAGTCACATCGATCGCCCTTGTGCAGTAGTCTTTCACAAAGAAGTCAAGTTTGGAAGTGACACATGAGTACATTATGTTGAGTTTTAAATTGATTTTTTATTAGGTGAAAATTGAAATAATGATAAGTAATAATATTCCAGTGTCCATGTAGTATCCCCAGCAATGCTTTTTTTTTTAGCATAATCAACTAAAATATAAAATATTATGAATGTTAAACTAAAAAAAATGTAAAAACTATGACAGATCGTAGTAACAAAGTAATTAAAGATTCATTCTAATGTAGAAAGTTTCACAGCTACACAGACTGTGTCGCCTTAATCATGTTGCTGTGGTATGTTGCCGTTGTGCCATTCACCATTAACAGGCTGCATTAAAGTCACAAGGCAGCAATTATGGAGTTTTCTCAGAGTTGGTCGTTACTAACAGAGGCAGCGTACTTTAACAGGTCTACGTTTCATGTTGTGACATTAGTCTTGGATGGAAAAGTATGCAACAATAACTGTTACTGAGTTATGATCAAGTTAATAAAAACCTTTATAAATGCAGATTAAATGTTAAAGTGATGTTAATAACAAAGTCAGACAGTTCTGTGTGATTCATCACTTTCAGCACTGACGTGTTTATATAACAATGGCATGTCACATGACTATGTAGCATTTGTTTCCTGAACTGTGCACTGATCCAAACTGCAGTTGACTGATTGTTTATATGACTCGGTGATAAGATATATGTCTCCATAAAGTGGGTCAAGTCTCATTAAGATGTCACCCAACATTGTTGTTTTATATCTACATCAAGCTCACTATGACTCAGATAATCGGGATCAACTTGGTTTCTGGTTAATATTTAACTAATGTTTAAGCAAGAGTGCAGCAAGTTTTTTTTCTTGCAACATGCACAGCATGAGCACAAATAATCACCAGACTTTTTTTAGAAATACTCTTCATTTTATATATATTTGTGCCTGTGATGACCTGGCGACCTGTCCAGGGTGTACCCTGCCTATTGGCTGCTAATTGCTGGGATAGGCTGCAGCTTTTAAGCGGTTAAAGAAAATAGATCATTTAATTATTTTTTTTGTATCTGGTTTTGCTTTGTTTTTGTCTATTTTTAAAGAAAATCTGAGGCACAGTTACTGTGTCACAGCAGGGCAATGAATGAAAAAATGCAGTTCTGCCATGAGAAGCTGATGAGAATTTGAGTGAATCATTATCCTCCATTAGGTTCCCTTTAATCTGTTTTGCCAGCCATTTGCACTTCTTTCTCTGACTCATACTTTTGTTTCCAGTAATCCAACCCCTGGAGTTTTGATCAACAGACCTAACGGTCCTGATGTGTACAAGGGGGTGCCCAAAGACTACACTGGGGAAGTGAGTGCTTCAGCTCAAATATTTGTTTAATTTGCAAATCAGAGAGGTTGTTTGAAAATGCTGATTTGTTAAAGTGAACGTTGTGATTTCTTACGGTGTGTTCATGTTGCTGTAGGATGTGACCCCAGAAAACTTCCTGGCAGTGCTGAAGGGTGACTCCTCAAAAGTCAAAGGTGGTTCTGGGAAGGTTTTGAAAAGGCAAGTGAACAAATGGAGAAGAAAATCTCACAAAGACGCAGACAGAGTTCTGGTTATTCTGGTTTATCAGGTTTTTCTTTCATCTGGTAACTTTTGTCCTTTTTTTTCCTGGCAGTGGGCCCAATGACCATGTATTTGTTTACTTCACCGACCACGGGGCGCCTGGTATTCTGGCCTTTCCAAGTGATGAAGTGAGAATTTAGTTTCTTTATTTTTATTTACTGGGTTTTCCCTGATATAAACACAACCCTATGTACAGAAAAAAATATATGTTAAAAAAACAGGAAATGCTTTTGCATTGTCACATTGTTATCTCCAAAGCATCAATATTTTACAATGCACCTAATCATACATGAATTCAGATGAGCATGATGGGCCTCCACAACTGATGATATTGTCATAAATATGCTATAGATCTTGTTTGCTTTTGATGTGAAGATTTAAAGATTATTTTTTATGTTACAAAATTCACTGCTGTGTGTGGTTTGATGCACCAAAATAAATGCACCATTATTTTAACTAAAAACTCTCAAGAATCACACTGAAATGGCATTTGAAACAACTTTTATTGTTTTATAAGGTCATAAACCACCTTTTTGCCATATAATGTCTGTTTTTATATTTATAACATCACTTTCAGAGCTGTGAAAGTTTGCTTACTCTGAAGCAGTTACATTAAAATTAAACTTGTCTTCTCTCTGCAGCTCCACGTTGAAGACCTCCAAGAAGCCATCACTTACATGCACACAAATAAGAAGTACAAAAAGGTACGAGGGGACAAGATGTTCACTTTTTTAGTGGACACATCAGATTGTATTTAGCTTATCGATACATGGAAAAGTGGGAAAAAATGGGATTGAAACACTTATTTTGGTGTCTCTGCTTCCCTCCTACACACAGATGGTGTTTTACATCGAAGCATGTGAGTCTGGGTCAATGATGGAAAAGCTGCCTGAAAACATTGATGGTGAGTTGAACCTTTATTAAACTGAATTTCTAGTAAAACGTAAGTGATAAATAGCAAAACCAGCAAGAGATTAATAAAAATGGACACTTGATAAAGTGCAACAGGAATCCCTTTCACAACTCCTGAGCTTCACGCACAGTTGGTGTTAAAATTTCTGAACCAAATGATATCTTTCCGTAGAAAGCAAAGGTTTTACCTTATTTTCATTTCCTTGTTTCATGTTGTGTGTGAACTAGATTGAGGTTTATTAGTTCCCTGGCATGGACTCTAGAACGCTGAGGTCAGCAGTTATGGTTTGCGGTATTTTCTGGGCACAGTCACACGGTCATGTGCGTAGCATCATGTGATGAACAGAGCGGGATATTCATGAACTCAAGGATCTGCTTAGACAAGCATTGCTCAAAGGCTGTTTTTAACTTCATTTTTCTTACACACTTTCATCTGCGGGTTTACCACATACAACAAGACTTTATTAAATGTTCATTCTCTGTCTCTGAAATTATGCTAATACTTATAAACAGACATGTTTCTGTTGTCTACGTTTATCTTTTTGCAAAACTGTAATAGAGCACAATGAGAAAATACATCTGTGTGTTTTCAGTTTACGCCACCACCGCAGCCAACGATCATGAGTCCTCATACGCCTGTTACTATGACGAAGAAAGGGACACCTACCTGGGCGACTGGTACAGTGTTAACTGGATGGAGGACTCTGATGTGGTGGGTGATGTTTCCCTTGTTGGGTCCAAATCAAATCAAATCATCTACTCAATATTGCTATTTTAAGTAATTATACTTTTATTATAGAAAATGTAGTTTTATACTGTGTAGTAGCTTTTCCAGTGACAGAACTGAAAAGGACGTTTCACTTGTGTTCATAAATAAGTATTTGTATAAAATGTTAAAATTGTCTCTTAATAGCTTTTCACAAACATGGTTTAAGGCTGCGGAGCTTTATTTAATGAAAGCCAAAATCATTAATTGTTGTCATCTTCAAATTTTTAATGTATGTTTCAACATCTGCTTTGCAGCAAAATATTTAATTTGCTGAAAAATATCATCAAAAATCATTTTAAAGACATTAATTGTGTTTCTGTGCACCATGTTTGATTTTCTCATCTTTACTTTATGCGAATTGATTATTTTTCACCATTTGCAGACTGACATTTAAATATTCAAAACCATTTCCGCTTACATGTAGTCCATTAAAAGTCACATTTCTTCCCCGAACACCTGCCGTCTGTCACGCAGGAAGTGGAAGTGGTGAGCGTACATGTTTTGCATAAGTTGTTAATCTTTGTGTTGCTTTTATTATTTTCGTGTCTGACATTGCTCTTCCAGGAGGACCTGACTCAGGAAACTTTGTCCAAGCAGTTCAAGATCGTAAAGAGTCACACAAACACCAGCCACGTCCAGCAGTACGGCAACAAGGTGAGAGTCAAGGCCAGATACCCGATGCTATGATGCATATGGTTAATTGTGAGTTGTTTTGAGGGAAAGTACTGCATTGGATTCGTTTAGAAAAATAATTCTACCTTTTATTTTGGCTCTGATGTTTGTTACTTTTTCTGCAGACTTTGGCCCACATGAAGGTCATCCAGTTTCAGGGTAATCCCAAAGCCATGGATATCCGTGCTCCTCAGATGACCCTGCCGCCGGTTACCAATCCAGATCTGACTCCAAGCCCTGATGTTCCTCTGGCCATCCTGAAGAGAAAGATGATGGGCACAAATGATCTCATGGCCACAAAGAGCTTGCTGGCGCAAATTGACGGCCACCTTAAAGTAAAAAAAAAAAATATTTTCACCTTTTCTTGGACAGAATTGCACTTTCCAAGTCAGAATCAGTCAGTTTAACATCACCAAAAAGCACAAACCCGGATCACAGTCCCCATTTAAAGACTTCGGTATTCTTTGTCTTTGTGTGTGCTCAGGTCAGGGATTTGATGGCCAGCACCATGCGCGCTGTGGTCGAGAAGGTGACTGGGAATAAGCTCAAGACTATGGAAGTTCTGGATGAGAGAGCTAAGCTCTCCCAGCATCAGTGCTACAAGTCTGTGGTGAAGTTCTACAAGTACCACTGCTTCAACTGGCACAAAACCGAGGTAGACCTCCACACAAGCTTTTATCCTCAACCAGAACGGAGACGTGTCATCCAAATATGTAATTGCCGCAATTACATGATGTCAGATTTAAATAATTCAGAATTAAAGTGTTTGTTTTCACCTTTACATGGAAATAATTACTCTGAATTGAGGTTGACATGTAAAACACACAAAATCGCATTTATTCAATACTACTTAAAGAACTGGAGGCTGGATGCGGATGTGACGTACTTTTGTCTATCAGAAAAAACAAACTACTTCCTGCTTCTTTAATTTTTAACCACAACATACAAGATCTAATAAGAACCATTTTGGCTTTGATTTTGATTATAGTTTTGAAGCAGCAGCTCAACACAAACATACTACTTCACATTAGTCAGCTGATGAGACAGACTACTGGAAAAGAGAGCGCAGAATATGCGTCGTCTCGATCGATGAAGGAACCCACACACGCTCAATATTCGTCTACATGAAGGAGGAATTAATCAATTCGGATTTACAAGCAGAATTAAAAAGGCACTTGCTTCTTATTTAAGTTTAATTTAGAATGATTATTTTCAGTAGGAATTAGGGTTTAATTTTGGTAATTAAAACTTGTGTAAATGTCTCTGTGTGTATTTGTGTAACTATGGTTAATGAGTCACGCTCTTGGCTGGATTCATCTCAAGACAGTGGTCGAAACTCCTCAACGTGTCGAGACTGTGGTTCTCCTTTTTTTTTTAGATGAAACACTCAATCTGTTTCACATGCTCTTCATCAGCAAATACCAAGCACACATTCATCTACCTTCCTGCTTTCAGATGAGACTAAACCAGACTAACAATAGGACGGGTGTTTTGTTTTAATGGAAAGCGTGTAAAATCAGTTAGCAGTTAAAACATCACATGTCCTGTAAAATCACTTTTAGATATATTTTATGTCTTCTGCAGATGTTGGAAATTACATTTCTTGATTCTATACAGCACAATTGTTTATTTTCACCTGATGAACGCCACCTATTTGAGCCAGTCGTTTCTAGATCAAGGTTTATTTTTTAATTATCTTTTTTATTCTGACATGCTGCATAACTGCAGAAAGATGCATATTTCATAGACTACAGTGACACTTTGAAGAGCAAACAAGTATGAAGAAGAACAAAGACTCTTTATTTAAACCCCTCATGACAAATTATGTCAAAATATGGTTAATTATTAATAAAAAATTCTAATAGTTTTTTTCTTCATATGACATTATTTTACATGCCATCATGTAAATGAAGTTGTGCAGTACTGTTACTTTTCCTGCTTCCCAGTGATTTCTGTCTTGTCTGCACTGATTTATGATCTTTGCACACAAGAATGTAAAGAATAAGTTACCACAATGAAATCTCAAAAATGTGTACAAGGTGTTTTAAAAATGTGTGGAATGTGAAATATGATGGTAATACTCTCTTTTTTCCACTGTGATCTCAGAAGAGCATAAGGGGACATAGGTCCAGAGTCATAAAGCAATATTAAAAATGATAAAGTAAGAAAATGTTGAAGAAAATCATTAGTGAATAGGAAAGGAAGTCAGGGAATCAGAAAAGAAAAGAAAAGAAAAGAAAAGAAAAGAAAAGAAAAGAGAAGAAAAGCAGAAATAAATATTTACCATTTCCTGAAGCTGACGCTTCTGTTTCTCTAAACATAAGCATTTGTTCACCTGAAAGACATTTCTGACATGTGATTTTCTGCTGTATTTCAGTATGAATATGCTCTGAGACACCTGTATGCTCTGGTTAACCTGTGTGAAAGAGGATATTCTGCAGAGAGGTATGGTCTACTTCCATTTTATTACAAAGCGGTTTTTCCCCTTCCCATAAACTTCTAGCAGTCTGATCGTCATGTGTTATTGTGGTGTATGTGTGATACAGTTGGTCATGACTCATCTTTTTTATGATGATTCAATTTAAGTTTAGATTAGAATCTATTGCAAGTGCTAAGAATTGAAAATTGATTTTTTAACTTTTTGATTTAATTTTACTTCCAAAGAAACAAACAAGTTGAATGTTTCGAGTTACAGTGTTTCTTTAACCCTTTCATGCATGCATTAATAAATATATAATATACTTTACAAATAATACAAATAATAATAATATACTTTACAAATGCATTATATTACTTGTAGAGACACATGCAATTATATTGTTTTGTTTAATTATACTTAACTTGATTATAATTTTACTTATTTTAATATACTCTATGAAATATTTATATAAAACAACAGATTTTCATAATTATATAAACAGAATATTTTATAAACATGTAGCTGTATCATTTTCTTTTCCTATTTAAAAAAATGTATGCATTTATGTCCAATTATATCATATATTTATCTATTCTTCAGTGATTGCTAGTGTATTGGATGACTATTGTTCACTGAAGTGGTTTATTTATAAATATATAATTCACATTCATAACTTTAAATAAAATAAAGCTTGTAAATAAATAAGTGTGCACTGTAGTGACTTTTATGCATGAAAGGGATATTAGCAATGATCCCCTTAGCTTGTTGGTAAATATTTCCTCATGAATATGTTGTTCATGATTATATATACACTTAAAATGATTTTGTGCTGTTTTATGCGGCTTTAGTTTTTAATCCGCTTCTACCTTGTTGCCTGACAGATGTGCTGCTCATTTATTTGCATGATTATAATCCAAAGCATCATTGTGTAAGGCTGTCTCTGGTGGTGCAAGTTGTCATTGGTTGCAAAAGTCATTTTGTGTTGTTCTCTTCCTCCGCAGCATCCAGGAGGCCATGACATCAGTGTGCTTCTTTTAACAAAAAGGAAATCCGCAGGACCAAATCGGTCTGGGATAAAAAGTCTTCTTCCATGTGGGAAGTGTTGAGGAAACCGAGCTTCTCTTTGCACCGCTTGGGAATCAATCCGATGTGACGTTGACGTTATTGTTTTCATGCACATTATAAACCACTTTTTGTTTTAAGTGCTTTGATCTGAAAAGTTTTATTTTTTACTTCAAGATGAGTTGCACTATCACTGTGAAGAGGATTTGAATGATGTTTTACTTCTACTGATTGTGTGCGTGTTTTGTTTGTTTGGGGTTCTTTTTAAGATTTTAGGATTATGATAAATGATTGATATGTAAAGAATGTATCTAAACACTGAATGCTTTGTTGAGGTTCAAGACGCTTTGTTGTAATACAAAGATCTTGAAATAAAATCTGACAAACCAAAAGTGATGGTTTTTTATCTTTCTTTTGGCTTTTTTGCCAGTTTTAAAGAGGCTTTCCTGAGAGCATGTTTTGAATCATTATGAATGAAACAGAATGAAAAAATTACAAGCAAAGCTAAAATTCTTGGACCTATGACAGGACATGCAATATCTTTTTATCTTTATGCTGTTGGTGTCATGTCCATAATGTATGTTAACTTTAGAATTACCTTAGAATGAAGGAAATTTATATAAATCTCTTCATGGTCCAAAAAATATTCATTCACAGACTGGACAAATTCCTAAAGTGCTTTCAGAAAGTCCATGGCAGTCCTGGAATTAGTAGAAGAAATCACTTGATGCCATTTACAGAAACAAATAAACAGTTATGGCACTGATCTAAACCAACATTTAATATAATTAATCTTGAAATATTTTGGAAACAAAAGCAGTATGGGCTCAGGGGAGTGATTTTAGTTATTTAAGCAATGGGCAACATAATAACTGACTTTAATGCTCTGAAATCGATTGATTAGGATGGTTCATAAGTCTGGTTACCAGGACTACGCCAATGAGCTATTTATAAACTCCTGATCTGGTAGAGTTTTAATCTGCACAGTTAATGTATAAAACTAGGACCAAACAACTACCAGATAGAATGCAGAAACCTTTTACTGAAAGAGAACCAGGAACAAATAACCCATTTTTAGACATATCAATTGGGCACAATTGTAATAATAGGTGCTCACATATGTACTATATATATATATATATATATATGTATGTACACGGGTGTGCTTAAATGCACTTTGGTATGTTATCGGTTGGTACTTTTGTGAAAAGATTTCGATCCGTCTGAAAAGGAAATAATAAAAAAGCATAATATAAACAGGATGCAGTTTTAGAATAAATATCTTTCTTATATAGAAAATGAGGTGGTTGGTTGTATCAATCATCAGGTGGGAATCATGAATATTTGTCCTAAACTTTATGTCTAACAATAAGTAAAATCATTTTAGTGAAACTGGTTTCTTCATTTGCCACTCAGATCCAGATGGAGATATCTTACCTACCAACATGGATTTGTGTTGTCAGAGAACATATCCAATGTTATTTGATAAGATATCTGTAATAAATGTATCGCTGTGTTTTTTGTGGATCATATTTGCACCATCTGACTGTGTTTTCGTCATTGTGCAGCTAAATCTGTTAAATGAGCAGCATGAAAGAATAATTGCGACACCAAGTGGACAAATGTTTATTCTCATCAGTTTAAAAATCTATTTTTCTTTTCTGGAAACATTCATCAAGTTCTGTTTTTAACAAAGCAAATGTCTTTTCTTAACTTGCTAAATGTTTCTATTCACTGACATAAAATTTTGATAATCAAGAGCTTATTTTTTTTTTACCTACTATATATTGATTATTGAAAGAAAACTAAGTATAAAACCCCCTTTCCTTTTATTTCCTTGGTTATTTTATGCTGAAAGTTTAAAGTTATCTTGTATACTGTAACTTCATTTTGTATATCTTTAATTCCAATATCTTTTTTTCTAACTTTTATTTATAAGAAAAGAAATCATGGTGTAAATATTATAGTTATCTGAAAAGTCAATCTTTTTGTGAAAACAAAAATCTCATTATCTCTAGAAGGTTGTCAGACATTGTGTCTGTATCGGTTTGAATGTTCAATGAAGGTTCATAGAGTTTTGACATGGAAAATGTTAATTATTTTAATTTATGTGTAATTTAAATGTACACCTAATAAGATAATAAATAGATAAATAATTTTTCAAACGAATACAAGTTGTTATGATTTATTACATTAATTATTTTATAGTATTCCAGGTATAATTAAACGAACGCATTTTTCTTTATAAATAAATGTGACCTTTTAGTCAAAATAATAATTTTTAAAGATACAAATTAATTTGAAAGAATATTAAATAAATGCTGCTATGTCCGTTTGTGGTGGCAATGGTTTTTATTACCTCTTGGATACATTGTTTAGGCTTCTAGTAACATTTTCAACAGGCAACATATTTTTCTACCTAAATCTCGTCACACCCATAGACATATATATACATAGACTAGATCCCTCATGACATGATGTATCTAGTGTTTATACTATATATCTATGGGTCACAGCAGCCTGACAGGGAGGAGGCCTTGTTAATCCCACCCACTCTATTAAACAGGAAGATAACCTGGCCGAAACGCGATTCGGCAACATGAAGTCTCCACACACTACAGGAAAATTTTAATGACAAGCACACTACCGGCAGAACTACATCGACAGAAAGTCAGAAATAATTTATTTGGTTTAAAAATCTTGCGTCACTTTGAGATTTCTACTGTATTCATAACTTAACGGTCGCTGAGGGGATTTTAGCTAGCTCGGTTAGCTTATTTGCTTACTTTAACATTCAAGACTCAGCTGGTCCGGTTGCACAAGACGGCCAGTCGTTTTTAACGTTTCACCATGGGATCCAGGGCGTCTACGTTACTTCGAGAAGAGGAAATTGAAGAAATAAAAAAGGAGACGGGCTGTAAGTTGGGCTGAGGCTAATTTTTTTCGATAAAGATGAGGATTGTTGAACGTAAACTATCTGTCTTAACATACTACACAATATATTCAAATGCTGACGTTTCTGCTGTGATATGTATCCACAAATCTAGATTAAGCTGACCTTGTAGTGTGTGAAATGCATTTATTTATTAACTAAAGTTCTTTCTGGGCTGTGCTGTAGCAAAACTTGAGAAAGGTGTTGCTTAAGGCACAGTGTGTTCTTTATCTTTAAGTCACCTGGTAATAAAATCTTTGCCTATTTGGTGTGTTTCCTGTAGTCTCCCACAGTCAGATCACTCGGCTGTACAGCCGCTTCACCAGTCTGGATAAAGGGGAAAACGGTACTCTCAGGTAAATCACAACATAGCCAGCAGCCTAAAATTACACACAAATCATCCACAGCCAGATATCATGTCTGATTGTGTGGTTTCTCCACCCTGGCAAATCAGATTTGTAGTGTCATTACTTATTAACATATTTGAATTACTAAAAGTAATCTTCTCGTAGCTTTTTAAATGCCATTGAGAATAAACTGCTTTGCCAGATCATCCAAAATAGCATCATGGAGAAGTGATTGCTCATTGATGTATTTTTGTACATACTGATTTGGTCAGACTAACTTTTGAATTTAGTAGTAATGTATGACGAGTTTATATAAATGGAAAAGGTTGCAGATAGATTTGGGATGCAATAACTCATTTTATCATCAACTGATATGTCAATGAAGTGTGTCTTGGAGCTTATCTGTGTGCAGTCACCGAGTAGTCAGTTCAGACCTCAGTGTGACATGTGTGGTTAACTTGTGGCTGTATGATGGGTGATAGATTGAATACTTGATAATGATTAAGCAAGTAGAAGTTCAGTCATTGACAGGTCAGTTTTTCAAGGACATAAAGGTGAAATAATC
The DNA here is from genome assembly GCA_037177515.1 of Pseudomugil tenellus. Classification (NCBI taxonomy): domain Eukaryota; kingdom Metazoa; phylum Chordata; class Actinopteri; order Atheriniformes; family Pseudomugilidae; genus Pseudomugil; species Pseudomugil tenellus. The sequence goes on from JBAMHX010000022.1 coordinate 19,385,010, forward strand.
TGTATGATTTCATAGAACTAAAGTCCTTTGAGAGATTTTTTGTTTACACATAACAGGTTGTTGGTTTTGCTTGTCCCAGCTCTGGGACTTGTAGTTATGGCAGATCATGCCAGAGTCGTTCTCACTTTCCTTATCACTCACTGGTTGACACAACAGTAAGATTTTACATTTTTCTCTGCATGCTTACATCCAGTATCTCTGCTGGATAACATAACTTTTACCTCTGACTGACAAATCTAATTATTGGGTGTGAAACACTCACTTTGTTCATAGTAACAAGTGGATTTTGTCATGTCTACTCTGTAAGTTTATCACAGCTTATTCTGAGCTCTTTAGTAAATTATCATGAAGCTTGAAGCAAATGTCATTTATTTGTCTATTCTGTGTGTTATATATGCTAACACTTTACAACCTAACTGAGATCATATTTTGTGATTTCTACAGTCGAGAAGATTTTCAGAGGATCCCTGAGTTAGCCATCAATCCTCTGGGAGACAGGATCATCAATGCCTTCTTTCCTGAGGGGTGAGTTTTCCTTTATTTGAAAATGTTTGTTTTTTTTTTAATTTTATTTTCTCTTACAAATTTGCACCCTGTTTTCTGTAACCATGACCACAAATGTTTACTGCAATGGTATTCAGTTGTGGCCCCATGGCTGCAAACACGAGAGGCCCACCGCTCTTCTTCTAAGTTAGCGTATAATTAATCCAGAGGAGTTTGACGTGCATGTTGGAAAGTTGTTTTGGCTGTTTTCTTGTTTTTGAATTGCCACGGACGTCGGAAACCCAGATGGTTTTGGATGTGTTGTTAAAATACAGAAAATGCAGCTGTGTAGGCGTTTTAATTCCAGATGTGGTTTATAATGCTTTCAGATCGGCTGTTTTTCTTTGGCCTGTTTTATTTAAAGCAAGTTCAAAATAGAAGAGATTTACAAAGTGGTTTTAAGTTACTCCAGCTTTGAGTTGTCCTTGTCCTTGTCCTGCCCTCACAGCCTTTATTATGAATACAAATGTAATCTGAGTCCCCAAAGAAATTCATCCGGTGGCTATTTCTTTGTATTTTTTTTTTTTTTTTAGAGAAGACCAGGTGAACTTCAGGGGCTTCATGCGCACCTTGGCTCACTTCAGACCAATCGAGGACAACGAGAAGAACAAGAACCCCCCCACCACTGAGCCGCTCAACAGCCGGACAAACAAGCTGCTCTGTGAGTGTAGAACTCATATTTACAGAGATGTAATGGCAGCATCATGAACATTCACAGGGTTTCTTCATGTTGGCTCGGTGTGTTTGCCATAACTTGCATTTTTTTGTACCTTTCCAGTTGCTTTCCGTCTGTACGACCTGGACAGAGATGACAAAATCTCCCGGGATGAGTTGCTCCAGGTAAGTGTGTGGTCGTGTCATATAAGGCAGATGCTGAATCACCTTACTGCTCGTTTTGTGAGAAGTAAAACACTCCTAGCATTTCAACTGATAAATGCTTTTCTGTTTTAAAGCATTTTTTTTCTCTGACAATAGGTCTGCTTGAGGTTCCCTGAGCTGATTTGTTCTGACTTAAGCCAGAGGAGCAAATGCTATTGTGTAATATATTTTAAGGTGCTTTGCATAGAGCCCAACTTCCAAGTCAATGAGAAGACTTTGGTCTTTTACTGATAATGATATGATATCTCACTTTAACTGCAGGGTGACTTTTCTTCCCATGTTGTCTATTATCTTGTATTTTGGCTTCCTGTGTGCTCCCCTCTGTTATTTGTTGTCCCTCTGTGAAACCACCTTGGTGGTGGTGACATTGTGTGACCTGTAATTGGTGTAAGCTGCAAGTTAAATGACTCATGCTCATGTCTTGTTTTGCACATAACAAGTTTGCTTCACCTGCTTCATCTGATTCAAGCCAGTGAAACTCAAAGTACTGTTTGTGTCTTTTTTTTTTTTTTTTTTTGCTAAATGTGGCTGCTTATTCATAATAAAGTCATTCATACCGTCACATGCTAGAACAACCAAAATAGCTACAAATTGTACTGCTGCAATACATGCGCCTTTTAATGTTGTTTTCACAACATTATCGTCACCATATTGAAGTGGTAAACATTTAACATTAATCTTCAGAAGGAGCTGTTTCGCATCAGTGTTCATTAACCATGATGGCTCTGTTTGTTTTTCAGGTTTTGCGGATGATGGTTGGTGTGAACATTTCCGACGAACAGCTCGGTAGCATTGCTGACAGGACCATCCAGGAGGCCGACACTAACGGAGACAGCTGTATTTCCTTCAATGAATTTATGAAGGCGAGTATTATGGACGTACATGGAGCACCTGTCAAAACACTGAACACTTTGCCACTGAAGCAAATGAGAAAGTGTGTCCAAACTTTTGACTGGTTTTATACGTATTCACTGTTCAAGTCAACTACTTGTTCCAACACAAACAGATGCTATTTGAGGGATGTTTTTTTTTTTTTTTTTTTTTTAAACTTAATTTTTATTGCGGTTTTAGTATGTCATAAATGATAACAGTCAAGTATTTTCTTATAGAAAA
>JBAMHX010000022.1:19411486-19443352 GCA_037177515.1 Pseudomugil tenellus
ATAGATATATGTGTATGTGTGTGTGTTTGTAGATGTGTATGTGTGTATGTGTGTGTGTGTGTGTGTGTATATATGTATATATATGTATATATATATATATGTGTGTGTGTGTATATATGTGTATATATATATGTATATATAAGCAACGTAACATAAGAGAATAAAACAATTAAAGGGAGATAAGTTGTTCTTATTCTCAGATGTAAGTCGCTTTGGAGAAAAGCGTCTGCTAAATGAGTGTAATGTAATAAATAATACAATAACATTGTCTATTTCTTTTAAAAACATCTTACAAACAATTAGCAATTCTAAAGAATGGGAGCTTAAAAACAAAGCAAAATAAATGTCATACAGAATAATATTTTAGCATTGCTGTATGGGAGTTTATTAGTCCTGTCATTTGTTTTTAGTAGCTTTGAGAACAACTTGTACTGCACCATCTTCTCCGCATGTTTTAAATCAATGATCCATGTTTATTTGATGTCTTAAAACTTTCAGGCGAAGTATCAGATTCAGAGAGCAACAGCTCATCCTCCAGTTCAGACTCAGATTCTTCTGAGGACGACGTGTTCAGGGACGGTTACGACGATGACCTGATGGGTGACGCAGAAGACAGAGCACGCCTGGAGCAGATGACGGAAAAAGAAAGAGAGCAGGAGTTGTTCAACAGAATAGAGAAGAGAGAGGTGCTCAAGAGACGGTGAGAAAAAATAATGCAGAAGTTAAAATGAGTAAAAAATTTGCTATTTGATGATTTTACTAAATCTCTAGCAAGTTTTTCCCTTTTTTGTTTTTGATTTACTAAATTAATTGAAGTATCTTTATAAAAAAAAAATCCACAAACATCGATTTTTTTTTTTTCACATTTTTTTTTTATCCATTTTCTTCTTTATCAAGACAGACTTGCAGTAAAAGTCAGAACCATTTATCTCATACTAAATAATATTTCAGTGTTGCTGCCTGGGAGTCAGTCTTCACTCAATCATGTTCCTGTTGTCTTTAAAAGGTTTGAAATTAAGAAAAAACTTAAGACGGCAAAGAAGAAAGAGAAGGAAGAAAAGAAAAAGAAACAAGAAGAAGAGCAAGAAAAAAGGAAGCAATCTCAGGTTCAAGACACTCAAGTGGTGAGTTTAGCTTCTGCGTCATTCACAAACTTCTTTAGGTTACATAGTTGTACTATTTAGTGCTAAGAGTAAAGCTAGATGTCAAAGTAAATTATTAGGGAGGGAATTACCTGTAGAGAAAATGTCATTCCTTATCTCCGTCTCTCTGTAGGTCATGTCTCATAACAAAGAACGACGATCCAAACGTGATGAAAAACTGGACAAAAAGTCTCAGGCTATGGAAGAACTAAAAGCTGAACGTGAAAAGAAGAAAAACAAAACGGGTAAGTATATTTCTACCTCTTTGGGTTCATTCACATCAGGATAGTCCGCTAGACTCTGTTCAGCTAAGGTGAGCCACATTATTCCAGACGCTTCCCAAACAAATCAGCCCTTTTTAAAAAGCGTGTTTACTCTGCACAGGAGGAAGGAAAAAGTGGAGCTGCATCTGACCCCAGTGGTCTGGTTGATTGGATTTCTGTCCGAATTTTGACCAAATTTTTCCACGTCTTCCCCATGAGCTATTCCTCCTGCCAAGAACCGTCTGTGTGCTGTGTGCTGAACCCACAATGCATTTTGTTTTCTAGGCCACTTCCTGTATTTGGTCGCTTAGACAAACCAACTCGAACAGATTCAAATAAAAAAACGCAGATGCAATCGAGCTTTTAGTGACTTTCTAAGTTCGCTCAGCTGTAAAAACCTGCTTTTCACCTCTTCACAGCTGAATTGCTGGCCAAGCGGGAACCTCTGAAGACAAGCGAAGTTTACTCTGATGACGAGGAAGAGGAGGAGGAAGATGACAAGTCATCAGTCAAAAGTGACCGGAGTTCACCTTCGTCGTCTTATGATGATGACGAGTTAGTATTTTAATCTGTACCTTCACCTTCTAATACGACTCTTTTTCTCAGAGTTTTGAGTAACCTCTTGAACGATGCCCACAGAAAAGAGGAGACGCCCCCAAAATCGCAGCCTGTTTCACTACCAGAAGAACTCAACAGGATCCGACTGTCTCGACACAAGCTGGAGCGCTGGTGCCACATGCCCTTCTTTGCTAAGACCGTCACCGGCTGCTTTGTGAGGATAGGAATTGGTAACAGCAGCAGCAAACCGGTTTATAGGGTGAGCTTAACATTTAGGCAATATTTTTCTAGGACAGGATAACCATAAGCAATAGCTGAGAACATCTTAGATTAATGATCAAGCATTTAGTTTAGTAAACGGTTGATATTACTCTCCTGTTCAAAGGTTGCTGAAATTGTGGATGTAGTAGAGACGGCAAAGGTTTACCAACTGGGATCAACGCGGACAAACAAAGGATTGCAGCTAAGGTAGCTATGTTGGTCATATATAGATAGGTAGAAGTTTAATATGATCATTTTGTTCATCTCCTATATGACCCTTGTGTGATGAAAATCTTTTTCAGGCATGGTGGTGACACACGGGTTTTCCGGCTCGAGTTTGTATCAAATCAAGAGTTCACAGAAAGTGAATTTATGAAGTGGAAGGAGGCAGTAAGTGGATTAAAGGGTTTTTACAAATAAAAACAGTGGGGATGCACGATATATCGGTGCTATTATCGGTATCGGCAGATATTTGTCTTTTTTTTCAAATATCGGTAAACTGGGCAGTATTATCAACATATATTTATTTAGTATATCAGTAAATATAATTTGATACTTAAACACATCTACCTTTGTAGATAAGCCGTACATCTGTTACTGAATTATCAAGGGATCCACTTTATTTGAATGACCACATTTTTGTGCTACGACATGAAAGAAAAAACATTTGAAGAACCAAAACTGTTTGTTTGGTGTTACAGATACGCCAGAGCTTCTTAAATATTAGTTTTCGATCACTGCATCCAACACAAACGGCAGATTATAGTAAACATTAAAATATCTGTAATTTATCGGTTATGACCGATACATTTTTCATATTGCGCATCACTATAAGACAGTGAAAATTTGGGTGAGAGCTGCAGACTGAGTTTTTTTGTGCTGATGTTCCTGCAGATGATGGTTGCTGGGATGCAGGTACCAACTCTTGACGAAATTACAAAGAAGGAGCAGTCCATCAAGGAAGCTGTGAACTACAAGTTTAATGACAAAGATATTGAAGATGTGAGTGTTTTCCAGGATTTTAAGTGATTTCTCTGCGTGTTACACAGTGTAAGTCGAAACAAACCTCTTTTTCTTTAAATTCTGTGCAGATTGTAAAAGAGAAGGACAGATTCAGAAAAGCACCACCAAATTATGCCATGAAGAAAACACAGCTACTCAAAGATAAGGTAAAATTAAATCAGTTTTATACATGTAATGTGTAACATTGTCGTCTTTGCAGTCATTGAGCATCCATATGAATCATGAAACTGTCCATCAGTGCCATTAGTTTGTACCCATCAGGCTACTAATCAGACATGTTTGTCTTTTGACTGAAGGCCATGGCAGAAGAAAGCGGAGATGGGGAGAAAGTAAAAGTGATCCAGGATGAGCTCAATGAGCTTGAGGAAAGGGCAGAAGCACTTGACAGACAAAGGACCAAGAACATCTCTGCCATCAGGTAAATGCTTCACTTGGATACAATGTTGGATAAGTAGTTAAACTAAATAAAGTAGGTACAGTCAGTATTGGTGGTTTTTTCCCTTCTGGTTGTTGGAAAAAGAAGAAAACGTAAACGTTGCTAAGTTGTGTGTTTTGAGTAGTTAAAACTCTCCTTGTTAACATGCAGATTATTTAAAGCAAGGGACTTGTAATTATATAATTTTTTTTTTTTTAAAAACTTGTGTATATTTCTTTATATCAAAGCTTTTATTTGTCATTATCCTGTGTTTGTTTCAGCTACATTAACCAGAGGAACAGAAGCTGGAACATTGTTGAGTCTGAAAAAGCTCTTGTGGTAAGTGGCCAGCTTCCTCTGACACCATCTGTATGTTTGAGGCCTGTTATGCTTTTGTAATATTAATTCTGGGGAAAAAACACATTTAAGGTTAAATATTTTACAGAAAAATTGCACTTAAGAACACAAATGTTTTAGATTTTTTTTTTACATCCTTCTGAAAAAAACTGAAACATTTTATTTATTAAATGTGATAGCAAAGTTGCTTTTTTGTCAGAAACTAACATTAATTGTTATGTCAGTTCAAGTACTCATTAGAATTAAGATCTAGCAGACATTTTCCATATGCAAATAAAATATAATACTGGTCATTTTGACACCTAAATTAATTTAACTCATAATTATGCCGTTCGCTATATTGATGAGAGCAGATTGTCTTGCCATGACACTTCATAGTGATAACTCTGAATTTTGGAATGAGATTAAGTAATAAATAAATCTAAAGTGGCGTTGCCTTCTTAAATAGAAGGTGTTTGTGGCTCTGAAAGTATTCTGAATGACAGTCTGCAAAATTACAGACCAATTGCCGTTGCCGCGTGGTTTTAGAGAACATACTGTGTACACGACTAGAACTGTATGTGCTAACAAGTGATAATAAGTTTGGATTTAAAGAGAGGCCTGGCACAGACATGTGCATTTATGCACTAAAAGAAATAAATGGAAAATATCTTTCTGAATTCTTCTGTTTTTCTTTGCTTTATTGATGCCACAAAGGCATTTTATAGAGTAAATCATTAAGTTATTTATTAAATTAATCAATAGAGGTGTGCCTAACTATCTGGTTTGTATTTTAGTGTTTTGTTATGCTAATCAAGTGTCTGAGCCCTTCTATGTTTGCAATGGTGTTCGACAAGGAGGAATTCTCTCTCCTGTTTTATTTTAATGTTTGTATTGATGAGTTTTCCTCACAGTTAAACGGATGTAAAACATTGGAACAACAGTTGTGAACCATCTCATGTCTGTGGACGATCTGGTGATAATCAGCTCATACAGTGCAGGAATGCAGCAATTGTTAGAAATCTGTTGTGATTTTGAGTGTTCACCCACCGCGTCGTGCCCTGAAGATGGCCCACCACATTCACCCTGCCAAATCTACCCCCATATCTGTGGTCTCAGAATGCAATATTCTGTGGGTCCTGATGAGCCAAAATGCTCTGAATCGCAAGCAGTGTGAGGCGCTCTGCTGTGACAATGGCTGGAAGCCAATGAGTTAATCCCACTTAGGAAATTCGGCTCCACATTTAACTCATCTCTAGATGTACTGGAGAGCAGGGAGCTTCCATATTTCAGTGCTAGGAGAGAAGTAGCGAGGGGTTAAGGGGCTTATTCAAGTTCACCTCAGTGGTTCACCTGTTTGAACACCAGTGGCTCAAACCCAAGCTTACATTTGTAACCACTAGGCCGCCACTTCGCCATGACATGAGGGATGTACGATATAAAAATACCTCTAATGTTATATTTTTGTTGTCTGACAGGCAGAAGGACAGAATGCCAAAAACCAGCAAATGGACCCATTCACACGAAGACAGTGCAAACCAACCATGGTGTCGAATGTAAGTTTTCTTTGGTAATTTTCTAACAGCTGTTATCTTTTATATCTGACCCAAGTCCCTTGATCTAAATGTAAAAAATTTCTAGATACTATTTTCTATTAATTAACTTTTGATTTGGAGAATATAGATCCTGAAAGTTGCATTAAAAGCTAGAAAAGCTATAAATGTTACAGGTGTTGGGACTTCAGAAACACTCATGTGTCTTATTTGTCAGGATCCCATTACCAGTATGATATTTGGTGATAAACAGATTGCATAGGGCTGGGCGATATGATAATTTATATATATTGTCTGGACAATAGAAAATGTCTATCGTTTCATATGAGGCTCTATCGTTTACACAGCGGCGTTTACTGCTTAATTCACGCTTTATGGCAGTCCCTCTCACGCTGGAATCCATAATTTAATAAACACAGAGGAAGACAGTGATAGACACGTTTCAGAGCAGGTAAAGCTCTACAAGATGATAAACCAAACCAAGGAGATTGTAACTAAAAGAGGGACAACATCTGTCACGTGGGTGTGGTTTGGATAGAAAAAGACCAACAGGCAGTGGAGAGGAACTGCGCAGTTCCCGCAATCCTGCAGTGAATTTCAGACGTGAGTCTACATCGTGAAGCATATCATTGTGAAGATATAAAATGAACTATATCAGGATATGAGATTTAGGTCATATCGCCCAGCATTTATGGTTTGACTCCCTGTCAGAGGATCTATCTACATGCCAGTTTTCTCACACAGCCGATTCTGATCCTTTGAGGTATGCTCCGAGGAGCTTTGATGTATGTTGCGTGATAATCTATTTATTAAAACTCAAATGGATTACTGTCATATGATTCTTTTTTGTTTTGCAGGCCAGAGATCCATCAGTCCATGCAGCTATTCTTGCTCACCTAAACCAGAAATATGGTTCCGGGTCAGCAGCAGCAGAACAAGCTATTGCAGAGAAGAACAAACTGGTAAGCAGGACGCTCCCAAATTCTCATGGAAAGATATTTGTAGCGCTTTAAAGAGATGTCTTACTAAGCTGTTTAGAAGCCTTTACTCCAGTGTCTTATGTTCGTTGTTATAGGATCAAACAAACCCAAAAGACAAAGATGTCCCCAAACCAACCACTGACCTCTCAGAAGACTTGTTTAAAGTTCATGATTTTGATGTAAAGATCGACCTACAGGTTCCCAATGCAGGTGAGAATGAATTAATATTTGTGCTTTCTGGTGCAGATGAACTGGTGACTGCCTGATTGTGCCATAATGATGCAAAATATCATTCTTGTTCCGCAGAAGCGAAATCTCTGTCCGTCAGCTCCAACGCTCTGCCGGTGAAGGACGGCGCCCCCCGCAGGTCCCTTAACCTGGAAGACTATAAGAAGAGGAGAGGCCTGATATGAGTTGAAAGAAAAGTCCCTCATTCAGACACCGTATTGCATGTGCTGGAGAGTGTGTGTGTCTGGGTGTGTATTAAGCTGAGAGAGTGTGTGTGTGCATGAATGACTCATGGAAGATGTGCGTTTGAATGTTAATGCGAGAAACTGTTCATCCAAACAGGAAACACTGATGAAACAAAGACTCAAGGATGAAGCTTGTCCATATGTCTGTTGTGTATTTTTGCATAATCACAGACACACTCTTGTGCAGAGTTTTTTGTCCCCCTCAGATATATCTTCCCTCTCACTCTTTGAGTTTTTTTTTTTATTATTATTATTTTCTTCCTCCTTGAAAGGACACAGCGCTTGTGGACAAGGACAATATCTTAAAAGACTTGAGTTTTTGATGCATTTGGGCCGGACATCTGACGGGGTGGACCAGCTTCTCCTAAGCAACAGTGAATTGTAAATCTTTTATCCCCATTAAATGTGCTATTATCTGCCCATACACTCCATCCTGAAACTAAACAACAGAGTCCAGATGAATGTTATCTGTGACTTTGACCATGACATGGCTCTGTGACAAATATGAGGAGTTTAGTACACATCACTTGGACTTGTCACTTTTTAGAGTCCAATTAAAGAGGAACTGTTTTTCTATAGTGAGCTGAATCTAAGTCTTGCTTCATTTCAATTATATCTTTTTTTGGGTGTAAATGGAATAAACTTTGTCTGTCCACAAATCCCAGATCAGATTCTTCATGTTATCAATTGTGTCCATAGTTCCTGTATTGATGTGGCATGCCATGTAAATATGCATTTTTGGGTGAGTGCGGAACAAATAAAGAAGCACTGTTTCATATCTTCTGACTTGTTTGTTATGCAAATGAACTATTCTGGTGAATGGGGTAGATTTCACATGCAGTGTGATTAATTAGCCTGAAATTAGTCTTCCTGTTGAGTTAAATTGCTTTAATATAAAAGGTTTCTACTCAAAATACTGGATGTGTGAAACCTTTACAAAATGAGAAATTAGTGATTTTAGTTGTAAAATAATTTGATTTATGATAATGTACAAATAGGGTTCATATTATGGCTCAGAATAGCCATATTTTCTGAGTTTATAAAGCTATTTTGTTGCAGTCTTTTCTTGCTGTAGTCGTAAGCGTTGACAAGCAAGAGGCTTCTGATTGGTTAATTTTTGAGCAGGCTTTTCTGACGACGTTCTGTTATGGGGTCCTTGTAGCGCTTCCTGGTCCACGTATTGAGAAGCTTGGCTAGATCCTGTTTGATGAATAATGACGTTTGACCATGTTTATCATAACGATTTTGTACTTTCATATCTAATGATCAAACCTCGGAGATAACCGGGTGACAGGAGACTTTCAGGCACGTACGAGCTGTTATAAACGGTACGTTGGGAGATTTTCAGTAGTAGCCAGCTAACCTGTTAGCTTCAGCTGCCATGGAGTTCATCCAGAAACTGTTAATAATAGTTTTGTGGTCGATGTCACAGCTACTAGGACCTATTAGCAAATGTTGCTTTCATAGGTATTTGTAAATATATTTGCCAGAAATAATCTTGTTTAGTATAAGGGAGGACAAAACTTGATAGCATACTATTACCGTATAGGTTAGCATTTAATCCCTGCGTAAACTGCTGTTAAAACAGAGTATTTAGCTTTTAATCTCACCGGAAGGTGTTTTGTATTTGTTAAAGTATTTTTATATTAAATATAAGCTATTTAATGCTGTTGTCATGTTGCTTTAGAGAGTAACACTCCCTACATGGCATCATATTTGAAATAAGCAACCTTTTGCTCCTATTTTGTTTGGATGCACCTAAAGCATCACCAAAAATGTAAATTTTCTGAAATTATATTTAAATGCCTACAATATAGACAAAAATGCTTTAGAATATTGTAATAGATGATTGTGTGTTACGCAGTAAGTATGTGAAGGTATATACAAATGGTAAATTCACAGTAGTGTGTGCTTTATGATCCACAGTTTTTGGTGAAATATCTGCAGGAAACAGACAATATTATTTCATTGAAGTCGAATAAATGTTTTAAGTTACAGACATTTTTTAAGGCTTTTAGGCGTAATTTTAAAATCAATTTTAAAATCAGAAAAATCTTTTTCATATATTGAAAGATTTCCTCTTGTTTAGTCTGATGCATGCATTAATAGAGGCCATTTATTTTCCATGTATTTATTTATCAGCCAGAACACCACCTCCTACATACTTCAGGCATAATTTTGTTTAAATGTTTATGACTCTTTCTGCTCAATGTTTGGATTTCCAATCTACATTGATTAGGATTAGGTTACAGTCCTCCATGTCTTCTTTTAAAAGTTTTAACACTGGATTTTCTGGGTTGCGAAACAGTTTTTTGTTGCGAGATTCTCTGATGGTTTGGTCTCACATTATCACCAGAAACACTATGGTGCTTCGTTTAGGCCTGAATCAAGCTAATTATTTTGATCTTATTTTTATGGAAAGCAGAAATGTAAATATTTCGGCACCATCTTTGCAATCATATGGCTGTTTCAGTTTCCTGAATCGCTCAGAACTTTGAGGTTTTTAGATATTCAAACACAATTTGTACAATTTATTCCGCCCTGGACAAAAAAGTCTAGAAAAAAAGGTAGATAATTATATTGGCATTGGAGTGATCTGGAGATTATTTTAAGTCCCTTATTAGATCAAGGGACATTCACTTTTTCTGAAAGGCCTTCTTTAGGTTTTGGCATGAGCCCACCATTCAGTTTCAAATCGAACATTAAGCCCCTGACTTCAACAGTTCATATAAGATTTGTTCTTTTAATTGTCACTTTGTTTATCAGATAATACTTCTTCTTATAATTTTGAAGAAGCTTTTAATGTTGGAAATTGAAATCTAATTTTACATTTAACTGCTCAGATTTATCCCCAGACATTGATCTACTGTTTAAAGACCTTAAGTTGGGTTTGGAAGGTTATGCATAAAAATATAATGCAATGTTGTATTGTCACCCTGCAAAGAGAAGAAGGAAACAAGATTTGCTATAATCTTGAATATTCACTTTTTTTTGCTCATTATTATTGAGTGACTTTTTAAAAATTCACTGAAATTAAAATACAGCTTTTTGTACTTTGAGTGGGAATAAAAAAAACCAAAACATGTCATAGATCCTAAAACCTAAAGAAAAATAAAAATTTTGATAAAGTTTTAACATATTTTATTCTTTATTTCTACTATTATATTTTTTTCTAGGATGTAAAATGTCTTGGTTTTCTGATTTGGCTGGAAAAGCCGAAGACTTTCTGAATAAAGTTGACCAAGGAGCTGCATCAGCCCTCACTAAGAACCAGACAAGAACATCTTCCTTTACAACATCTTACGATGGACAATCTGCTCTTGAAATGGAGTTTAGTTCTGCAGCCTTCCAGTCGAACCCAGATGGAAGCCATGATTCCTACACATCCTCTCATGGTGCACCGAACTACATCTCTGCTGCAGCTGGCAACATCAAGAGATCTAATGCAACTCTGCTGGCTGGGACGGCCAATGTGCCGAGTACCCCTTCCACTTCTGGCAGCAACTCTGCCAAGGCCCCATCCAGCTTTGTGAGGCTGAAAAAGAGCGAGCAGGATGTGGATGAAGATGAGTTGTTCGACTTCCTGAACAGCTCCGACCCTCCAGTTAGCAACAGGAGGGATTCAAGAAGGGAACTTGTGAAAGTGACAGTGCCGGTCACAGAGGTTCAAACCCCGACACCTCCCCCTTCCACTGTCCCCTCGGCCCCATCAACCCCTCCGTCTACCCGCGGTGTGTCCAGGGCCTCGAGTGTGAGCTCACTGTCTGCTCACAGCATCAAAACATCAGAGGAGAGCTCTGCTAAAGAGCAGAGTCGAGGTATGAATCCAGCCAGCAGGCTGTTGCTACACTTATGACAAAAACAAAGACATTTTTTTAAGTTGTTCTTTTTTTATTTACTCACAGGACTAGAATTTCCACAAGACACACTAGAATATTATTCTCTAGGTATGAATGTCCAATCAAATGTGTTTTAGTTGGATAAATGTTTGGTCAAATGTTTTAACTATGACTGAGGTTAGAAAAGAGGGCCTAATTTTTTAGGTTATGTTTCTTTAAAAAGCTCATATTAGTTAGATTTTTATTCAATTTATTTCAGCAAAACTGTCAATAACTAGTTTAAAAATATTTCATTTAAATGAAAGCTTTGAGATATTGTAGGCATTTGTTTATTGTACAGCTAAATACTTTAAAAGGAGGGAAGTGGGACCAAGTGTACACTGTCTTTCATAATATTGTGATCAGAAGATTAAGCTGAGAGTTTTATCTATAAACTAAGTCTGTAATCAGGGCTCTGCAACATGTTGCTCTTCAGTCTTCAACTACTTCTGCAGGTTTTATAGGGACTCAGGAAATTGTAAGGTTTGGAGAGCTGCTCAGAAATGGAGAACATACATATGAAACATTGATTAAAAATCATAGATTTAAAAAAGTAAATGTGAAAAATTAGAAATTGGGACGTCATCGCTGTTGGAACTGTGATTGTATTAGTTTGACATTTTATTTTGTCATGACTTATCTAATAAATGCGAACAGTCCCATGTATTCTTAGTTATTTTTAAGAGTCATACAGATTTAGTGTCTCTAAGTGATGATTAGTTGGTGGTATACGTGGATTTAGTTCCCAATTAGAATACTGTAGTATTTGCAATCTTATCTTATCCCTGAAGTGACATATTGCTGTTTTTATTCACACAACAACCACCTGCAGCGTTATTGAGTGAAGTGTGTTTTCTGCATGCATTACGTAGCATGTTTAACACAGCGCTGCTGTATTAAATGTGGATTTAAATCTTGTTGTTCTCATCTCTTGGCACCTACATGACGACTTTAGACACACCTGAAAGTTCAGACTCGGGCTTGACTGCCCCTCAGGAGTCCATCAGACAGGAGCCCCCTCCCCCCACCGAGGAACCACAGGCCCAGATTCTGTCCAGTCTGCGTCTGGAGAACCAGCTGCTGCGCAGCGAGGTGGCCTCCCTCAACCAGGAGATGGCTTCAGTCATTCAGAGAGCAAAAGACTTACAAGATGGTGAAAAAGAAACCAAATTGCACACATTTATCTGTCATGCTTCTCTCTGTCGGTTGTGATTATGCAGTTTTTGGCTTTTTTTGTTTCGTATTTTTCTTTCCTGCTTTAGAACTGAATCAAGCACGCCTGCGTGCAGACAGATGGAACTCAGAACAATCTCAGACCAACCGCACGCTACGAGAACTTCGGTCACAGGTTGATGACCTCACTGAAGCTCTGTCTGCCAAAGATGGTCAACTTGCAGTCCTAAAGATCCGACTTGATGAAGCTGATCAGCTTTTAAAATCCCGCAGTGCTGCGTTAGAGGAAGCTCAGACTGAGAAATCAAGGTGGACTACTCTCGCTCCTTTCGGAAATAACAATCATATTGAATTTTTAATTAATAAGTGTAGACACTCATTTTATTTATTTATCTTTTAGAATTATGCAAGACCACACAGAGGGTAGCAGCATGCAGACTCAAGCCCTTGAAACAATACAGGAAAGACTTCGAGAAGCTGAACAGAATGTCAGGCGAGAACAGGACAACTATCGGCAGATGCAGGTTAGCGTGTTGAAACTATTTAACCTTAAATATTGAAGTTGTGAGACTCATCATATCTCTGTTTTTGTGCAGAGTGAGTATGCTGGCCGCTTGTCCATATTAGAGGCCGAGAGGCAGACTCTCGCAGAGACCGTGACTGCAGCAGATCGTCGAGCAGCAGACGAGAAGGTCAAGGTCGACGACCTCCAACAGCAGCTGAAAAGTGCCAAAGCTGCAGCTGAATCCGCCAAGCAAGAGCTACAAGATTACAAGCACAAAGCTTCACGCATCCTACAGGTAAGGCTTGTTTAGGTCCTGCAGAAAACTCTTGCTAATATCTTCTTATTCTGTGCATCTGTGGAGTTTGTGATCATGCTTGAAATGTTTTGGAAGTCCAAAGAAAAGCTGATCAGCAGCCTGAAGGAGGGAGCCGGACTAGAGTCGGTTGAGGGCAGCGGGGCCATGGCTCTGGAGCTGGAGGAACTGCGTCACGAAAAAGAGCTGCAGAAGGAGGAGATCCAAAAACTTCTGGGCCAAGTGAGCACACTACGGACAGAGATACAGGTAAGGTCTTTTCAGTTAGAAATAGGGGTGTGTATCAGCAAGAATCTGGCGATAAAATGTGTATTACAGTACAGAAGTAACGATATGATATATTGTGACGCTATAAACAAGGCGATAAATTGTAATTTTTCTTCACTAGAATTGAATAGAAAGGAGAATAGAAAGAAAACTCACAGCTTAATAAATGCCCAACTTACTGAAAAAGAACTAGGGGGTGGTCTCTTTTTCTAAAATAGAAAAAAAACCCATTTTATTTTAAAAACACTTTGTGTACAAGATGAATAAAGAAATAAAAATCTGCCTCATAAGTAAAAATATGCTTATAAAAAGATCAATATAGTTCTTTTGCATATCGATGTATTGTCTGTTTAAAAAATATATTGATATTTACTCACAGTCCTAGTTAGAAAGAAATATTTATGCAATATTTCAAATATCATTAATTCCTTTGGCACAAGTAAGGCACTTGTTAGGCTATGCAGAAACAGAAAATGGTTTTTAGTCAAGTTGATTAAAATGCTTCTATGTTTGCCCTCAGAAATTTCATTCAAGCACAACTGAAATGTGGCAAACCCATTTTTACAGAAGAGGTATCATCTTTTTTTATAGGATTTGGAAACTCAGGCCCTAACAGAGGCTGAGGCGTGGCGGGAGCAGCAGATGCAGATACAGGAGCAACACGACTTACAGAATCGAGCTAAGCAGGAGTTGGAGGCTGAAGTGGAGCGCTACAAACAAGTAAGACACACCAATCATCTCTAATGATTTGTGTAGTCTTAAAAAAATGAAGCTGTGTGTTTTATTTGGGATGTTTCTCATTATTTAATAGGAGCTACAGTACCTTGAGGATGAGCAGCATCGAGCCAAAACCACTCTGCAGAGCCGAATCAAAGACAGAGAAGATGAAATCCAAAAACTCAGGAATCAGGTTAGTCACTATACACCTGTCAATGATCAGCCTGTAATGTTCACAGCTTTTAAACCCACACAAATAATACTTTGCCTTTCTTCCAGCTGACAAACAAGACTCTCAGTAGCAGCAGCCAAACAGAGCTGGAGAATCGACTCCACCAGCTGACAGAGACGCTGATCCAGAAACAGACCATGTTGGAGGCTCTGGGCACAGAAAAAAGTTCGCTGGTCTTCCAGCTGGAGCGTATGGAGCAGCAGCTGAAGAACGCCCAGGGAGGACAAAGTGGAGGACCAGCCATCAACATGAGCGGACTCGAGGCTCCAGGTGCAAGAAAATGCTTGTAAACTTTATAATGGGACATTTTGAGTTCATATTTTTAGTTGTTCTGATGAACTGGCGACCTGTCCAGAGTGTACCTGCTAATTGCTGGACTGGCCTCCAGCTTCCCCACAACTCTGAACTGGACTAAGTGATCTAGAAAATGACTGAATAAATGATTGTTGTTATGACATTTTTGTGACTTGGCAGGAGCACGTCAAAGAAACACGCCTGTACTCTTCAGCGACCAGGTCAGTCCGGGAGTGTATGGAAAAGTTCAAAAGGCAGCCAGCACCATTGACCGCTTCAGGTGAGCTTTCACCATTCCTCCTACATATTGCTTATGAATAATTCATTGGCTGCCAGCTGTTTGTATGGGAGAGAGCCTCATACTGGCGCTGTTTTGGAGCACATTGGCTTATCTTTCAGGAGCCGCAGAATATTGTGAGACTGCAGACATGGTGGGCCAATTTGGTCAGGTGTGTGTGACACACCAGTCCACTTAGAGTATGCATTTTGGGTTTGATGCACACACCTGGTCAAATTAGTTTTCTAAATACAGAAACTGGAGTAAGGACGTTTGACAGTAAATATTCTGATTCAAACAGGACATCTGTGGAAGCCAATGAGTTAATCTCTTGTTGACTTTTTTTCTGCCTGAAATTACATGCCAAATGCAAACGAGGTTTATCTTTACAACTACAAGAACTTTATGTATCACCTTGGCCTCAAAAGAAAGCTGAAACATATGAGATTAGCACCAAAGTGTGAGTCAAAATTTAGAAATGTATGGATGTGCCAGAGTAAGTTCTTCTCAAACATAGTTTGAAGTGTAAGTGGTTCACTCCTCCTGAAGGAAAACTACTTAACTTTATATAAAAAAACAGGATAACAGCTCATATCAATTGATAAAGTAGGGAGATTAGAATTAGTAAAGTAATACCTGATAAAGAACTGTTGAAAAGTAGATGTTTTAATAGAGGTGTAATGGAGGTATATATCAGGAACCCATCAGCTCATGTTGATCATCAACATCTCAATCAATGTTCGGTCAGGAAAATTGAGAGAATTTACTTAAATTTACCTTAGAAACACTAAAAATCCATAAATAAGTGAACCTCATTCCAGTAACTCATTAAAAGAGAGATTTCTTGACTTTAAAAGCACCATAATCTTCATAAAAACCTGCAGGACTGGTGGTACTTCAAACAAAGACAGAAAACACATTAACAGGGAGTTTTTACCACAAAACATTATTTATGGTTTTAGTTGCCAGAATGTGGAGTTTTTGTCCCACTGTGATGGGACAGACATCTTTGGAATCAACACAGTCTCTGCTTTCATATGACACCTTGTTTGTGTGGTTTGCTTTAGGTGGAGAAATGATCAGAAGCTCGAAAGTTAACAGTGCTGTTCTTGTGTTTTTGTTGTTTTCTCATACTACTCACAAAAAGTTAGTTATATTTAGCTTGTTGAATGGTGTCAGAATGAACTTAAAATGTAAAAATTGTGCTAAAACCTTTACAGGTCAACTTGATTGAGATGTAGACATGTTTAGGTTATGGTTAAACCATCACTGTTACTTTTCCTTTCAACAATTTGTCTGAAATGGAGTTACTCTGACATCATTCTACTTAAATATACTAAATTCAAAAGTTTAATGTTCCTAACTTTTTGTGAGTTTGAATTTATCCAAGCATGTGAAATGATCTCCAGAACTGCATGGATCTCATCTTAAGAAGAGGTTAAAATGTTTCTTATACAAAGAAAAACAAAATGAACTTCCATACTGACCAGTTCTTCTTTTTATCTGACAGCATAAGGCTGGGAATCTTTCTGAGGCGCTATCCCATGGCCAGAATTTTTGTAATCCTCTACATGGTGAGTTTTTTGTGTATGTGTGTTACATTACACTAGTTGGTCAGTAAAACTTTTAACTCACTAATCCTTTTATTTTTCTCCAGGTAGTACTGCATCTGTGGGTCATGATTGTTCTTCTGACTTACACACCTGAAATGCATGGTCGTCCCAGTGGAAGATAGAAGACTGTAAACTGATCATTTCTCGATGGCCTTCAATGTGAAGACGATGCTAAATATGGGCTCTGGGACCTGACTCTCCCTGTTTTGCACAGATATGCTATAAACTGAAATAAAGTTTTGTTTTTTTTCTTTGTTTTTAACTGAATGATGACAGCTGCATTGAGTTTTAGAATAAATACAGAGTGATTATGCGTCTGCAGGTCTGAAATTATCTTCTTGTCATATGCTTTCAGTCCGTTTTCTTGAGAGATCGTATTTAACACTATGTAAAAGGAAAAATCTTTTAATAAACAAGTCTGATGAGAAAACTGACTTGCAAATTTTTAATAGACGTCACTCATTTTTAATTAACCCTGTGTGACAAACTGGCACAGTCGGATGATGCTGGCCTTTACTGGACAGAGAGTCTATAGCATCAGTTTGCCAATTAAATGAATAAATACTGGTAATCTGATTATTTTGAATAGGTGTATGGTAAAAAGCTTTGTGCAGTGATGATCTATCTCTTCCTTCTTTAGACTACCAGTACAGTGCAGGACATCCAACGGTATTCTGTTTTCCTTTCTCTCACGGAATACTCATTCTGAATGGATCTAAGACTGAAGCCTTGCCTTAAGAAAGCTCCAAAGATCTCCTTTCTCGATGGAATACAAGGAACGCTGCAGAACCACCAGTTTACTTCCCTAGACTGAATAGCCCATTTATACTAAAACATTAGCTGCAAGAATTTAGACTGGTCATCTCTTCCTTTTCCAAAGGTTGTGGCATTTCCAAGAGACACTTTCTTAAGTGGCATGATAGAATTTGCCCAGTCTAACATAATCCAGTTAATAGAGAATTTGATTAATTCGTCCTTCAAATGTTTGAAATGACATAATTTCCACACTGTATCAGACATTATGAACTTCTGTTAACAAATTAGGTGACTTTAGACTTTCCAGTACTTTAATACTTCCAAAAATGAAGGTAAATCACTGCAAATTACTGGTAATTTTTGCTGAGTTTCTTCAATAAGTCCCAACAAGCCTCAACAAGAAGTTCATTTGGAGAAGCTTTGGTTTCGAGTGTTTTTAATCATTGAGCTGTATTTAAAGAACAGGGATCTATCAAAGTCTCATATTCACAACAAGGTTAGGAAGTATTTTTAACTCCCACCCAGTGATAATAGTTAATTAACAATGAACTAAGTGTGTAGTAAACTGCAAGAGATGAACACAGGGTTACTTCTATACTAGCCTTCCTGCAGGCAATAAAAAAAGTATGTTTTATTTCTTTTCAGTTAATTAGAGTGAATGATATTTTTCATTAAGTTCTTTTTAAAATCATTATACTAGTAGTAATACCACATCAAGCTTTATGTTTATGCGAATGCATTCATATGCTAGGGTTTGTGCTGGAGTTTTTTTATGACTCACATGTACATGCTTTTTTTTTTTACATGTGGCTAAAAACTGTCACAAAAGCACAGAAACTTTATTAGCTCCTCAGATTGAACCGTAACAAGTGTATTAGTTTATTCTCTGATGCCACCACGTGGTTAGACAACATGAAGTAATACCTGAGAAGAAAAATTCAATACAATAATTAGAACTTCATCTGAAAAGAGCAAGACACAGTCACATTAGAATTAAAAATCACTATTAATGAACGATTATTCCTTTACTTTGGTTTTCCTCTTCTCAGTGGCAAACAAAATATCAGGAATAGTAACACTAACCACAGCAATCTTGGTGAACAACACAATCTAAAAGAACAAGAAAGACTCAAGGGATCCCTAATCCTGGTTCTCGAGGGCCATTTTCCTGCAGGTTTGAGATGTTTTTCTGCTGCAAAACACTTGACATCAAGCTGTTATTTAAAAATGGCTATCAATTGACTCAGGTATGATGTGGGAGGAAAATTTTTTAGCCCTTTATCTATAAAAGGTACTTCATCTGAAAGTATTTTTTCTTTCACCTGCAAGGCGTACTACTGCATAAAGGCAGCAGCCTTGTCTTTTGATAAATCAGATAGTGACTTGTCTGACGTAATTATTGCTTTTTATTTTTCTCTCAACTATTTTTTCAAATAATTTGTAAAATTATTCTCATTCAGTTATTTTTTTCTGTTTTACTCAAAGTGATTCATATTTAAAACAAACCAACATAAAAAACATTAAAAACTCTGGTGTGAACCATACAGTCAATGCTGTAAACTCAGCGGTTGGTGAGCGTTTTGACTTTGTTGGTCCTCCAGTATCCCACAATGCACCGCTGCTACGTTCCATGTCCACGTCAAAGCTGACAGCGGAGCCGAGCTGATAATGGCTTCAGTTGAGGTGGCACTTTCAGGGCTTTAGACTAGCCATAAACTGCTGAATATCGAACTATAACTGTCTGCAGACATTACCAAGTCATTCTAAAAGTTAAAATATGAAGTTATGGCTTCTTGTCTTAAAAATAATGTCGCGTAACTCGCTTGTCTGGAGACATTCTTTCCGGTGAACCACCAGCTGTTAGCCGGGTCTTGTGTTGCTAAATGAGCGTCTGTCCGCCTTCAAAGACGCTGTGACGGACCAGAAAAGTGGATTTCAAATTAACTGCGTTTCTTCAGTATTAAATTTCGAGCTAAACTTAATGACCGAGTTGACTTGGTCACATTTCAGCTCAGAGCGAGGTTAGCTCCACTGTCCTCTTCGGCCTTGCTTTGTTTTTGTTTTTGTTAGCCCCCAAAGATGTCATCGTGGCTGGGTGGACTCGGTTCCGGCCTCGGCCAGTCCCTGGGACAGGTCGGGGGTAGCCTATCATCATTTACAGGGCAAATATCAAACTTTACCAAAGACATGTTATTGGAAGGGATGGAAGAAGTTGGGGGTAAGTTTGACTTCCTGTCCCCTCTTTCTCTTCTGCCTCTTGTCCAGGTTTAAATCCTACTATCAACCTCCTTAAATGCTTACTTGTAGCACACAATACATATTGTTGGTTGATCATTGCAAGGTATTTATTTGATGGTTTGAATGGTTAAAAAGTTTAGGTTTTCAGCCTGTAAAGGACAAAGGCATCTCCAGAAAGACGATTGGATACTCAGGTGTAATATTTCAACATATATGTTCCTTGAATGATACCATGTCAGTAAACAAAATATTGCATTAAAAGTAGTTAAAGAAGTAAAACTGCCATTACACATTTACATCTAGATACAAATGATCCTCCAAGTTATTTTTATTGAGTATGAAATAACGCTCACCATATATGAAAGATAATATTGTATGTAGATAAAATAAAACAGGGCCTGAGTGTTACAATTGATTTAATTTATAAAAACTGCAAGAGAATTGTGCAAATATTTAGATAACTAACTCCACCTTAAACACAAACATCAATATAACATGTAAAGATATTGAGTTGCTCACATAAAAAAGAAATAAAATGGACGTGAAACTCCAATTTCCCTAAATTTAGTTTGATCATTTTGCAATTTTAGTGCTCACTAATAAATCAGTGCAGCATGAAATGAGAAAGAACTAAATCTAATAATGTTATGCTGGCAGAAGTTTTGTTTATGTGATCTATCGTCCTCCTGATTTGATGGAAAGCAGCATTTATCACTGACAAAATATTATTAAGAAGTAATTTTAAAGTTTGCATGCATAAAAGATGGTTTTGAATATGTTTAATTTTTGCTACACATCTCCATTTGTTTATATGTTAAGCTGTTAAACAGATCAGTCTCCTATAAGAAAAAAATATGCATCAATTATTTCCAGTGCTGTCATGAAAAGAGGTTTGTGTAATATATCTATATTTAAGGTGATAAAGCAGAAACAGAGCAGGAGAAACTACATTCTCCAAGTTAGCCATCAAGACAAACAAGCAGCTCTTTATAGCAGGTTTACCTGTCATTAATGTATGATTGTTTGCAGCTGTCAAAGTCTGAATGATTAATTTATCAAATTAATATTTATCAAAGTGTACTTAAATTGTGTTGTTATTGTGTTTAAATTTTTTTATTTTATGTTTAAAAAGAGTAAAAAACGAGAGGTGTTTGATACTATCGCCTTTCCTATATTATCAACAATATCGGCAGTAAAATGTAATATTAATACTGATCATGATCAGTTTTAACATATTTTAATGATAGTTTTTACACAACATGCACATATTATATATAAAACTATCCAGCTAAAATGTCTTCTAACTCAAAATGACAAAATATAAAGATGAGATGTATAGTTTTCTGAATACATTGTTTGACCTGTTGGACAAAACCTGGACAAAAAAAAGCTAATATCTAATAATATTATTTGTCACTTTAATTATCTGCAGCACTTCCTGTTTTTGTTTATGATAGTTGAGGTGCATCTATCTGTGGTTTGTGTTGTTTTTGTTCCGACACACATTGAGCCAATCCCTTTAGTTTGTAGTTACCTATTCTTCATCAGGTGTTATTGTGCAGTTTATACGTAAACTAGTAGCATTGCTTGTTTTAAATGTTTAACACTTTCATGTATAATTAATAAATAATCAAGTCATGTTCACTCTAAGCTAGACCTTAATGGCACAACAAGTCTCATTTATTGCTCCTGCTGTCAACTCTAAGCCCTTGTGTTAAAACACAATGAATGCTGAGCTTCTGTCTGAGGAGCTTCGTTCCGTCTGCGTGATTAAACCCAGACGTATCATCAGTCTAAAGCAAACAGATAAACCTTAGTCATAAGGAGAACTTTGGCCAGAACTCCAACTCACCACTCAAAAACCACAAGTATTCATTCTTATCATTGTAAGGAGCAGATTCATGTCAAATATAAAGATATTGGACATAAACTGTAACTATTTGCTTTGTTTGTATTGTTGTGAATGTGGAGACAGTTAAATCACATTGTTTCTGATGGGAGTCTTCATAATGTTGGACTGCTCTGTCGAGTGCATCATGTAATGTGTCATATCCCCTCAAAGATGGAGTGGGAAAGTATTTCTCATGTAGACAATAAGGAGGCTGGAAGTATTTGTTTCTTTTTCTTATTTCAATTTTATTTCTTTTTATAAATTATTCTGTCATTTAAGATTTGCTGCATTATTTTTCAATAAATTTGAAGCTGTTTGAAGGTGACAGATATTCTCTTTGTATTAAAACATGTGTCAGTGATTAAATCTTTTCCTTGAACAACAGATGCTGCTACAGAACTACAGGTATCCAATTCCAAGTTGGCTGAAGTCGAGACTGCGTTTACCTCTCAGAAATCAGAGGTTAGTTTTCCTCGCTTAGTCTCAGGACATTATGAGTGCAATTGATATGATAAATAAATCTTTATACTGTGGAAATGTCTGTGATGTCAAAAGTGTTTGGTCCTTATTCTACCACTGGTAATATTAGTAGAAAGGCTTATAAACTGCAACCTGTTGCTGCTGTGGTCCAGTGTTATTATTTTTTTTATAGCAATAGATTCCTGAATGGCTTTTAAAGCTCTTATTCTGAACATGCATGCATATTCATTAATGTAAAACTTTTCTACAAATAGTTTCATCAACACAAACAATGTAATATTGAATGCAAAACTTTCTTTATTTTTTTGCTGTTAACCATTTTCTCATAATAAAATAATAATAAAGTAAATAGTAAATGTCTCCAAGGAGCTGGAGAGAGGAGGAAATGCAAATGGAAATATGCAAAAATCAGTTGCATTCATTGTTTTTAGTCATGTCACCTTCTCCAACCAGATGCTGTAACACTGGTGTACTAAATGACCTGTACCTAAAAATATACTCCCAACACATATGAACCACCACCCCTTTATTATTTATTTATATTTATTTATTAATTTTTAAGCAGCAGGTGCTTAAAACTGCGGCGCAGTGCTGTTAAGTGACATCACAAAAGCCCTGACTTGCTTTCAATGTTTTTGTTTACTCAAATGAAGTGAAACATTAGTAGTTTTAGATTTTTCATTGAGTTTCTTCATTGTATCAGTATCCACTAAGTTATTTCCTGTGCGTGTCTGTGTAATTAATCGACCCATGTCTCCTCACGATTCCTTTTGTTCCAGTACGACAGACTCAGAAAGCTTCATGCAGAGCTTGAGGAGAAGCTGGAGGCATCAGAGATCCAGATTAAACAGCAGTCTGCAGACTACAGGACCCTTCTGCAACAGAAAGACGTAGGTTCATACAATCTGTTAAAAAAGACTTTTGTGTTCAGTAATGTTTGATTAGCATGTCAGATTTTCTTACAGTATTGTAGCAAAACACTACATTTAAACATAACCTAGATTAATGGTTTGTTTTTTAAAACTACAACAGCCTTAAATGTTCAAAAACATTCTCAATCAAATGTGTTAAAAAGACTAAAAGCTTGTGGTTTGTTGCATAAACACTAAGATGAACACGCAAAGTTCTCATTAATGGTGAATATATTGATGTCCACCCAGGTGGAGATCAGCCACCTGAAAGCTCGGCAGAATGGGCTCCAAGAAGAAGTCCAGAAGTTGCAGCAGTCTGCCCAGTCCTCTTCCATCGGCGCTGCCGTGTTGCCCATTACCACAGCTTCTGCCACCACAACCTCCTCGTCTGCTTCCACCTTCCTGACGCGTCCAACAGGGTCTCACCAGGGCTTCCACAGCGATGAAGTCGACATTAGTGACGTTCTCTGGTCTCAGCAGGAAATCAACAGGCTGTCCACAGAAGTCATGCGACTGGAAGGAGAGGTGGCGCACTGGAGGAGAATGTCTCAGGTAAATGAAATGAGTGTTTGTGTTGCAGAACGTATGCTTCATAGAGAGTTAAACCTGAGGATCGTGTTAATAAAGTTATTCTTGTGTTATTAAAGTTATTAAAAATAGTCAATGAATTTGGGTCTAGGCTAGCAGAGAATAAATGTACATCACAGAAAAAATAACCTTTTTGCCCTGAAATCACTTAGTCTGACTTGAACATGGTTTTTATATCTTGTTTTGACTATATCTCTGAAAATATTAATCTGATTGACCTCAAATCAACCACAAATTAAAGGTCATGACCTGGAGATGTGTCGCATAATTCACCCCGACCGCCACCTCAGATCCTTCGTGTTAACGCGATAACTTGAACCATATATAACATATCATATCATAGTGAGGATAAACTCAATTTATTTTGGACGGTTTATCATTTTCGGGTGGGCCTCCATGGGGCGCTCAAACCTGGAAACTGTTTGCTATATCTGAAACTTTATCCTAATGACCTCAAATCAAGCACACATGAAAGGTCATGACCTGAAGTTGTGTCACATAAAAGATGTTATACTTGAATGATTCTACGTTTTCCCACCAGCTGGAACTTTTTCATGTACAAAAATCCCAAATTTGACTATATTTTTTAGAAATATTTAATTGATTGACATGAAATTAGGTGCAAATAAAATATCATGGCCTGAAGATGCCTTAGATAATAACATTAATTCTATATAGTTCCACATTTTCCCACCAGGTAGAGCTTCATCTTTGTAAGCTTTATCGTATATGTATTCAAGGATAACAAGTTCAAGAATTATATGTATTCAAGGCGTAAGCTTCATTTCAATGTGTTATTTATATATTCCACATCTTCTGCGAGGCTTAAGTAAATTTAAATTTTAACACTTAAATGGAAAATAAATCTGTTGCGTCAGCTTTATATCATGCTCTGTTTTAGGCATCGACAGCGACCATTGGTAATGGTGATCAGGGGGAGATTCTCAAACTTCAAAGGACTATTAAGGTAACTTTTGTGGTTTCTGTTGTTGCCACTATAAACTGGATTTTGTAGTAAATTCCATGCATTTCATAACTTCATCAGAAAGCAATGACACTGAGATTCTAATATTTTTTTTTATCTTTTTGTCTGATCAGGAGCTTCGAGATGAGATGAGTCGTGAAGTGGACGAACACCAGCATGAACTTGCAGCTCTGCAGGACGCACAGAGACAAAAGATGGCCGACATCACCCGGCGACATAGGGAGGAGTTAGCAGAGTATGAGGAGAGGATAGAAGAGCTGGAGGAGCAGATTCATAGTGGTAAACTTAGTTAATGCATTTCCTGTCAAAGTTAGGGTTCTTAAAGAGCTTATTTTGACAAGAAGAGAAGAAACAGATTTTATAATGTAAAGCACAAAACACTGCCGAAGTCAGATTCCCATCAAAGCATTTTAATATTAAATTATTTTAAAAATACAGAACAATTAAGTGAGATGCAAGTATTTATTCTCTTAATCATCTTCTGTAGGAGGCAGCCAAGCCAGCTCCCCATCAGATGCCCCCAAACTACTTGAACTCCAGACAACCATACAGTCCCTGGAGGAAGAGGCAGAGCAGCGTGATAAGCAGATTGCTGAACTGTCTGCAAATCTGGAGGATTCACAGAATAAACAAGCCTCACTACAGCTGGAGAGGGACGGCGCCCAGGAGGAAAATGCAGAACTGCTGCAGAACTACTCCCGGCTGCAGGCCTCTGTGGATGTTCTCCAGACTCGAGTGCAGAAACAGCAGGAGAAGGCTCTACAGACAGCACAGCTAGAGCAGGAGATTCAAATGCTGAGAAGTAATCTTATGGGTATGTTTAATTTATGTAAAATACAAAGATTTAATACTGCATCTTGTTTCAGTAAGGCTGTTTTATTAATAACAGATTTGTAATGATTTTTTTTATTGTTGTAAACTAACAAAGAAAAGAAAATGATCTTCACTTTGTTAGATAGAACTTTTATATCAACCAAAATTTCTATTTTCTAGCTGCAGTAAAAGAAAATGAGAGACTCAAAAGCCTGGCTGAGGTAAGTTTTTGCATATTAAAGCTATATGTAGTTAATTTTTACATTTAGTCATAGTGTCGGGAATATTATGGTTTCGCTGTCTCTGCTGCAGATCCTTCATGTTGACCTGATAACTTAAACAATATTAAATTTAATTTATTCATGTTTTGCATATGCATAGATATAATAGAGAGGATGAACTGGTTAGATTTTAAGCCATTTATCATTATCAGGTTGTCCACCAGGGGGCGCTCAACCCTGAAAACTGTTTCATCTCTGAAACTATTCATCCGATTGAACTCAAATCAAATGCAAATAAAAGATCATGACCTGAAGATGTGTCACATAATTTGCCCCAATGTCTAGTTTAGCAGATTTTTTTGTTTTAGTGTAAGAAAGTAATCTTGAAGTTTCATTGCAGAAAAAAGTTTACATATCAGGTGTTAAAGTTGTTTAAAAAAGGATGTGTTACTAGAAGAGATTAAATTTAGTTTTAAAACTACCACCGCTATTCTTCTGCAGAAACATACTCATTTATTTGTAATATTTTCTGTTCATTTACTGCTAGTTTAGTAATCTTTCTAATTTCAATTTATAGGCAGAACCAAAGGAAGAAGTCGAGCATGCAGACATCTTAGAACTGAACACCATTATTGGAACACTGAGACAAGAGAAAGAGACCCTTGAACAAGAAAAGGTTTGCTTACCTGATGGAAAAATAAAATGACCCTGTTACCTGGCTATAGATTTATTTATGTTCAGTTAGTTGAACATCACTTAAATAACAAATCTATAAGTTCACTGAATGTTCAGTAACATTTTTTACATAGTAAAGAAAAAAAAATTATTAGCTCCTAATGTTAGAAATTAGATGTGATGATATGACGGTGTCTACAGCTGAATGTTGCTTTTCTTTTTTCTTCTCAGCTTAATCTGCAAAAGAAACTAAAAGCGGTAGAAGATCAGATGGTTAGTGGAAAAGGAGCAGAGTCTGATGACGAGGAGTCACTGGAAGATCTGAAGGTTGCGCTGGAGAAGAGAGAAAAGGTCCTCAGAGCCACAGAGGAGGAACGGGACACCCTGATGTCTGAGCTGGAGGAGCTGGACCGACAAAACCAGGAAGCAACGCAGGTCTGACTGATGAGTCATCATTTATTTTGTTTTCACATTTCAGCTTCCTTTATGCTAGCTTCCAAGTTATAGGATATCATTTAATTATTTATCCTTTTTTTTCTAGCATTTGATCTCTGTGAAGGAGCAGCTTTCAGGGCAGTTAAAGGAGGCTCAGGCAGAAGTGACTAAACTAACTTCAGAGCTCAACACTACAATGGACCAGAAAAGGATGCTAGAGCAAGAACTTGAGACCCAGAAAGAGAAAAACAGCCAGAGTGCTTTCACCCTGAACGACCTGCACATGAGCAAACAGCAGCTGGAACAAACGGTGAAGGAGCTGAAAGACAAACTGGGACATGCACATGAGCAGAACAGGGATGCTCGTAGAGAAGTCGCAGAACTGAAGAAGACTCTGCAGGAGAAAGAGGAGCATTTATGTGCTGCTAAAGCAGAGCTGGATCTAGGAGGGGAAAGAGGAACTGAGGTGCAGAGAGCCACGGAGCAGCTGGAAAGGAAGGAGAGGGAGTTGTCAGACCTCAGGAGAGAGCTGGATGAGATGAAGAGCTCTTATGAGAGGTGGATGTCTGAGGAGTATGAGATGAAAATGGAGAACAGGAAGTTGAGGGAGGAGAGCGAAGATACTTTGGGTAAAGTAGAGGAACTAACCAATCAACTTAAGGAAAATCAGGCTGCTGTGAACAGGACTGTAAGGGAGAAGGATACTCGTATTGAAGCTTTAAAACTGGAGAAGAATCAGCTTGAAGGTGAATTAATGCAGGCTGAGAGGACGCTGACGGAACAGGTCAAACAGTACCAGCAGACCATTGAGGAGCTGACTCGAGCTCGGTCAATGGATGCCTCAGCTTTGCAGACGGAGCACGAATCTGCCATCCAACTTAACCAAAAGAAAGACTTTGAGATCGCTAAGCTGAAGAGAGACATGGAGCAGCTTGCTTCTGACCACAGAGACACCAATGAGATGCTTTCAATCACAGTTGCAGGACAGAAGCAGCTGACAGATTTGCTCCAAGAGAAGGATGCCTTCATGGACACTTTAAAACAGAATGCAGCAGATTTACAGATAGAGATGGAGAACCGCATTTCTGTCGTAACCAAAGAAGCAGAAATTCTCAAACAGGCTGTGGAAGAAAAGGATAAACAGCTTAGTGGTATGAAGGAGGAGAACAGCCATTTGAAAGAAGAGATTGATCGCATCAGGGATCAGCAGAGTAGACCAGCACCTCTAGCTGAGCCCAAGACCCTGGACATAATCACAGAGCTGGAGACGGAGATAACCCAGCTGAAGTCATCCAGGAATTGCTTGGAAGAGGAGGTTCAGTCTCTGAGGAGAACAATCAAGGAGCAGCAAGCTTCCCTTCATTTGTCTCAGCAGTCTCTTCAGGCTCAGCAGAGTGAGCTTGACCAGGCCCACACTCGCCATCAGCAGACCACGCTCAGCTACGACGCACTCCTCCGCGCCAGAGATGAGGAGATAACTCGTCTCCAGGAAGCAGTCGATCAGTTCAGTGAGATTCAGGGTCGCGCCAACGTTCCGCCTGTCCAGGGAGAAGTCATCCTGCAGGAGGACAAGACGGAGTCTCTGAATCAGGAGAATGGCAACGAGAAGCACGACCTGTCCAAGGTAGAAATAGAGAGACTGGTGAAGGGCATCAAGGAGAAAGAGTCCGAGATCAGTCAGCTGAATGAGAAGAACCTCTCCTTGACCAGACAGCTGGATCAGCTGCTCATATCTCGAGGCGAAGTGGAAAAACTCTCTGAGATTATCTTGCAGAAAGATCTGGAAATCCAGGCGCTTCATGCAAGAGTCTCCATGGGTGGAGGACACAGCCAGGATGTGGTGTATTTACAGCAGCAGCTGCAGGTCTACGCAGTGGAGAGGGAGCAGATGTTGGCCGTGCTGAACGAGAAGACGAGAGAGAACAGCCAGCTTCGGTCGGACTATCACCGTCTCATGGACATCATGGCAGGGAAGGAAGCCGCTTTAGTGAAGCTTCAGCAGGAGAATCAGCGCCTCTCCAACATGAGCGACCCATCAGGAAGCCAAGAAATGTTCAAAGAGACCATCCAGAACCTGTCCCGAATTATCAGAGAGAAGGATATAGAGATCGACGCGTTGACCCAGAAGTGCCAAACGCTGGTGGCCGTCCTGCAGTCCACAGGAGGAGAGTCTGGTCCCGGATCTGGAGGCGTCAGCACCAACCAGTTTGAGGAGCTGCTGCAAGAAAGGGACACGTTAAAGCAGCAAGTGAAGAAGATGGAGGAGTGGAAGCAGCAAGTCATCACGACTGTGAAGAACATGCAGCACGAGTCTGCTCAGCTGCACGAAGAACTCGTCAAGCTGCAGAGTCAAGTCTCAGCCGACAGCGACAGCAGCTCCAAGCTGTCCGTCGACTACGCTCGACTGATCCAGAGTTACGAGAAGAAGGAGAAGAGGCTGGGAAGTCTCAGCCTTGAACTTGCTCAGGTGCAGCAAACTATTACACAACTTAGCAGCACTAAAGATGTTCTCCTGGGTAAATTAGACAGCGTAACACAGACTCCGGAAGTTGTAGCCGCTCAGTCTAGTGGTCCTCCTCTCACAGCTCATGCTCCAACGCACCAGAGTACGCCTCCTGTAAATAATGACAAACTGCTGGAAGAACTTGAACGACTGCAATTGCAATTAACCGATAAAGAAAACGTGATCAGGACTCTTCAGGAAAATAACCACAGACTCTCCAACTCGGCTTCCACCTCGGAGAGCGAACACAGAACTCAGGCCGAAGAGGTTCGGCAGGTCCGAGAGAAAATGGAATCTTTGCAGATGTCGCTTAAAGAGAAAGACTTGCTCATCAAAACCAAAGGCGACCAGCTCATCCAGGTGAGCGAGACGCTGCGTAACCGTGAGAATGACAACGAGGTGTTGAAGCAGGCTGTGACCAACCTGAAAGAACGGGCTCTCATCCTGGAACTTGATGTGAAGAAGCTGAAGGAGGAGAACGAGCTGGTGGTTTTACGCTCCCGAGAAAAAGAGTCGGAGTTCAGAGCGCTGCAAGAAACAAACATGCAGGTCTCGCTCCTGCTCAGAGAAAAGGAGTTTGAACTGAGCGCTATGAGCGAGAAGGCTGCCACGGTGGAGAAAATGCTGAAAGACAAAGAACAGGTCAGATGGCTGCATCTATTCCTCATTTCCCTTTGTCTTGTTTTTTAAATAATGTTTAATAATTCAAATGAATGCGTTTGATCACATCTGTCAATGTCCTGAGGATTTTCTGTGGTCATGGGACGCAGGGTAAATCTGGTGAGCTGAACCAGCTTCTGAATGAGCTGAAGTCCATGCAAGAGAAAGCTGTGATGTTCCAGCTGGAAAGGGATCAGATGATGATGGCACTCAAACAGAAGCAAATGGAGACGACCGCTGTACAAACTGAGGTAAGACGCGGATATTCGCCCATTGTAATACTTTTGTTTAATGGAAAAGTGTTGTGAAGTATCAATATTCCACTGTATCCTGATGCATTTAGTTGTTTCTACTAATTAAGGTAATACACAGCAAGTGGTTAAAAGGAAGCTTCAACCACCTGATGTTACAGATGTTAAATAGTCATTTTCTACTATGTCTCCAAGCTGTAGTGTTTAATCTTTAGCTTCTAGCTGATCATTTGCTACCAACTCTGCAGTTTAGATTGGTTACTGTGAAAACTAGACTCATTATGGAAATTTGATTGTAATAAGTTAAACATCTGTTTCACATTTCTTTCCTCAGCTTCAGCAGCCTACACCCAAAGAGCTGCCTTAGCCCTGTAACTTAACGGTGGCGCAAAAATACATTTACTGTATCTTCATTTAACATTTTTTTGTTACATATTATTTAAATTTTTTTTCTTCTCCACAAATCAAGTGAACACATTATTCCATTATCTGGTAAAATAAAGTCATACAAAGATAAAATTAACAAAATTAACGTGGGTCATTACATACATATGTATGTGCTAAAGGAAAAAAAAAACAAATAAGCTCCTTAAAAATAAAGTAAAATAGAAAAAGTTTGAGGTTAGTCATAAGTTTCCAAAAAGTATAAAAGGATATGATAAAAGTTCTTTTATCCATCCATGAATATTTACATTAGAGTAGAAGGTGTATCCATTGTTTTTCATAACAAGATGCAAAATCATTAAGCAGGAACTGATCATATTGTACAAACTATTAACACATTTTCTTCTCTGCATTTACATACATCTCTAAGATATCAGGGAACATGTGAATCAGCCTGCTCCCTATAAGATAAGGATGTGTTAACCATCCTGTAACAGGAGAAATGTGTTAATGCTTTGGTAAACTACATGAAAACCATTTTGTACATCCATCCTCCATGCCTCATGTTTTTTGGAAGAAGACTCTTAAGTCTGTTACATCAGAAAGCAATGAAACATTTTCTCTCCTGTTCATATGAGATGCTGTTATATCTTCAGTCCTATGGAGGTAAAAACACTGCCTACTGTATGTGTAGATAAAATAAAATGCTTTAACCATTAGTATTTAAAGAAATTTTTCCTTTTCACACGGCTAATTAAGTTTGCACACAAATCTAAAATTATCTATCTATCTATCAAATCTAAAAATGTTTATTTAACCACGTCTTAAATCCACCATCTGCTCTTCCAGGTTTAAAATAGTTACCCTATAAGTACATATTCAATTAAATATTCATTTGTTAAAATTGGCAAATTGTTTCAATGTTACAAATAAAATAAAATTTGTGATAAATCATGACTTCTTAGACAATCAGTAAATGTTTTCTTATTTGAAAGCTTAAACTTAAAACACGTATGTATAAAAAAATACATGTAATTGTGTTAAACCGGATATATTTAGATAAAAAAACAAGCTATATAATGATCACATTTTCCCAGTGTTCTTAATATTCTTTAAATGACATGTTTCCAAAAAAATCTGCTTTATTTTAATCTAACCATCATTTTGTCACAGGTATTATGTATTCCTCCAAACATATAATGTAGAGACATTTCAGGATCCTTAACTCTACATAGACTTTTACAGGTGATGCTGTTTCTGTTTTCAGCTGCAGCACGTGAGAGATAAGGAACAGCGTCTGAACCTGGAGCTGGAAAGGCTGCGTAATCACCTGCTAGAGATTGAAGATTCCTACACGAGGGAAGCCCTCGCTGCTGAGGACAGGGAGACCGAACTACGCAGGAGGGTGGCGCTGCTGGATGAGAAGCTGGCCACATCCTCTAATGCTGTGGAGAAATCCAGGTTAGCAATACGCTAAATCTCCTCGATGAAGATAGCCACGACATTTAGCACTGTTTCTGTGTAGAAGAAGAAAAGTGATTGTTGCTCTCTGCAGCCAACAGGCCAGCATGCAGGTGGAGTCCTTGCAGGAGCAGTTAACTGGGGTGGTGAAGCAGAGGGATGATGCGCTCATGAAGCTCAGAACTTCTCAGGAGCAGGTCAACCAGTACGCAGTGTCACTCTCCAACCTGCAGATGGTGCTAGAACAGTTCCAGCAAGGCAAGTTGGCAGAAGCAATGTAATATTTTCCCTTATGTTTCCCAGTGGTATGTACATATATATATATGGTATGTATATATGTA
>JBAMHX010000022.1:19468944-19479092 GCA_037177515.1 Pseudomugil tenellus
CTCTATCCACCAATGCTGAAAAGAACATGGAGGTTTTAAAGCAGTGTTGGACAACTTTGGTCCTCGAAGGGCTGTTTTCCTTTCAGATTTTAGATGTTTCCCTGCTGCAACATCTTTAATTTATGTGTGACATTTCTCTAATAGTTTGTGAACTTGTATTAATTAAATGAGGCGTGTTGGAGTAGTGATACATTTAAAAAGTTTTAGAGCAACATCCAGATGTTTCAGGCAAGGCCTTGCATATTTCAGCAAGGTGATGTTAAACCACGCACTGCATCAACAGGACAGCATGGCTTCATATGAGAAGACTCCCAGCTGAACTGGCCTGTTTGCCGTTCAAATATTTCTAAATATAAGAAACATTTGGGAGAAATTAGATGTACAGAGCGGCAATAAACCTATATCAGACCAGAATGGGATCATATTCCTGGACTCCTCACTTCCCAGATGTGCACAGAGTAAAAAAAGATGGAATAAAACACAACAAATGTGATGATGTAGATACAAAATAAGTATATATTTTACACAAAGCAGTAAAACTTCTCGGTTTATTCTACTGGGAATTTAAAAAACAGTTTAGTGACATTTGGAAATGATTACATTTTGCTACAGCTTCCAACTTTTTAGGAATTGGGGTCATCCTTTCGAGAAAACTGGGAAATGAAATCAAGAGTTTGGTAAAACTGGACCACCTTCTGGTTAGTGGAGAGAATGACTGCAAAAACTGAAATCTGAATCATTTTTTATCCTAAAGATCAATTTAAGATCATTTCAACTAATAGAAATGCAAATACGTCCCACGCACGCGCCTCGTGAGCGCGAGCAGCAGCAGCTTTTGTTGTCTCAATGAGGAGCGGCTCTGTCGGTAAATCCGTGATGTGTGGTGGCCAAGTTTCTGCTTGGATGATGATAAATATAAGAATGGAGGAAGAGGAAAAGAAATTGTCAGGGAGACAACAGATGCTCAGCGATAAGAACGCAAAAGACGTCAAAACAGAAAGTTGCTGTTCGGGGAAGGAAGAGCAAATATCAGCTGTCAGTCCGGGAAACAGCTACTCCCACAGAGAGAGGAGGAGGAGGGAGACATGAACCTGAGATCTGATGCATTTCTCTGCTGGCAGCACTGCGCTAATGTTCACACAACTTGCTGAGAAAACACCGCGTGGGTGAGTTCATGTTTCACGCGCTCCAAGTTGAATTTGTGCTAAATAATTTTCTGTATGTATGTGAGAAGCTTGAACCCGAATTCTTTTTTCATTGTTGGTTTTATTCTACCAAAAACTGAAGTCTGATCTTCTTTTATTCCTTTTAGGTTTTAAGATTAGATCAATTAGTTGGTTTGCAAACAAATTTAGTCCATTTTAAAGCGTATTTATTTGAGTTGTTCAGTAAATCTTTGGACAGTTTCAGCGACAGCAGAGTGTATTTTGGATTTAAATTAGGAAAAGAAGATTTAAAAAACTGATAGATATGGTGAAGGGAAATAACTTCTTATCTTCGACAAAACTGCTTTTATATGCATTTTAATTGAGAAGTATACCAACTATGAAACCTATTGGTGATATTAATGACTGAAGAGTGTCTAATGACCTTTTGAGGATGAAGTACCATCAGTGTGCTAAACTTTTTTTTAGTCTGGAGTATTTTCTACTACTCACTTTGTATTCCTAGAATGTTTTGTTTTTAGTTTTCTTGCTATCGTTATTTGTAAAATGGGATTGTAACTTTACATTTTAAGAGCACTTGACCATTTTTGAAGGCACTTTAATAAAGTGAAGCATGTTAGCAACTAAAAACATCTTGTTTAAAATAAATGCGGGAAACATTTAGTTTTATTAGAAACAACTTTCTGACAAAGTATTTAACTTTAGAGCTCAACTAAGAGAAAATTGTGTATGCAATTTCAATGGCACTGAAGACTGAAATTATGGGCCCTGCTGGTGTTATAATAGATTTACAAATGATAAAAACCTCCACTTGTGTGGGATATTTGCTTTAATCTTATCTAATTAAGACCTTAGAAAGGCTTTTTTCATCCCTGATGTTTCCACTGTCTGCCATGTAAACTGCTACTTCCATGCACTGTTTTCCAGCTACAGCCATGGAGTGCATTAAAAACTGCTGCAAGAACTTCATGACGAACAAAGAGAAGGAGCAGGAGACCCAAGGTTAGCTGATGTCCTGCTCAGCAGTTCTGACAGATTGTTCTGGACTCTTACTGAATGACTCCCTGTTTACATTAAAGTGATCAGACTGAAGATGCCTCCTTACAAAGAAGCCTACTCAGGAGATGAGCCAAATGAAGAGAGGAAGGAGTTTACAGACGATTACCTCCTCTCCAAGTTACCACCGGGCGGCAAAGAGGTGCCATTTGTCCTGCCGACTTTCAAGGCGTCCTACGTCCAACCCAGAGGGCCGCAGTTCCCCAATTTGCAGCCCGGTCCACAGAGTATGTACCAGCTTGCTTTTAGCATCCTGTCAGGTTGCCAACAATGCATGCATATCTGCTGCTTAGTCAGGATTTGTCATCAAATCTTTCATAAGACTTTGACTTAATGAAAATGAAAATATGATAATTATGAAGATAATTTCAATTATTTGAATTAAATTGCATAAAATCTATTAATACACATTTCTGTAGCAAATAGCAGGAACAGCAAGTTGCAGCAAACATACCAATGGTGCATGGGGTAAAGTCCCGATCAGTGGGGGTTGTGTTACATTTAATCTTGATTCAACACAGGGGTTGGTTTTGGTAAGATTAAAGTGATCACACCGATTTAAGTTCAAGCCAGCATTTAAGTTTCTAATCACCAGCTGCTGCTCAAATCTAAGTTAGAGCCTGAAGTTACTGCGATTTGATTGCACAGAAAGAATGCACCAGGATATCCTGTTTCTCAATGAAAAGTGAGATGTTGTGGATGAATGACCGAGGAGAATAATGTGGTCAAGTTAAAGGGCGGTGGTCACCATTTCCTCTATTGCTTAGTGAGAAACGGTTTGAAAAAACTAAGCTTTCTTTGAAAATGTGAGAAGCTTAAATCCATCCAAATTACACAAACTGTCTAAAGATGTGAAATAGAAAGTAAAACCAGACTTTTTACTTTGCTGCCACTGAACAAGCAGAAGCATCAAACCTGTTTCATCTGCTCCAGCATTTCAGCTTCTATAAGTGTCAGGATTAATTTTATTGATTTTTATATAAATATGGATTCAAATGAAAATAAATCTTGAAACATCTTTGCAGGTTCAGCGAGGTCCACTTATGCACAGAGGAAGGCAGAGTTGTTGGGCATGGGTTCATTTGCCTCCAACCCCGAGTCATACTTTCATCAGAGCCACATGTCAGCTTACATCTCACCTGGTTTGACACGTCGAGACACAATGAGGAGCAGAAACCCTCAAAGCCCAGGTAGCACCTTTTCTATGCAGCAGCAAAAACTCTGCCTGCATCTCCTGGATAACAAAATGGCCAAAGTAAAAAAAAATACATCTGCATTTATGACTTTGTTTAATATATTGACTCAGTTAGTCATTGAGACATGATATGTTTCATTATGTAAAATTGAAACCTGACCTTTCTATAAAATAGATCTCATGTTATATAGCAAAACTAAGATGAATTTATTCATTTATGTTTTTTTTTCTGTGTTTCAACTCAAAGCATTACATTGCAGTCGTTTAGCAGACGCTTTTCTCCAAAGCGACTTACATCTGAGAATAAGAACAACACAAGCACTAAATCAAACAGTAGAGACATCATAGATAAGTGGAGTCAAACTGCTGTAGTGTAGTCTGGCACAGGTGTTGCCTGCAGTGCTGGGGGCACTGATTTGTTATTTTATTTTATTTTATTTTACTTTATTTTTTTTTTCTATATGTTCATAAAATCTGGGTTTCTGCATAGAACTAGAACAAATTTCTCATGTTAGTAAAATTACAATCGATCACAACTAAGTGCAGAAATGTTGCTTAAAGGGCTCCGTCTTTAGCCTGCTTTTGAAGGTAGATAAGGACTCTGCAGAGCGAACAGAGTTTGGCAGTTCGTTGCACCACCGAGGAACAACAGAGGAGAATAATCTCGCTTGCGATTTATTCCGACGTAGTGATGGTAGTGCTAGGCGTCTTTCACTGGCTGAGCGTAACTGTCAAGAGGGAGTGTAGCTCTGGATTAATGACTGAAAGTAGACAGGAGCCATTTGGGCTATTGTTTTGTAAGCCAATAGCAAAGATTTGTAAAGCATATTTTCTTAGACTTATAGATGAATATAAATAAACTCTTAGCACTTCAGAAAGCACATTCTTCATGTTGTCCCGCAGGTTGGACTCTAAGGCCGGACGGCCAGCGGCGGCTAAGCAGCTCCATGTTTGATCTGTCCAGCATTCAGAGTCAAAAACAGGTGAGACTGTTTGTTTTTTTATCTAATCTGTATTCACAGTATTTGTTTTTCTAAAAAAAAGTGCCAAATATCAATGGATAGTTTCCACTTTGTCAGCAGCATTGCATAACGCTGCCAAACAAGCTTACGAACTTGGATAAGGGGCAGAGTAAGAATGCAATTTCATGCTGACGAGTCAAAACAGATGCAAGTGGAAAGATGAATAGTTGACATTCTAAATGTTCATTTAACGCATATAAAAATGGCACAAATGTTTAAAATTGAACATATTGTGATAAGTGTGGAAAAAAAATAAAAAACGAACTTAAAAATATGTTGAAAAAAATAGAGAATCCCAACATGGTTAAGTATGCATAGAATATCAACAATTCAAAAAGAAAATCAAACATCTAATTACAAGGAAACATATTAGGATGGCATTTGCTTCGCTTGGTTTTATTTCTGGCTGAGTTGTCACAGCATTTTAAGGAGACAAGACCTGCAACAAAACAGAAAAAAGCTGCAAAACAACAGCAGAGTCTCACTTTGAGCCTGAATTACATCTCCTTTGCACTGTAACACGAGAGCTTTTCAGTTTCCTTCCCACACCTGACAGTTAACATATCTTTAATTAAACATAAATAAAAGTGGCCAATCTGTGTTTGCTTTTAAAGTATGACTGGATCCCAACCCTTCAGCTCTTCTGAATATGATTCATCTCTGCTCTCACCTACTGAACAGGCCTGTGAATGCTAACATAATGCAATGTTTGATCATTAAGCCTAATATTAAACAGAAAGTGAAAAACTAGATGGGGTGTAACTCTGTCAAATAAAGCACGCTGCCACCAGCTACTTGTTACTTTACATGAATGAAACTTTGTCACAAGCAGCCGAGCTAACATATTGCGCAACACCTTTGTAAACATTACAGTACATCTTTGCCTGCTGCAAACTAACAGATGCTTCATCCTCTTATTTTATCTGTCTGTTGTTTATATATATTTTTTTGGTAGACAATAATATAGAAATATTATATGGATATTAAAATATAATCTAGTGTATAATCTAGTTTAGTTCCCAGAGGATTAATTATAGAAATGCATCTGTAATTATATTTTGCATTCATCCCATTTAATCTAACATTGAGATGGTTGACGACTCGGATCTGTAAAATGTAAGGTGTCTTGATGTCATGACTGTTGGTTTATCCCTGCAGCGCATTGACTCCACGTCCAGCACCTTCAGCAGTGCCTCCTCTGCAAAAGGCTCCATAGGAACCAGTCTGGGTAAGTATCTTTCATATCAAACCCTCATTTAGCTTTCTTTCCAAAGAAAGGCATACTTTCCACTACAATAATGAAATATTAACAAGAGACATTTAAAAAATGTTTTAATTAGAGTCTGCATTGTCTGCTACATGCACATCTCATTGTGATGTTCTCAAATGTTCTCGACCAAAATGCTCCTGCTCCATAATTTAAAAACGACATGTTATGCATAGTCCTATTATATCATTTCTACACTATTTTAGATGCAAATTGTGATTGGATGAGCCAGACAGGGCTGTTTGTGCATTCATTTGAACACAAGAAAGCTTGGGCACATTCTGTTAAAGGAAATTAAACAGAGGTTCTCAGTATGGTTTTGTTCCCACACTGATGACATAAAGGATCCAAACAGATCAGCATATGATCTCCATAGCTCGAAACCTGGTATGATTTGGTGTAAATGCATCGTTAATTTTTCTCTATATTTTCTTTAGACTTCTATCAACATCATGTTTCTGTAACAGCTTATATTCATAAAAAACAACCTTGCTTTGTCCTGTCTTTCCCAGAATCCATCTCCTTGTCTGGGGATGAGCATGAGCTCGGAAAAGTGTGTGTCCGGCTGAACTATGAGGAGGCCCTGGAGCAGGTGTGGATCACTCTGGTTCAGGTAAGGTTACATACAGTATGGAGATGGGGGCCACAGGACTAAAAGCGCTGTTGTTCTGTCTCAAAAGACCTCTTGTGCACCTAGAACAGAGGGCTCTGTTAGCTCTCCTCAATGCTCTATTAACTTTGGCTCTGACACTCAGAAGGAAAAGGTTTTTTTAAGGAGTGAAACTGTCCTGATTGATGTTAAACAGAGGAAGTGAGTGTGCAGTTGAAGAGAAATATTTCATTTCTGTGTGAAATATGCATGTTTACAGCTTTAAAGGTTAAATGCAGGGGCGTGCACATATTCTTGAGGAGCTGGGGCTGAACCTCACAGGGGGGCACCTCTGCTCCACTTGTGTTTATGACAGTGGAACTGGTAGAAATATATTTTTTCCCTGAATTCATATCAGTGCAGCACAAGGGTTATGCACAGGGACATTCAAATGATAATATGTGCTAGTGAGGTTTCACAGATACCTTTTTGATCATAACGTTGTTAGTAATTTCACTGAAAAACATGAATATTTGATTCTATGCTTGTTTTGTGACTAGTGTTCGGATCTCAACCTTCATTCAAATGGACCAGAACAACGGATAGGTTTAAAAGCAGCCATCACTACTCCGAAACCCATTCAGTTTAAGAGCACAGTCAAAGAATACAGTCAGGTAATTGTGCTTTGAAACTTTTTTACACTGACACCATGAAGACATTTGTTCTGCAGAAGAATAACTTTGCATATTAATGTTTATTAGATAATCTTACAATTCCTGCTACTAATACTTCTTCTACTTTTAGGATATATCCTTCATGGAGACCTTCGTATTTCCTCTGCCTCTCCAGCAGTTGCGCTGCAGCGTCTTGGTGCTGCGACTGCAGGCACACATTCCCAAGAAACGCATAGTGGCAGAAGGTGTCCTTTCCCTAAGACAGCTTGGTCCTCAGGAATCAGATCACTGGTTGGAATTCAAGCCTCCATCTAAATCCTCTGTAAGAGTTTGCTTTGTATCAAATTGTTTTTTGTTTTTTTTTGGGGGGGGGGGGGTTGTTGCTTCCACTGCATTGTCTTTTTATGGATTGCACATTTTAAAAAGATTTACAGAAAAGCCTAGCGGTAGGGGGGGTTACCATATGTACCCTCAGTTTGATTTAGCAGCTACAAAATGCCATCAGCCTTATTCCTGAATCCATTCTTTGTTTGAACTTTTAAGTGGTCATCCTCAAAGATGGAAAGTTGATTGTTATTTTGCACAAATATCACCAACAAGTTCAAGCATACAACCAAATATGTATTGTAATGACACCCTTAAAGTGTGAGCCAAAGGGGCATCTTTTAATTAGTGTGTGTGAGACTTTCCACATTAGTACAGACATCACTTTGATATATTACCTTTAATACTTTGCAAAGTCCGTTTCGAAAAGTGTTTTTGGTTTTCATTTCATTCTGTAGAGATCACGAATAGTTGTATAAATACAGGATTTTTCAGGCTACAAGAAGACAGTCTTGAAAACAACTATGCTAGCTGCTGTAGCTATACCTAGCATGCTGTGCTAATGATGTCCACCACCATAAGCATTGACTCTTTTATAGTTCAGTTATAAAAAGGCACATAATATACTAAATTTTTCACTTTTTAAATATGTTTATATTTATATATATATTTTTTAAAATATATTTTCTAATCTGTTTTTAAATGCCACAGAGTAAATAGATGATGCTAACTAGCTCCCACAGTTTGTGCCGGCCAATTCAGTGATATCTGCTTTACTTGATGTTCCATGATGGTTCTTGATATGTGTCACTAATTAACTTGGCTTATGCAATCAGCTGCCAGTATTTTCTGTTCCCTTAGTGCAATAACAGTCTTGATATGTTCCAATATGTTCCAGAGTTTTACTACTTATTGTTTGAGATTTCCTCTTCTCCTGATGTTTACCACCCCTTTGCCTCAGCACAGTCAGGAGTTACTCTGTGTCTCATAAAACTGTCCTCATGCTATATTCTAACGCACCGTACTCTTAGCCCAAACAGACTGAATGTTTAATAATTGCTTTTTTTAGGAAAATGAGGATGCAGACATTATTTGAGAGACACAACCTGAGTGCAGAATCTTTCAGTTCTGTAAATGTAAAAAGCAAAGAGCTAAAAAAAAATAGGTCAAACCTCAAAACATGTAATCAGCACAGAGTGGTTTTGCTGATAAATGGATGTATGTCTAGACAGTAACGGTAAAATCTGAACAGTTTCTGTACTTAGAGGATCAGACGGTGACTCATCATCAGGTTCTCATAGGGACAATTTGATTCAGTCAGTTAGTACCCATCTGCTGGACACAAATTGTCCAAATCATTGTCAATCAGAGGAAGCTTTAAGTGCTGAGGTGACTGAATCTGAGGGAGTCTTGAAAGAGAGGGAAATAAAGAAAGGAGACAGTATTTTAGAAAAAAACAAGCAAAACAAGGTAGCTGGAGGGGAAAATGATAACACAGAAGTAATACTAGTTCTGTGAGGTAACAATTGACAGTATAAATCACAATGTTAATCTTAC
Source organism: Pseudomugil tenellus (assembly GCA_037177515.1). Lineage (NCBI taxonomy): Eukaryota > Metazoa > Chordata > Actinopteri > Atheriniformes > Pseudomugilidae > Pseudomugil > Pseudomugil tenellus. Next base: position 19,477,795 of record JBAMHX010000022.1, read on the forward strand.
TTTTGCTTTTATAAATGAACCGCTGAGGCATAAGACGTTTGTTGAGATGTTGTAGATGTTTAGTAATTACCAACCATGACTGAGTGTTGTGAGAAGTCATTCAGTAGCTTTTAAAATGATTCGTTTCAAGCCACAAATGTTAACTTCATGATAGTATTAAAATAGAAATGACAGGAATTACAGCAAATCCTCTGTGGAAAATGCATGCAAGTAAAACATTCTGCATTTTATCATTCACTTTACAACTACTACATCAATCTGACTCCTGAAACAAGGGTTGCATTTCACCAAATGTCTCAGAAGTTAAAACTGAAGCGATGAACTGATTAAAAAAGAAACGAAAGTGATTACTTCCATCAGTACCAGAGTGGTCGCCACATACAGGAGTTTAGTAGTGACACTGCAAGACCACTAGTGCAGAAGTGTGTTAATGATGGACTGTGTGAGCAGCACATGCTTCTTTGATTGAATTTGAGCTGTTCAGCCTGTTTGTTAGTTTTCCAGGTCAACAACTAAGGTAAAAGTTAAGGTAAATGTTTAGCTGCTGGATCCAGCCTGATTATGAATTATATTTACTTGATGGCAGTGAAAGTAGCATATTGTGTGATTAATAAAACTTGATAATTTTCTTGGTCTATAAACAACCTAAAATACATATTGATTTATGTAGAAATAATTGTATATTGTCTTACAGGTTTGCCACTCCGAGGTGCATCTCAGCACCTGCTTTCAGCCAGTAAATGGACGCGTCCAAGTCCAGATTCTTGCTGCCCAAAACCTCCCTCCATCCTCCTCACCTCTCTCCCAATGTAAGCATGTGTGTATTGTGAATGTTTAAACAGACGATGAGTTAGTGGTCAGCTTATGGCACCAATCACTGCTGTTCATTTGACCTCTGCCCTTTCTATGAAGCGTTTTTCATCAAAGCGGAGATGCACCAGTTGGAACAGGAGGTGATGAAGAAGATGACTCGTGCGGTGAAGCCCTCAAATGGTCGGTGTGAGTGGGCGGAGACTTTCCACTTCATGCTGGCCTCCTTAGAGCACGCCTGCTCGCTGTCGGTCAAGCTCTACAGTCGCAGCTCAGTCAGACGGAAACAGTATCTTGGACAAGTGAGTCCATAGTATTAATGATGTTATTTGGCTATTTTTGTCATTTCAATTTTTTTTACCACATTTCTATGACGTTCCAAATGTGCCAAAAATATTAGCGCATGTTTATGTGACACCGTTTATTTGACACATAGCAAAGCATTTGCACATGTTTATATTATATATATATGTGTGTATATATCTATA
>JBAMHX010000022.1:19484687-19500504 GCA_037177515.1 Pseudomugil tenellus
TCTGACCTCAGTAACCACAACGGCAATGGTCAGACATACCTGGGTTAATCAATTCATCCAGTAATCAAAGACAGGAAGTTCAGGAAGTAGTGGAGCTGTGCATAAAGCTAATTGAGCAAATTCGTTTAGTAAATAAAGTCATTATGTCATTTTCTTAAATAATGACACAAAAAATAGTAAATCAGCAGATTATTTTTTGGCAAAAATCTCAGTTTTCTGTTTTGCTTTCTGCTGCTGGCTTCAGCTGATTTTTAGCTTGTTCATTTTTGTTTGTATCAGTATCTTAAATTTGAGCACGTTGACTTAGAAAAGTTTTGGTTTAAGAAAGCAGCACAACCCAGAGCCTGTTGACCAGTAGCAGGATTACTGGCAGTGGTTATCTCCCAGCACGTTGGTGCAACTTCTACTCGATGCTCAATGAGAAGAGGCAGTCTAAGTGGTGTGATCTTAACAATTCTTTTGGACTGTACTTGGCTTCATTTTTATGCTTTTTATTCTATAATCTATGTTCCACAGAAAACTTCATGGTGTCTTTCTCATCCACACAAACCGGTCTAATATATAATTGTGCTCAACAAATGCAGTTTTTCATTTCCTCTATCAGGGATTGATAAGCATGCTGTAGGTACTGAAGAGATGCAACATTTTGAACAAAACATTTTACCACTAGATTAGTTATTGTTCTTTCTTATAAGATGATTAAATCCATGTCTCACTTGGTTTGACAGATACATCTATGATTATTTAAAATTTTGCAGAAAACCTTTCCTTTATATAAGAAGTCTCTTGGGGAAATTTCATATATTAGCTTAAGTACTCTGACCTTAGTAAACCATCTGAAAGGCTGGCATCCTTCCATCAGGGAAATGTTTAGACGAGACCTCAGTTTTGTTGTCATAGCATAAGAACAGGCCTCAGATTGAGGCACATAACCAAAGTCTTTAAACAAAGGTGCCTCTAAGTGACTGGGCAGAAAAGTTTCAGACTTCTGTGTGACGACAGATCTCTGGAGAGATTCTCCCCGGGTTAAAACCTTGTACCATGTCTGTATGTCTTAATGTATTGTCTCCTTCTTGTTTTAATGTTTAATGTATGTTTAACTTCTTTTAATCTTTATTAAATTTATATTATTCTCAATTTAAAGAAACCAGTGTCCTCGTCCTTGACAGGAATAAGGTCATCTACAAGTCCAATGTCTGTTTTTTTTGGCCCTCTTGTTTTTTGGCTCATGATGTGCTTATTTGTCCAAATATTATTTACAAGCAGTAAACCAAACTGAAATATATAAAGGCATTACCTTCCCTGCAGCTTATTTTAAAGCAGAAAGTGGGAGCAGCTCAGATGATACAGAAGATCACGTTTAACCAGGACCCAATAAAGAGAATAATGATCAGTGGGGCCACAGATTGCTATAGAAGCAGGGGTCTCGGTCACAAGCCTTGCTCCTAGTAGTCTCATTAACTTGGTATTTGTGCATGGTGATGAATGTTTGAAGGAAACTTGGACTGTCTTTTTATTGGGCACAGCTGCTGCAGAGGGGTCAGACAGAGGTGGACCCCCAGCTGCTGTTCTGCCATCAATATTGGATAAAAAATCTCAATGAGGAAGATGTTTCCCATGGTTTCTTTTCCAGGATGTGAATTATTGACATTCTAAAACTGATAAAGGACGGTGTTGTTGTGGAGTGAGTGCCTCAAAATATTGCCTCTCATGCTGAGTTTCTGGAGGAGTTGGTGCGCCCTCGTGTGATAATGAACAGAAACTAATCATGGCAGCGTAGGGCTGAGAGGTGGGGTCAGGAAAGGTGTGGCTGAGGGCAATGTCACGCATTCATCATCCACTTTAATAACCTGTGCAGGCAAGAACAGGTAAAGCACATTTTCTATGCTCACGCTGGAGAACATGGACACAGACAAGAAGAGCAGTATTCTCAGAGAGGGCTTCCTGGTCAAGAGGGTGAGATGATCAAACACTCAATCACTGAATCAGCCTACATGTTACTTTTCTTTTTTCTAGATAGTTTTAAAAAACTATATTTTCACAGGGTCACATTGTTCACAACTGGAAGGCACGCTGGTTTGTGCTAACACCAGACAAGCTGCTGTATTACAAATACGAAGGAGGGAAAAGGGACTCGTGCCAGCGAGGGAAAATCCTGCTGAAGGACTGCGTGATAACTTGTCCCTTTTTAGAGCATGAAAATCGGCCGGTAACTCAAAAAGCTTTTCAGACAATTCATTGTGAAACATCTTGACACAACGGCATTTGAGTATGTTTTTATTTGTAGAAGAAAGTAGCAACTTAATGAAGTAAAACTATTCTGGAAGGCCAGAAAAGTTCCTTTACAAGGCAAACACTAGTTTTATGAGGCATACACGACTAAATGTCCTCATATGGAAGCAGTTCACTTTTGCTTTACGCTTTTTTATCAGTAGGAAGCAGTAAATGTGTGTAAACGCTGATCTTCCACACATGTTGAGAACCTTTATGGCCTGGAGGTTTCTGTTTTTATCTGTTTTATCCTGTTTTACCTGCATAACTTGGAAGAAGCTGCCACCAATCTCTTTCCTGTGCTTTTTAATAGTTGGTGTTCAAGCTCCAGACTAAGCATGGGGTGGATCATTTTTTGGAAGCTTGCACCAGGGAAGAGAGAGATGAATGGGCTGCTGATATCACAGCTGCTGCCAACAAGCTGCGAGCGATCGATGGAGGGACGGTGACACATCCGCAAGATCCTGCTGAATCTCGGTTGCACAGCATCAATCTGACGTAAAGCTCTCCTCCCCCCCCCCCCCTTTTTTTTAACCCAAAAACCCTTTTTACTAAAAGAAAAAAAACTGCTCTCTTGAAAAAACTTATTCAATATTTGTTTCTTTGCTCTCTCACAGCAAGGTTTTGGACTCCATGTATGATGTCCACAGCGGCATCAAGCTGGGCAACCATGTGGAGCTGGGCTACACTTACAGCAACTGCTTCTCAGGTAAAGACTCCGGATCGCATGCTACGCGCTGACACACATTTAAAAAAAACTATTTGGCATGAAAACACCATAAAAATTGTGTTTTAGTTATTTGGTATGAAATAACTAAACACAATTTTAGTTATTTTCTATGAAACTTCCTGCACTCATTCATCTTTTGAATTTATGATGCAACAAAATGGATCATTAAACTGTCAACTTTATACTTTTACGTTTCTAATTTTTTGTTATTTTGTATTATTTTTGTGTTTTTATGATTATGTTTATTTTTTATAGGTTTATTGTTTCTAATGTAGCTATTTTTTCTCGCGTTTTTGACATTTCTGTTGTCCTTGTATTTCGTCCAATTTTTTTCTTTTTCTATTATTTTTCTAGTCACTTTGTATATTTTTTATCTCATGTTATTAATTTTGTTCTTCTTTGCAGTTATTCTATGCCTAGTCTAGTCTCTATGGCATCAATATCTATAGATAAATGTTCTAATTCCTTTATAACACCAGGGGGTCCTGGACCTTCTTCTTTGTTGGCTCAGTAATCGACCTCCATGTTTGTCGTCTTTACGCATGTTGTCCCTGCAGGTTCTTCTGTAGTGGACTGGCTGGTCTTCATGCAGCTGGCTCTGACTCGTGTTCAGGCCGTGACCTTGGCCTCTGCCCTGCTGGAGGAGGGCTTCCTGCGAACAGTTGGGATGAAAAGTGTGGAAGCCATTCGCACTGCTGGTTTCAGCGAGCAGTTCATGGACGACTCCACTTCACTGTACAGCTTTGTATGTTGCATTCACTTTCCTCTGTTTGGCATATGTGCTCTTAACACTATGCACATTATATGTGTTCATTCATTTACCAGCTAGTCAGAATTTCTCTCACTTTCAGTCAGACAGTTTGAAGAAGAGAGGCAGCGTGAAGGCAGAAAGGTCTCTGTCTGCAGTGGAGCTGAGTGGGAAAGTGGTAAAGAGAGGATATCTGCTCAAACAGGTAAACTCTGAAGCAGATCTGTGTTCAAAATTTAGATGAGACACTTTTCTGGCTTCCATTCTATAAGGATATATACAAAAGTGTAATGGCCGTTTTTCCTGCCAAGGACAAGTAGACTGTTTTTTTTAAATTGAGAAGAATATAATTTTAAAAATGAAGAATAAAAAAGTTGAACATTCATTAAACATTAAAACAAGAAGGAGACAATACATTAAAGACATACAGACATGGTTCAAGGTTATAACCCGGGGAAAATCGCTCCAGAGATCTGTCATCACACAGAAGTCAGAAGCTATTCTGCCCGAGTCACTTAGAGGCACCTTTGCTTAAAGACTTTGGCTGTGTGCGTCAGTCTGGAGTCTGTTCTTATGATATGATAAACAAAACCGAGGTCTCACCTAAACATTTTCCTGATTGAAAGACGCTACCATTACAGATGGTTTACTAAGGTCAGAAGGACATCAGTTTAGAAGCCTTATGTTCAGACCGTTCAGGTAGACATTAATTAAGAGCAAGGTTAAGCTAATGTATGAAATTTCAACAACATAAGTTATACGTTTATAAGGTTATAACAAAATATAGAGTAAACTCCTCAACTTACTAACATAACTGTAAATGATTAGAGTCTAAATGCAAGGTAATGTACAGAAATCACAACATGATGATTAAGGTGTTTTCCTGAACCAGTAAATCACTGATAAAGTGATTCTTTACCACTTTAAGTTTCTTTACAGTTTGGCTTTGAGGAGGACTTGGCCTTTTATGGTTTAACTTTTGGCTGATGTTCAAACAGGGACACAGAAGGAAAAACTGGAAGGTGCGACTGTTTGTGCTGCGATCAGAACCAGCTTTCCTTCACTACTATGATCCAACTAAGGTGAGTACATGGTAAACATGAAAACATCCCAAACTGACTGAGTCAAAGCCCAAACAAAACACCCTCCCACCCCCATTATCTCACTCGGAGACTCTGAGACTGTCATGACTCACAATGAATTTGTAATTACCAGCAATGTCTCCACATTTCTGACTGTGTGTTTTGGTCTGGCCTTACCCGTCAGGATGACATCAGCCCTGTTGGGGGCTTCTCCCTGCGAGGGTGTCTGACATCATCTCTGGATGATAACGGCGTTCCCTCAGGTGAGTAAACAGATACTCCGGTGAATTCTGGCAAACTTGTGCACGTTATACTGAACTTCTTCACCAGGCTTTGTTTGGCGGTGACCACGCAGGATGCAGTAACGTTTCAGCTTTTCCTTTTCTGTGGATTTTTGCTTTTACCTGTCAGACTATTACAACTCCGGTTTACTATATTATTTAAATATTCTATTCTACTTCTCCTCTACAGGTGTGAAAGGGAACATTCAAGGCAACTTGTTTAAGATCATCACCCAGTCAGACACTCATTACTTCATCCAGGCTCCCACTCACCAAGAGAAAATGGACTGGATAGAAGCAATTAGAGAGCAGACATAGAACCGAGCCGAATCCAGTGAAACGTGACTCTCCGACAAAGCAGTTTGCTCTCTGAAGCTGGTCTGAGCATGACTGAACTGACTCATTCTGTGAATGTGCTGTAGAAACAAAGGGAATGAAACTATGAAACTAGAGGTTGTGATGTTTTTTTTTTTTTCATTTGACTCTAAAATGTTGGCTCTGTGGACTGATTTTTTCTTTGAGAGCCTGACAGTTCAACCATTTCCCTCATAGTTGTCCTGTCCTATTTTGTGTATTTCACAGGATAATTTTCCTCTTAGGTAGAAGATTTTGTTCTTCATCTGAGCTCTACTCCAGATGCAAGTGTCACAGCATGCATTTCTGATATTCAGTACGATTAATCTGAACGTATAGCTTGACAGATTTGGGAAAATAAGTGGAGCTTCTACATAATGAGCTGAATTGGTTCAAATCTTACCTGATGGATCAGGACTGCTTTGGTGTTTTTGGTAATAATGAATCTGAGCAAAAATGGGTCACATGTGGGATTCCTCAAGGCACCATTCTCAGATCTTTATTGTTCACATGCTTCCCAAGCCAATACTGTGTAGTATCTTCAAATCTGTTATCATGATTATTGTCATGGGTTTGAGCATTTTAACTGGTCAGGGTAAAAAAAAACAAAACCCTTTTTTTAACCCATACTTTATCTTTTTACATTTTCCTCATAAAATGCAGTTTAATAGGTTCAGTTTAGTCATTTATTGTTTTTGTTCTGTTTTGTTTCCTTTGTTTTATCCTGTTCTGTCCACCATCATGATTTGGAAATGAGTTTTCCCTTGATTCCTACATTTTATTCTTTATTGTATTGTTTATATCATAAATGTGTGGGGTTTTTTACTGCTTGTAGCTGCTGAACTGTACCGTTCATTTTTGTTAATTTCTTCTAAAATTCTAAATGTATTTTATTGAAACTTTTGGTTTTGTGATGCACTTTTGCTTGGTGTATGAAATGTTTTATGCAAATAAACCCATTTTGCCTCACCTAAAGCACTGCGTTTTTTGGTTATTTGGATTTTCTACTTTATGATAATATTTTTTGCTGACTATTAATACTTTTTGATGGTTTGTAGCTGAGGGATCTAAACCTAAAAACAATAAACATAGAAACAATTTTTTTCTGTAAAATCTGGCACCATGTGAAACAGCTATATTAGTTATACAGTTGCTATATTTTCCTTGCTGTTCTGACACATATTCAAGTTCAGTTTTCATTAATGTGCTGCTTCTTCGTGTGTGCGTTTACATCGGGATGTTTTGATAAAAACATATTTATGAGAAAGGAGGACAGAACAGAATTTATTTATTAAAAATGTATGAAAGAAGGTTTTTTTACTTAGATTTTTTATTCTTTCAGCTGGGGATTTAATTAGATTGTAAATAAGGTTGGTATATTTTTATAGTTTTCAAAACCCGTAACACGTACAAATTTGATCCAGTTCCATGCTTATCTTGCACAGCATTCTCTACAATCTGTACATATTTCTACTCCCCTCCTATCATTTGTCATTCTCTTCATTTCTACAGTGAATGGTTTGGACGAGCACTTAAAAGATACATCTCAAAAATCTCAGTACACACTTACACATTTCACAGATTATGGCTGCAGAATCCTGTCATGTCACGTCACAAATACTTTCCATCAGAAAACATCCACCTAACTACTTACAACCAGTCTGTGACACCAAAAGTTTTAGATGGATTAACCAAATTTATCCCACTGTTGTGTACAGAACCATGCTTTCTGTAATCACTTTGATGGGCCAAAATAGATAAATAATGTCACAATTTTCTAGCCCATGCAACATCAAATTTCCTGTTGTGACTCATTGGTGAGAACCATGCCCCTGTAAGTTATTAACCACAGAATTAAACCCTCAGAGTGTCTATCAAATGGTTAAAAGTAGCTAAACACTGAATTATTTGACCAAAAAATGCTGCTTTGCTGATGTTTTAATTAAAAAAGCAACTAGCTACTGTGATAACATAAGACATTGTATTGTACAATAGTTTGATGTCTTTAAATCTTTAAGTGTGTTGTACTAATTATAGCTTGTGAAATGTACAACACTTGAAAACTCTTTACATTTTGAAATATTTTTCATGTGCTTTTATTTGGTAAAAGTTAGTATATTGTTACAGATTGTGTACACGCTACTAGAAACCAATCCATCAAATTTCCTACCACAAGTCACATGTGCATGTCTGATTGGAGGTTTATATATCCTCTGCTACTCGACTGGATATAAAATTACATTGTGTGTGGTAGAAAAAAGATTTTAAAAGGTTCAAATTAAACTCAGCGACCTAGGAGGAGTCAGATATTTTTACTGAACAGAGTCTGGCAATGAGAGGAGTTACATTGCAAGCAGTGACTAGAGAAGCTTCAGGCGGTATTTGTAATGATCACAAAACCTGAGGCTTGAGGCGCTCCCAGCAATCACAGACAGACACTCCCACCTGGCAAGCTAAGTGGAGCTTTTATCTGAATGACTCAAGCTGAGCTGGTGTTGTTTTAGCTGGTTCCGGTAATCTTAAATGATGCAACAACTCAGTCATGTATGGTTCTGTTGAACAGCGTTGTAGACAGAATTTTATAAATAAAAATAGATAACGACAATAAAAAATAACAACAAAACTGATTTATTGCAATGAAGTAATGACAATATGAAACATTCATTTGAAAAGTGCCCGATGGAAGCGATAAATACACAAACTGATGGATGTTTCTGAAGCTGGGGTTGATAATAGTACAATCATTGAACATGTGATGTGACTAAATCTTCCCTTAAACAGAAAAAAGAAGCATTGTTTGTTTAGTGGTATGCACTAATGTAGGCTACTTACATTAGTTTATAGCCTACTGTTGTTGTTTTAAATCAACCATTAAATGGCAATCTTTGTTACGTAATCAACTTCAGCAACATTTATCCATACCGGTGCTCCTAATGTAAGTGCTCCAGAGACGTCACAGGCAATGACAGAAATGTATTTTTCAAAAAACACAAAGACTAATGCAGCACTTTTTTAGTGGCTCATTATGTCTGTGCAGCTTTCGCTCAGACATTAAGTTAGCTTAGATCACATTGTTTATAACAATTCACATCATTTTGAATCACATTCTTCGTTTTGATTAAGACGTGTATGACTGTAACATTCAGTCTTTAGCTTCAAGTCCCCAGACATGTAATCTTAGTGAAGGCACTTTTGTCTTAGCGCATGATTACGAGGCTGGCGTAACTCGGCTTGAAAATGGAAACACAATATCCCCCATAATGGGTTCATGTACTGTATGTAGACAAAAAGAAGGTCTATTCTATCTCTATGTATTTTATACTGTCCCAGGACATCTTCATGTCCGTTATTTGCATGTGAGACCCTGATATTAGGCCACCTTGGTGAGCTGTAGGTCCCCAAACACTCGTAAGGCAGTGAGGGAGGCAAGCTGGGAGAGACGATGGGTGAAACCACAAAGAGGCTGACCGTCCACCAAGATACGGAACTGCTGGTGCTCACAGACGATCTCCATCTGTCAGTAGGAGCAATTACAGTCAGTTATTTACAACAGAGCAGAGCTCAATAGAAAAGTCAGCAAGAGATGAATATTCATAAACTTTGCATTTATAGTTTTTTAATCTGAACTTTATAAGAGCTAAAGCACAAACTGATCCAAACGTGTGAGAACTGGAATTATCAACACCTTAAAAGATTAACTGTTGACTCAAAACTGGGAGCCTGTATATGAAGAAACTGATGTTGATGGTGCATATGACACATTTCGGACAGATTTTTGACCTTTTATGAAGAGAAATGTCTCATATGTGAACGATCATGGATGACGATGGGCTTAGAAAATGCATGGAAGAAGAAAAATATGTTATACAGGATATTTCTAAAAGTAACACAGTACCCAAATGCCTAAATCCCCACTTTCTCTCACCTGGAATGATAAAATACACATTCATTAAATGTTTCTTACTGCAGTGAAATATAAGCACACAAAACAACTGTAATTTCACTGGGTGTAAATAGAGTCTGCTGACTGAGGAAGCAGTCTGTGCTTCAGCTTATTCCCACCCCCTCCAAACATGTTCCCATCATGATTTATATCGTTTAAATTATATTATTTTTACATGCTCAAAAAAACAAAAATAAATCAATATATCCAACTAGCATGTTGAAAATATAAATATTAAAAAGTCCTTTTGAGGCGAACTGTAAAGCAACATGCTTCTAAATGGGTCTACATTATACTCTATATTCCGTGTATAAGCAAAGTTGCTGATAGTTTCTATCAGTAGAAGTGATACTCTGAAACAACTTGGAGATCCATATGCACTCTCAGGAGGCTTCCACTTTCAGATAAATAACATTTTAATCATTTTTATATTGTATTATGGACTTTTAAACTATGCATATTCAATGCAGATCCTTTACAACACATGCAAAAGTGCATGAAAATAGTAAGAAACAACAAAAGGAAAGCAAACCAGAACTATTTACTTTTGATACATTTGCACCTCCCAGTGGTCAAACCAGGAGGATCAGTCATACATTAATGACAGGAATAAAACACTAGAATTGGCTTTATCCACTACTTACACTCCTGAACTTACAACAACTCAATTGTTTCCGTCTTTCATTACTGGACAAACTGATTAATCCAGGTGTGTCTGGTCATTACCGTCGTGGTTACTGAGGTCAGACACACCTGGATTAATCAGTTTGTCCAGTAATGAATGACAGGAAACAGAGTTGTCTTAAGTTTAGGAGTAGTGGAGCTGCGCATAAAGCCAATAACTTGACCTGTTAAATTCAAGCCTTAATGTGGAGGATGCAGGTAAGTAAGTAGCATCAAAAGAGGTCAAACCATCTTCCCTAAACTTTCTTTATCTCCAGGTTTTCACAGTGTAAAAACAGGAGGAAGAGAAAAGGATACACTAAAAAACTCTAGTTCCAGCTGAAAGTGAAAGAGACTCATAATAAATAAAAAACAGCCACTGGTGTCTTTACATATTTTTGTTTTTTATGATTTTCGAAGCACATCCGAAACTTCTAACATGTTGGATTTAATGTAGCAGGCACTGCTGCATGCGTCTGGATTTATTGGTTTTAGTTCATATCCTGTGATCTATTTTGTTTTTAATCTTTCATATCAAACTCTGTCCTGTTTCCTGATTTATTTTGTAAAGTCATTTCAGCTACGGTCTTCTTTCCCTTTTGCTTCCAGTCATTAATTGTCCCACATGCTTCTCATCTGGTAATCAGCTCCTATGGGTATTTTATGTTCCAGGTTTTCTTTCCTTTACATTGCCAGAATATTGCTGTGTTGCTTTAGTATTGACGTTACTTTGTTTTGGGGTTGTGCTCAGGTATCCTGCTGTTTGTTTTGAGCATTAACCCTTTGGTTCCTGCACCTGCCTGCCTCTTAGACCCCATTTTGGGTCCTACTACAGCATCTCAGTAAGTCAGGTAGTAGAGCAGCATCCCACTTTAAATCCCACTCCCTAGTCATCTGTTGTTGTGTCCTTGAGCAAGACACTTCATCCTCCTTCCTCTGGTGTTACTGTACTGAAACATTCAGTATGTTTCATTCATAATATGAACAACACGGAAGCTAATGAGCACATTAGCTGCCATGTTTCTGTCATTCTGCCTCATTGTAGCTGTGGCTACATATGTAGCTTACCACCACCAAGATGAATGAGGATTGGATGAATAATGGAAGTGATGTAAGGTGCTTTAGTTTCCTTTAAAAGCGGCATATAAATATAATCTATTATTTTTCACATGTCTTGACAGCCTGATGAGTTTGTTCATTACATAAAGTAGGTTGTTTAAAAAAACAACCAAACTTCTTCCCTTCTGTGCCTCTCTTTCTATCAGGTTTAGATTAATACACAGAGTTTAACTGAGTTCATGATGCATTATATTATACTTTATGTTCTGAAACAATCTCATGCAGCTGCTACATGAGATTGTTGTACAATAGGATATAATAGATCCTCTATTTTATGGAGTACTTAAGTCAACAAATATATATGAAAAACAATCCAGCATAGTTAAAATGTATTGCTTAATATCTTGAAAATTGAATCCTGAGATGAAAAGGACGAACTATGGCATGGTAGATAATCCTTCTTCATAACACAGATCACATCGATACATGCATGGTTGCTTACAGTGCAGTTTAAAAAAGCTGACCATGCAAAATCACAGCTGTTTGTAAGTAATAGATCAAACCCATTAACCCAAGAAATGCAATTTAAACTAAGGAAAGTACCTTGAAGGGTTCTCCAGCAGCAAAAGGAAAGAAGGAGAGTGTATTTTCAGATGGTCCCCATTTTCCATCCAAGCGGGCATTGCGTTGGACAGCCTTATCCATGAAGTTGACCTTCAGCTGCAAACCCACGTTGCCCTCTGTTTCCTCCTCCTGAGGCTTACTGGACAGAATCACCTCGATGCTGCTCGGCCAGACAAACATCAGGCTCACATCAGTATAGTACGCAAAGAAAAAAGGCTTATCTAACAATAATACTGATAATAATAATAATAATAATAATGATGATGATATAAATATATAGTAGGTTATTATAATTTGTAATTATAATTTATAATAGATTTATAATGTATAATATATATTAAGGAAGAAGAAGAAGAAGAAGAAAAAAAGTATCTATGTTTTATTTACCTACACAAAATGTTGTTTATTGTTGTGCGTTTTATGAGTTATTTCTAAAGATATAATGGCACAGTATAATGCTGAAGGGACAGGGGTTACTCATTAAAAACAGCTCTTGTTTTATTTAACTGGGACAAGTTATTCTTATATTCTGGCTGCTTTGCTTTGCTTTAATTCTCCAGATAATTCTCCTCTTCTTCTTCTGTGTCTTTGTCTATATTAGGAAAAGAAATGTCCTTTTCGAAATACTACATCATTGCTTTGACTGTTGACCAGGAATTATTACATTATATGAATATCAGCTTCTAATGAGCAAAATGAGAAGTTCAGTGTATTTGGATAATTGATTTTGTCGTATAAGACAACCTACATCAAGAAATTGTTGAATAAATCAGCCAGTAAACGTGAAACATATCATCAAAATTAAAAGATCCTTTATAGCTACTGTGGCTACAAAATAGCTGCAAGGATGTGTTCAGTATCTGGGAAAAGTCGCATAAGGACACTTCAAACTATTCTTTACTCCCTGCAGCTGAAAATAAGCATCTTAACATAAAAAAATGTAAACAAGTAAACTACATTCTGATCTTATTAACTAAATCATTTCCAGAGAAGACTCCTAAGATTTCATGGTATCTGTAGTTCTCCCCCGCATATCCACAGAAAAGACTAAATCATGAGCAACTCTGGCTTTTGTTCCAACCAAATAAGGAACATTTTGGAGCTGCACTCAAACGCAGCACCTGCTTTTTAGTAGTAAGTCAGAGCATCGTTATCTCTCACCTTTAGTTGTCATTTCATATGAGTAAGAGTGACTTATTGATTTATAATACATGCTTTAAACATGGGAAAAATTGTGTGGACTAACCTCTTTGGTTTTTTGTTAACAATCCCCATGACAACCAGTTTCATTGAGGGCCGCAGTCCACCTTTGATTTCTCCGGTATACCCCTCCTGTGAAACAATAGATAGCTACATAGATCAGCGGATTAAGGCCAATGCCTCTACACAACAGAGCCATTATTTTATTATTGAGCTAAATAAGTGTTTAAATGATGCTCTCTCATCATGGAGCCAGCTGGTGTCTATCTGCAGTGTGTTGCAATCTGTAGCACCGATGCGAACAATAGCTTTATTGATCCGAATTTAAGCAATCAGTAATTCAGCTGCACAAACTGTCCGTCTGTTTTTTGTTTTTCCCCACCATCCTGAATTGTCAAATGGATTTGATCTATACATTTTTTTTGCAGAAATACTGCAATGCATGCCTAGAAAAACACATAAAGGCAGGCTACATACATTTTCTTTCTTGTCTTGTTCTTCCATTCCACTCAGGGTGTGATGCAGTGTGTTGGCTTGGAGCGGTGATACCAACTGAGGACTGACTGAGTCTGCCCCCAGCTGGCAAACCCCGCCTGTAGCAGGTTGTCATAGAGACTGGCTCCCTTGTTTAGTGATGATGGTGGGAATTAAGACAGTCAGATGTAGGAGGGCGTTGGTTATGTGCTAAAAGATTACCCATTTAAACCACTCATGCCAATCTGAATGTCGTTATTGCTTTATTTCTTCACCTCCTCTTCGAAGGTGTTCTGGCTCCCTGTAGCTGAACTGCGGTAGCAGCATTTTTAATGGTAGAATGCTAAATGCTAATCAACCTGAAGCTGATGCGTTCACCTACCATCAGTCAGCTCATTAACTTCTTCTTCTGTATTAATAAAGTTGACTTTGATTTAATTACAAAGTTTGGTATTTGACTTCAGCAAGCTACAGGATTGATTTTTTATTGTAAGAATAATAATAATGAAATTCTACAAGTCAACAGGATTGGATCTCTTATATACAGTTTCTTTCTAAACCAGTTTACTTTTCTAAACCTTAGCTTGCAAACGTTGACGTTAAAGCCAGCAAGATATTTTCCCTGCTAAATAATGGTTGAATGAATATTCTTCCCAAACTACGTTTGAAAATATTCCTAAATATACTTTTTCCGACAATCCCTAAATGCATCAGTAAAAAAAAGGTTCCTGCTTTGGAACGCCCACCGCGTGCCAACCTTTGACCAACCAGCGACAGAGAATCAGCTGACTTTGTCACATGACCTTCGTAAAGCAGCTAGCTGGGAAGTCGAGAGACAGTTGTGTTTAGTAATGTAATAACCAGCTCATTCTGTGGGAAACAGCGAGTAAAATGAGTAAGTATCCTCAACTTTTACTGACAAGCTTCTCAACCTTTTTTTAAAAAATAAGCACAAGCATCTTTAGTCTGCTACAGTAGTTATTTAACTTGTTTTAGTTCTAGCAAGAAGTAATTTAGCTAATGCTAAACAAACTACGCCAGCAAGCTGATAACATTAAAATGACCAAGATTACAATATCGTCTTAAATCGCATTGAATGATATCGAACGTAATTGGCTACATAAAGTTTGGCCCCACTTTTCTGTCTCAACGCCGCAATTTGTAAAGACAACTATTACTCCGCAAAACTGAAACAAAACAATAAACCTTTTACATGTGTGATACGAAGTCAAATGGATATTTTACACTAATGAATAAAAATAGTTGAATCAAAATACACACATCTATAACAGCTGTTCACTTAAGGATTTAATAAAAGACTTTTAAATGAAACAATCAGAATTAAATCCGAACTGAATATGATGCATATTAAAGCTAAATCCATGTTGTTTATGTTGCAATACAGAGGATGACCTGAAAGTTTAATCTGTTGAATAGTTGTGGTAATGACTTAAAAATATGTGCTTCTTTTTTTATCATTTAAAAATATGTAAAATACTGGAAAAATATAAAAAACAATGAAAAGAATTAGTTATATTAAAAGTTTTCTTTCTGTCTTGTTCTTTAGTTTTGTTCGTTTCCTTTTGAAAAATAAACTTAATTGGTTTTTGGATTAATTTTTAAAATAGGATTGGCATAATAATCCTGTGCTCCAACCGATGCCTTTGGTTATGCATCAATATTTTTCTTTGTGTTTTGATTTGTATTCTCGATTGCTAGTCAAATAAAAATATTCATTCATTCAAAAAGACCTGATCTGAAAGACTGTGCAAATTGTACATTTCTTCTTGCGTATGAACTGGATCTAATGGCTGACACTTCAAGCATAGAACTTAAGTTACCACCACAAATAACTAGTAATGTAAAATAAAAAACATGCAGTGACTTCACCACTAACTTGCTTAGTAACGGGGATAAAATCACCAGTATCTTTTATGTATTCCTTTGAATCTTTTTGATTATTATCTATAGATAATTTCAAGCTGCCTTTTTGTTTCAGAGGAAGGATACATAAGGGCAGTTCTTGGCTACACAGTCATTAAAGCACTTCTTTAACTGTGACTGTGGAGACGTGTCTCAGCCAAAGTGACCATGGATCCGTTCGGCTGTGACGCTGAGACCTCTCTTCAGGACCTGTTTGAGTACTTCAAGAGTTGCCTGCACCATGGGGAGTGGGAGCTGGCCAGTGCCTGTGTTTCACAGCTGGTTAACTCAACAGGCGGACTTTCAAAAAATGTGTTAGACATAATCAAAGCTATTATCCGCCATCCTTACAGTTTAAAGTGAGTATTATTATTACTAGGCTTTCCAGCGATCGGATCGGCCGATATTTCAACATTTTTTCCTATTTTTTTGATCGGTCCTAAAGTCTTCATTCACCGATCCGAT